>JAQQAC010012408.1:6617632-6769461 GCA_029783875.1 Phataginus tricuspis | reverse complement strand
TGGATGGAGCTAGAGGGTATTATGCTCAGTGAAATAAGGCAAGCAGAGAAAGACAAGTACCAAATGATTTCACTCATCTGTGGAGCATAAGAACAAAGCAAAAACTGAAGGAACAAAACAGCAGCAGACTCACATAACCCAAGATTGTACTAACAGTTGCCAAAGGGAAAGGGACTCAGAGGTGGGTGAGAAGGGAGGGAGAAGGGGGGAGGAGGGGCATTACCATTAGTACACATAATGTAGTGGGTGGGGGGGGGGACACGGGGAAAGCAGTATAGCACAGAGAAGACAAGTAGTGACTCTATAGTATCTTACTATGTTGATGGACAGTGACTGTAATGGGGTATGTGGTGGGGACTGGATAATGTGGGGAATCTAGTAATCACAATGTTGCTCATGTAATTGTATATTAATGATACCAAAATAAAATTTTTTTAAAAAGGGGAAAAATAGTGCAAGGAGAGAGAGTTGGGACCAGGTTAGATATGTAATAAAATCCACATCAGGAAAGACCATGCAGACATATCAAAGAAATTAGAATATATATAGTAGACAAAAGTGATTCAGACTGGTGGACTGAGGGAATAACTAAGAGTTATTCCCTGGGATTCTTGAGTTCTGGGAGTTTTGTTTGGTTTGCACAGAGTTTTAAAAAGCAACATAACTGGACAGGTCACAGTGCTAACAGCTAAGTGCATATTATTTTATCACGAGTCCATGCTATGAGTGTGTCGTCTGTAGGTGTCTGTTGCAAGCCCAGTTCAACCTGATGGATGATAGAAATCCACTGGAGAGTTTTGATCAGGAGAACACTGTATGATTGTATTTGTGTCTCCCTGATTCTAACATGGTAAATGAGATAAGAGAACTAAGAATTAGTAAGAGACTTAAAGTAGCCCAGATGCGAGAGCCTGAATGGGGCCATCAGCGGAGGTGATGCACATAAGACTGATTTAAGAATTAGAAGAATTGGCAGGACCTAATAGGTGATTGTTTATGGAATTTTGTTTGTTTAGATTTTTTTGTTTTTTCATTTTTTTGTGTTTGTTTGTTTGTTTGTTTGTTTTGGTAGTGGTGGTGAGCAGGGAACAAGGAGGAGGAGTCTAGAATGACTCCCAGGTTTTAGCGTGGGCCGTCAAGGAGATGGTACCATTCCTAGAGGGAAGTCTGACAGGATGTAAGGATATGTTAGGGACAGGGATCATTTGTTAGGTTTGCACAGGTTGAGTCTGAGGATTATTGGTGGACATTCTAGCATGATGGTTGGGATGGATCACAGACCCATGACAAATGATGAAGTTGAAACTGGAATTAGAAAGGTTCCAGGCACCAAGTCCATATCTCTTACAACTCAAAGGGTCCTCAAGCTTGAGGTCAAGGTGAGAATTCACAAGCTCTCCCATAGTTGAATCAAAGAGTTATAAAAAGAAAAGTAATGATAATCACAATATTACTGTTTAGTAGAATTCTAACTATGTGTAAGGGCCTGGACTGTTTCGTTTATTCCTCATAATAACTTTATATAACAGGTGTGTTCGTTGTTCCCATTTCACAGATGTGAAAACTATGGTTTAGAGAAGTTAAATAGCTGGCCTAGGTCCCAGAGTAGTGAGGGGAGAGCTAGACCTTAACTGTTTTCAGAGTTCCATGCTGGCTGTCCCTCCATTACGCCGACCGCTGAAGCAGGTAGATAATATGAGGAAAATTTAGGAGGTTGACTTCTTTTGATGAAATACCTTCACCTTCCCTCCATCACCACATATGCCTGATATTTTAACTTTAGAAATGTATTCCTTAGGGTCTAGAAGGTTTAGGAGGGAAAGTTTCTCACATCCCACTATTCAGGTCTAAAAACTTCTGGTCTGAATTTACAGAGTTTCTCAGTCTGCACTTAGAATCACTCAGCAGGGTTGGGAGGGTGTTTTTCAAAACTACCAGTGTGCTAACTGGTCTGCAGAATCAGCTCCAACACACATACACACACACACACACACACACACACACACATACTTTGCATTTAGCTTTAGAAACCAATGACAATTCAGTGAAATCACAAACTCTGGAGATGGATGCCAGTAACCTGTGTTTTCTCAAGTCTCCCAGACAATTCTGTTGGGTGCTTTCATAGAGTTAATGAGCAACCACATAAGAGTTAAACGGGTATAGGGAGTAGATCCAACCTTAGGCACTGGAGGGGAAAGGGAAGATCCTGAAAGGGGAACCTGGTCAAGGCAAACTTCTCTTCTGTACAGTTTGAAAGTTTGATCTAGCCTTCCCAGTGCGTGGTCTTGTCAACTGTGTTCATTTACCTAGGGGGACTTGGGCAGAGTTGATTCTGCATCTACCAGAGAGGTCTTGTGGGGAGATGACAGCAGCCCGCTGTAGAAAAGCAGCTATTAAGAAAGATGAAGTTCAAGGTATGGCCAGAAGGTGGCTCCACACCCAGTCTCTCCCTGCAATTTTCCTGGGTGTCAGGACTCAAAGGATCCGCGAGGCTGTGGGTGAAAGCAGAGACTAGGAAATGGGATTCTTGAGTTCTGGGAGTTGGGAGACTAGGTTAATAAAAATTAAATTTTTCCTTTGAGGGAGAAGAAAGAGAGATATCACTTGCTGGGAAAGTTATGTGGGGGGAGGATTCCTCCTTCTCATCCCCAGAAAGCTAAACGGAACCATATTGGACCCTCCCCATGCCACTCAGAGGAGATATTTTCAAGGGAGTTAAATGTTTTACGGACAAAACTCCAAGGAGGGAGGAAAGCAGCCCACAAGAGGGGCAGCCGGACGGGTTGGCAGATGTGAACAGTCCCTTGCAGGCATGTGGCTGAAAGCTAGAAGTCAGTCCCTCGGGAGGCAGAGCAGTAGTCCACAGGCCCGTGACACCTTTCATCGGCCTTCTTGCCGCTTTGGACTGATGGCAACTGAGAAATTCACAGCAATAGATGAGAAACAGAAATGGACGCTCAATTTCAGGGTCTACTTAGTGGATAGCAAATGGAACGGAGACCCTGGAGTCTGCATATTGGGGTCTTCTATTCAATTGTTCCACTTCTTTAAAATGAGGATTAAAGAGATATCTTTTACTAAATGGTTATGAAGATTAAGGAAAATTATGTATGAGAATTGCCTGGCATGTAACAGGTACTCAATACATGTCTCTTCCATGTTTCTCTTTCCTAGAAGAGCTCAACAGCTGTATGACCAAAATATTGGACTATTCATTTTACTCTGTAGGTAGTTTTCTCAGAAGGGAAAAAACAAAAAGAAAACAATGACACCCTCTTCTCCTGGGGCAACTGGAAACTACAAATGTGTGTTCTCAATTCAAGCCAAGGACTATTATTAGTTAGCCATAATTGCACTTTCGATAAACTTCTTAAGTTCTGCTATTGCCCCTTCGCAAGGATATGAATGAATAACAAGTAACCATCTCTTTGTTTGGCGGTTCACATAGCCTGAGGTCCATTTCCATTATCATGGACTGTACTTTTTACAGGTCTTATCTCACCCAAATGGAGAGTCATCAATTGAAATTGATTAAGCATTCTAAGTAACATTGTGAGATCAAGATGGGCTGTCTAACTGAATTACCACCTTTACTTTCAGAATACATCTCGGGGCCACGGCCTCAGGAACACAGCCCTTTTCCACACACTTCTAGAGTCACCATGTTTTCTGCAACAAAAAGCCGGTTAAATATCATTCCACAGAAATACGTCCATTAGAATGCTTTCCAGGCCACGCTTGATCACCAACCGTAGTAGAAAAGTCCATGTTTATCCCACTGCCCCTCCGGCCACATCTGCCACCCTGGATCGCCTTATGTACTTCCTGCCTTGAGTGAAGCTATTGGCTCCAAGCTCTTTTAATGTCATTTCTCATCTCCTGGAAGGAGACTGCCCCTCCAAGGTTTTTCCTTGCACTCTACGGGCTCTGCCATAACTGATCCCATCCTTTCTCTCTTGGATTTATTTTGATACCTTATGCAACAGACAGTAATGCTCACCGCAGATCACATTTACTCTTCTACATTTCTCAGCCCCTGCATTTGGGGTGGGAGGGCATAAAACCAGCTCTGGCAACAAAATGTGAGCAGATATGATGTATGTCACTCTAGATGAGGGGATGAAAAGCCCACATGTGTTCCTAAGTCTCTCCCTTCTCCTGCCCAGGTGACTGAGGGGCACTTGCATCCTGGACACAGAAGTTGCAAGCTGGTACACCTTTGTCAGCTTGGGTCTCTGGAGGACTATGGGAAATAGAGCCCCTGCACGACATATATTTGACAGGTGATATGAGCTAGAAGTAAACTTTTGTTTTTGTCTTAAGCCACTGAGATTTGGGGATTGTCTGTTATACTGCAATATAAGCTGTTCTATCCTGACTTCCCAGTGTAGCACTTAGCCTAATGTTGACGTACAGTGGTTAATAAATTATTTTTTCACAAATCAGATCAGTAACTAGAGCCCTGGCTGCTTCCCAGAGTTTTGGTTTTTTTTTTTTTTTCCAGTCTGCTGCTGGGCAAATGCATTTCTCAGACTTGCTCCTCTTCCAGAGCACCCACCTTTGCTGGTAGTACACAGTCTCTCTGGTTGCTGAATCAGAAACATAGGTATCAGCTGAGACATCCACCAGCACCAGCCACTCCACCTTCATCCAATCCCTAAAGGCTTCTACAAACCCCTCCAAAATACCGCTTCAGTCTCTTCATCAGCTCCTTATGACTTCCCTAGTTACAGTGTTCCCCCTCTCTTGCCTGGAGTAATGACCATTCTTCCTATCACCTGCCCTGCTCTGTACCCAGAAAACCTGCCCTCCCTCCTCTAGTCAGAGTGAATATCTAAACTACAGACCTAATTCAGTTAAAACCGTCGGTGGCTCTCTGTCACTACAACATAAAGCTGGAGCTTCTTGGCTTGTCAAAGAGGCCTCACTCAAACCTCTAGCCTGTATCTTTCCTTTCCCACAGTGCCTTTGCTTTGCAATACTAGCTAGGTAGGTGCAGCCCCACACACATTATGTAGTTCCATGCCTCCTTCCCTAACCCTGCTGGCTGGATCCTATGATTCTGGATCCTGTGGTTCTCGAAGACTCACCCAGACGTCACCTCTGTCAGCCAGCCTTCCCCGCACCTCACCTTCACTTCCCCTGTGCATTTCCACAGCACCTGGCTTGTGCCTCATCATGGTGCCTGTGGCTCCGTGGCAGCCCACAGACGTGAAGATGAAACGCTCTGCCTTATGGAAAGGCTAGGCCCAAGGATCTTTCTTTGACTCCCTCAGGACATGTTTCATTGGAAATTACTTGGTTCTAGATTTCTGTCTGGTTGCCTTCTCCAGGTCTCAGAGTAATATACCCATGGAATATTCAGTATGTAGACTCCCTCCCTTCCTCCCTCCCTCCCCCTGGCTCCCACCCACCACCCTTCTGAATCTTCCTGTTCCTTCTGCCTCTGGGATCAGATTGACTGAGCTCAAATCCAAGCTCCACCACTTAATAGCTCTGTGACTCCAGAAAAGGTTCTCGACTTCTCTGAGCCTTGTTTTCCTCCTTTGGAGAATGGGAATAGTCATATCCCCCATAGAGATGTTCATCTCTATGAATGAAATACATTTACATATAAAATACCCAGAACAATGCCTGATACAGGTAAGCATTGAAATAAATATTCGCTAATATTATTACTAACGTTCTTTGACCTATTCAGTGAATAACTAAATAATAATCCATGTTTAATAACAATTCCTAACCCAGGAGTCTAAGTTGAGCCAACAGGTATTTTGGATTTGGGCCCAAGCGCCCTCCCCCCACTCTCTCACCCAAATCCCTCTGTCTAGGACGCTTCAACCAACATTCCATACCAGAGTTTCAGTCATTTGACTTAAGGCTTGTTCCCCCTTCAAGCACAAATACCACATAAAGTCTTATCAATCATTTATAATGCCCTCATTGAAGTAGTCCCAGACAACGCCAGCTGGAAATAATAATAACTCATATTTGTGTGGCACTTTATAATTTACAAAGCACTCTCACATAGCCTTGTTCTTTTGATCCTCAGAACAATGCTGTGGGGTGGGAGGAGCAGGCGTGATTAGGAGTGTTACCATTTTCGAGAGGAGAAGGCTGACTCACTGCGTGTAGGAGCCCAGGTTCCCAGCCTGGTATGCCATGGAGCTGGGGCTCATTTTCAAGTTATGTGGATAACTTAAAAGGTCCAAGTTCCTCCCACTCTGCCATGCTTGTGAAACTCTGAAACCCTCTAGCTCGGGAGAGGACTTCCATACCCCGGGCGCCTAACAGAGGTGTGGAGGCTGGCAGTTCAGGTTTTCGCATTCATGAGTTTAGAGACTCGGAGCAAAGTGGGACTTCAGAGAGACCTTCTGTTCAAGAACCCAGGGCTGGAATCATATTTACTGAGTCCATACCTAGTTCTTCATTTACTGATTATCTTAAGAAAGGATTTAACTTCTTTGGGCTTTAGTTTTATTACCTATGAAACAGGGCTCACAATAATAGTCATCCAATAGGGTTTGGGGGGACGAAATGAGAGCATTCACGGAGAGCACTTAGTTAATGAATGTTAGTCATCATCACTAAGATCTCCAAGGCATAGTTGGTAAGATTATTTGTAAGTTCATTGCCCTTTAAAGATGTCGAAGACTAGGATGGAGATCACCTGGACCCACCCCCACATTATGCACAGGTAAGGACAGCAAAGCCCAGTGAGCCATAATAACTTACACAGCTCAGAAAAGCGGGGACCAGAACCCGCCGGCCCCTGAACCCCTAACTGGCACCTTCTACCATTTCATGTCAGCCTCATCCCCTGCTTGCTCTGTGGGAAAATGATTCAGTCACTCAACAAATACTTATGCTTAGCCCTGAAATAGCCATTGTGAGGGATTACAAACACTTATAATCTATTTGGACTGGCAAGCGTTAATCAGCTTTTCATTGGTACAACAGTTTGTATGAGGCCATAGGTGGAATGCATGGAGCATGTGGGAAGGGGAAGAGCTCCACTAGTTAATGATTAACAAACATTTTATCGAGCTCCTAATTGTGTCAGGCATTTAAAAGGCATCAGAGATACATGACCGCCACTTTTCAGGACCTCAAAGTTTGCATGGAATGACATATGTGTAAATAAATAATTTCAGCACACTATTTCTCAAAATCCATAAGAAAGGCATTTATAAGGGCTGTGACAGCTAGGTGACTATTTCTAAGTCTGCCTTGGGATGTGAAGGGCCAGGAAGTAACATTGAAATTGGGTTCTGAAGTACAAATAGAAGTTTGCTCATATGTAGTAGAAAAAGCCACTTATGGGAAGAAGAAGAAAAAGGCTTTGTAAAGGTCTGGACACAGAGCATGGTAGTAGATCAAGTCCTGATTGGGTGTCCTCTAAAGTATCCAATTCCAGGGAATTGGAAAATTATTGTTTAGCTGAAGGTGGGGTGCAAGTTAGATTGTGCAGGGTATAGCTGAGAAGCAGACAAAGCCAGATCACAGGGCTCTTGAGTACTCCATCTAGGAGTTTTGGTCTTATTGTGTAAAAAATGAGACCCTGGCACAAATTTTGAATGGAGAAATAATGAGAGAAGATTGGAATTTTTTTCTTCACTTCTGAAATATTTTCTAATATTTCTACAATGCATATGGGTTACTATGATCATCAGAGAAACATATTATTTCAAAAGAAAGCTGGATTACTCTGGTTTCAATGTGGAGGATAGACACTCAAAATTAAGAATAAAAACAGGAAGCTAAGGTAGGAGATTATTGCAGTCCCTCAGATGCAAACTGTTGAGCAGATAGACAGAAGTTAAAGATGAAAGGACATGAAGGTGACAGAATGTGAAAGTAAGAGACAGGTGGAGAGGTGAATGAGTGGATGCCAGTTGGACGGAGAGGAAGGGATACAGCATGACTCCCAGAGGGTGCTGGAGACTGAAGACAAGTGTCTAATAGCTGCCTTTGGTGATTTCTATCTTGTCAGCTAGACTGAGAATGCCCTTAAGACAAAGACTTTGATGTTCTGGGGTCTCTTCCTATGTCACAGAGCCCTGCTCCTCTCTGGCCATCTGTGCTTACAGACTTGAAGGCTGGGGAGTATTGGTATGATGGGTTAGAGTTGTCAGAAAATAGAAGACACCCAATTACATTTGAATTTCCTATAAATGAATACTTTTTTAGTATGTGTCCTATGCAATATTTGGGGCCTACTTATATTTTAAAAACATCGGTTTATATGAAATTCAAATTCCACAGGACATCCTGTATTTTTATTTGATAGATCTGGCAACCCTAGTTCTGGGTGGGCGTGTGTGTGTGTGTGTGTACAGCAGAGAGCAGGAACCAAGAGCCATAGCGAAGCAGCGGGATGTACAAAGGATTAAAGTCACCTTAAGCAGACTTCATTCTCACAGAGGCAAGGCACAGAGACAAAACAAGAGAGTCACACTGACGGAGGCAGGCAAGCAGAATGACTTAGAAGAGAGACGTCTTCAAATCACCAACCGCCTTCTTCTCCTTCCATCTCTTGCTCATGACCGGAGAATGTGCTGAGCTGGGGACAAACCTTTTCTGACCCGCGTGAACAGGAAATAGGGGACACTATTTACTGCATGAGTTTTGTGTTCATGCAGTCAGGGTTCAAATTCTAGCTGCATGGCCTTGGGAAAATCACTTGCCTTTTCATCTGTTTTCTTAACATGTAAAATGCAAATAATAAAACTTACCTGAGAGAATCCTTTTAGAATTAAATGGATGTACATGCAATGCCTAGAACCTATTAATAAGGTACTAGTATCATCATTTTCACATAATAATAATAGCATCTTACCCTCAGAGACCACTTTAGTGTTTTCACATCCTTTTATTTTTATTATATCCTCACAGTAGCTCTGAGAAAGACAGTACATGACAAGTTTGATTGTTCCCATAATACAGACTATTTAAAAAATTAACCAGCTCGTCTGAAGTCACAGCAAGGTGATTGGTTAGTACCAGAACCAGGACTACTAAACTGATACAATGCTAGCACTGGAAGGGAAATGGGGTCATCCAGTGGTTCTCCACTCAGGGTGTTTGGAAATGTGAGGGCATTTTTATTGTCCTAATGCTTCGAGGTTCTGCTGGTATCTAATGCCCAGTGCTAAACATTCTCTAGGTGCAGGACAGTCCTGGCCCCAGTTGCCAATAGCTCCATAGTGAAAAACACGGGCATTTCCAGCCCCTGAATTTGCAGTTGAAAAATCTGAGATCTGGAGTGGTTAAATGATAGGTCTTGATAGCTTTCACACGAGAGATGATCAAAACCTATTTGCTGAGGGAGAGATGAAAAAGGGAAATGGAGCTCATGAAGGGAACTTTCTGCATTCACGCCCCTACGTGGTGAATGTGGTAGGTGAACATGTTGGCCTGGCCGTAAGAGGGAAAAGACCGCTGGGTTCCAGTCCGTGATGCACAGCTGACCACGTGACCAAGAGCCCTTGACCAGGAGCGGTTCCCCTGTTAACCTCCACAGCTCAGACTCGGGTCTCCCACCCAGCATCCTGTGGGCCCCTCCCACAGATGTAAGGAGGACACAGAAGGAGCCTTCCACACGCCTCCAAAGTAAGGCGCTTGTCCAAAGCAGTGGAACTTCCCAGACCTGCGGCCCTTGGAGCCTCAGGGTGAATGTGACCGTGAGAACCGGGAGTCCCAGGTGCCTGAGCGGGAGCCTGGCTGGGTGGGAGGGGTCAGTAGCACCAGGACCCATTGCTTGAGCTGCACCCGGTGCACAGCTTACAGCAAGAAATGGCCCTAAAGTGCATCAAGTCCAGAACCAGCGTTTTATAAGTGAGGAGAATAATAAAAGGGGCAACTATAATTTTCCATGATTTTACTTGTGGTACCATGCGAAGCAATTTGCACGTATTGCTTCATTTAATTCCCACACCAACTCTGTGAGGTAGGTGTTTGTGTTCCCACTTACCCAGGAAGAAAATGACGAATATAAGTAAATTTACTAAAGTCCAAACAAGGAACGTGGCAGAGGTAGAATTTGAATCAAGGTCATCAAGATCCCATCTGTACAGCCACTCTCCTGCTTTCCGGAAGAAGCCGAACACGGGAAAGGGGCCGACTTAACCCTGGAGGACCCTCTGCCTGGCGGTACTGGCACCCAAGTCCCCCTCTCCCCTCTCAACGTGCTAGGCGCCCTGGGTCAGGCACGGCTGCCAAGTCGCTGCCGTGCGGTGCGAGGACCCCCGCCACCCTGGTGTCGCGGGGAGGTCGCCCGGAACTTCCTCCGTAGCTCTCTTTCCTCCCAAAGTAGCTGCCGCGAGGACGCGAGGCGATTATTAAATCCCCCAGGCTGCAGGCCCGGCGTCCCCGCCCCAACGCCGGAGCGGCGGAACATCAAAGCGAAAGGAAGCGCGTGCGGGCGGGGCGGAGGCGCGCGCCCCGCAGGTGTCGGCCTGGGCCCCGCCCCGCCCCGCCGCGCCCCGCCCCTGCCCGCCGGCCGCTTTCATGTGGATCAAGGCCCCGAGGATGACAAGCCTCCTGACGGATAGACACACCGAGACTTCGCCGGTGATTTATTGGCTTTCTGCACCTGACGAGAACCACTCGGCCCATCTGAGGAGGGAAATATATGGGCTTTCCTGACTCCAAGTGGCAGCCGCGGGGCCAGCATGTGATCTCAAGCTGGGCAGGGAAAGCGGAGCTGCGCACCGGCCTGTGTTTTGTAAGCGGGCCCAGGTCATAAAAGTGTCAGCACGCGATATATTTCTTGCGGGGGATCCTCTCTGGGCCCGCGCCAGCCCCTTCCCTCCGGCGGCTGGCAGCCTGAGCGGGCGAGGGTGTGCTCTGAGGCCGCCCGCGAGCCCTCCGCACGGCCCCCCCCCCCAGCGCAAGGCCGGGATGGGGGCGGTCGGCAGCCGCGGGACGCTCCGGCCCTCACTGGTCTGGGCTCTGGGGTGCCCACAGGCGGCACCGGGGAATGGAGCGCGCAGAGCTGGAGTCAGACCTGAGTGGAACTCTGGGCCTAGCTCATTAGATGGGGGCGTCGTAAGCAAGTTACTTAATTCCCTGTATCTGCTCCCTGGTCAATGGGAATGATAATAATATGCACTGAATATGATAGGACAATGACTGACTTAGGAAGTAAAGTTCCAACCCAGCTCTGACGGATGGCATTACTAGAAAGCAGCCAGGAAAAGGGGCCGGGAGACCAGTGTGGATGGCCCGCAGAACGTGAGCACGGCTATGGACGTCACTGTTCTCTGATCGCCCTGTTATCCAATTCGCCACAGTATTATATTAGTATATGTAACAGGGCTTCTATTAGGGCAAATATAAAATTTGCCTTCCCTTATGTCTACAAGTAGAGACTCCAGGTCATCTAGAGGATTTAGGTTTTCTCTTGGGGAGAAAAAAAAAAGTAATTTGAAGGTCTTTCTTGGTTATGTAAATGCAGAGACTTGCCATGTTCTGAACTTTGGAGATGACAGAACCCTCTGGAGAGAAGAAAACTAGGGCAAGGTTGAAAGTCCCTAAATTCTCTAGCTTGCAAAGCTAATCCCTGAAGAGGAGGTGTATCGATAGGTAAAGGGAGCACAAGAACCTTCTGGGAGAGAAAACACTAAGGCTCCCAATTCCTGCTTCCCGAGATTTGAAAACAAGAAGACCTGAGACGGTGGTGCTCCCAACCGAGGTCTGGGGACCAAGAGGGACAGTTGGGCCACAGAAATAAACTTAAGGAAAAGAGAAGCCCAGGTTCATAATCCCAGCTCAATACAATAGCCAAAAGAAATGCAGAGGAGCTCCAGTGTTGACACGACTTGGTGTTTTTCTAGAACCACCTGCTTGGCACAGTGCTTGCATCTGGGGGGAAAAGTGGCTGAACGTGACAACGTGAACTTAAAATCTCTATAAACAGGACAGGCACATGGGACACCACAAACTAATGACATTCCACCAGGCTAACCCAAGTTAGCGTCTAAGCTGGGAGATTCCACATTCTAAAGCATCAGCAAAGGCAACAAGATGAAAAACAGTAGCCAAGTGATCAGACTCTATGTCTTATCTTCAGTGTAAGTTCTCAACATTCTAAGACAATTCAGGGTGAGAATGGAAGCAAAGAAGAGGACACAGGATTTACTGTTCACAGGGTAGGTGAGGAGGGACTTGAAAAATAAGAGATTAAACTGCATTTGGACCCCACACTGGTGAAAGAGATTTTATGATTTTGATGAATTCAGTGCTTTGATCACTAATTATCCTGTCTTCAGTTTGAGTACAGGCTTAATACCCCTAATGCTCAAGAAACATTTGTTGGTTATCCTTTTCTAGAGCTCCATTCTGCTGGGATATTTGGAAATGGACTAACTCTAAACTGCATTTGCAACAATTTTTTAAGTGTCTAAATTGACAATATGCTTTATTCTTGTCACTCAGTTTTCCTTTTTCTCATCTCCTGCCTTGGTCTTAGAGAAAACATTTTATGAGTAAATGTTCCACTGGATGGTTTCATATAGATGAAGAGAAAAGAATTACTGAAGCCAGTAAAGCCACAACAATAAAAGTTATACTATGAAGTAGGTGTGAAGATCAGTCCACAGCCTTGCCCGCGTCATCAAGCTAGGAGGTGAGTCTGCTGTCCCTCCCACACCCGACCTCACTACATGTCCACCCACAAGAGGGTCACCACCAGCCCCCAGTGTCCCTCTGGTGCATATTAGAAAAAGGGACACTTCCCCAGAGCCCCCAGTACCTTTCTTGGGGCACATGGTTTAGGAGCGCAGGCTGAATTTCAGCTCCCACTGGTTGCCCCTGTTGGCGGTCTTTTCTACAGGGGTCAGCCTACATGACAATGTGGAAGATCAGGCCCTCAAGCTGCTCTTTTGTGATCTGTTCTCCCCTTCTGGCCTCCCTTGGGGCTCGCTGTGGACCCCTGGGTTCCAGAGCAAAGGGGTTCTCAGCCCTGCCATTTCTAATCTGTGTTATTTGGGGCTCATCAGTTAATCTCTCTGAATTACTTTCCCCTTGTATAAAAGAGGAACGGGGTGGCGTCTCTCACAGGACTTTTGTGAAGGAAATGTAATTCTCACTGAGCAATAATCTGGGTGTTCTAGGCCCACCCCCTCATGTTTCTAATGACAATCCATTTTACAAGATAGAGGATGGGGGATAATTCAAACCTTTCATCTGGAAGCGGTTTTAAGCACAATTAAGGAATGACTGGACAAAATGATTTGTCTGTAGGTGCCCAGCAGTACTCTGGCCTCGCCTGAGAGCTTCTGCCGCAGGTTTCATGGCTGCATTCTCAGGCCAGTGGTCCTCACCAGGAACCTCCAAAGCAAGGCCAACTGTTTCTCCCAGATTCCCCAACACTCAACACTCATGGGCTTGTCACTAGGCAGACCCCCAGTAGAGTCTGTTGTGCTTGGCCGAGCCGACCTGGAGCTGTGACAATTGTCAGTGTTCCTTTACTCCATTGCAGATCCCAAGGTCAGCTTGGAAATTTTCCCAGAAGCCTTACACGATGCCTCTTCTTTGACTTCCATGAGTTGTGTGAACATGGCGACTCTCCCCATCTTTGTCCAGCCCAGCCCTCCCAGACCATGGTGTGTACAGTGCAAAAAGACAGTGATCCAAGAGAAGGTGCCAAGGTACACCAAGTTCTGGCATATTCTTAGAGACTTTGCAACTCTTGTTTAGCATCCCAACAAGAATGCAAATAAAAAATATCTAGGGTCTGGAGAGGAGTCAAGGGAAAGGCTTCATGGTGTGATTAGAGGACACAGGCATCTGGGAGGGCAGCCGAGAGAATCTTCATAAACCCAGCCATGAGAAGCTTCCTAGAATCACACTGTGAGCCCAACTTTCCAAGGCAACAAGCTTCCTTAGAGAAGCAAGGTTGTAGGGTAGAATGTCTGAGACACGGGCTCTCCAGTGAGGCCAGCGTGGGTTGGCCAGACTGAGGGTGATGTGACCCTGTGCAAGAAACTTAATGCCTCTGACATTTGTCCTTCACCTATTCACCAGTCCAAAAGTCCCGGCCATCCCACAGTAACATCTATGTTTTTATCCAGGTGATAAGAAAACAGTATTTACATAATGCTTAATTTTTTTACCAAAGACTTTTTTAGATTATCACAATATCCAAAATGTTCATTTTGTTTGTGCATGCCTTATGGACCTCTGTGGTAAAAGTCAATCAGTCAATCAATCAATATTTTTTAATTCTAAAATGAATGAGTGTAAGTTACCCAATTGTTGTGTGTTCCACCAACAGTCATGAGAGTCAACACAAACCTACTCCAGAGTAACTGAGGAGGGTCACAGTTCTGAATTCAGATCAGGCCCCATGAAATTCAAGAGCCTGCGGTCTTCCCCTGGTTCTTAAATTCCATTGTTTGGTCAAAGATTTCAAGACACTTATCCTTCTTTGCTTTCTATCACAGCCATTTGCTATTTTAGACATTTTTCAGGGGGAAGGAATCACAAAGATTAAAAGTATTAAAACAAAAGAACTTTCTAATGAGGAGGCCAGTTGTGGTTTGGGTCTTGGAGAAGACATCAGGAAATCTGAGTACACTTCCTATTGGACCATTGATTCTCTACATGGAGGCAAAAAAACCTTTTGCAGCAGGGCCAGATCATAACTATATAGGATTTGTGGGCTCTCTACAGCCTCTGTCTCAGCTACTCGACTCCTTCAGTATAAAAGCAGCATAAGCAGCCATAGAGACAATACTATAAAGACCGTGTGCTGCTCTGTTCCAATAAAACTATTTACCAAAATATGCCGCAGACCAGATCTGGCCCAGAGGCTAGAGTTTGCAGACCCCTACTTCACACCATCTGTGTCTCTGAGTAGAAAAATGGACATACTAAAAGTTTCCCTAGAGTTGAGGCGGGCTACAACTAAACATCAGCCCTAGTGCCTGTCTAACCCCAAGGTCGCATCGTAGGAAGAGGCCTGGAGGTACAGCGAAGAGGGACAAAGAATAAGATCAAGGCAGGCCCCCATGTAAGGCCCGGAGGGAGATGGGATCCGCGGAGTCCACCTCTAGCATGATGCCTGGCACTAGCATTGGCACTTCACTTTTTTTCTGAATAAATGACGATTTCATTAATTCATTGCTTTCTGGGAATTTGAGTTTGCTGTTTAGTCGTCTCAGAGTTCTCTTGGTCTCCAGGTCAGCCGTCTGCTTCAACAGCTCATCTCACAATCAACCTTCTTTGCCAAAGTCAGTGGTGAGAGCGATCATCAGGGGCTATTATCTGATTATTCAAAGAGCAGACGCCTACTGCTTTTGGATCCAACGTGCTCCAAACACCTACCAAATTCCCTGATTTCATCCTTTCCTGTAACAAGCCCTCTCCCATCCCACGGGGCCCGTGCCATTTGGGGAATCAGTGAGCCTATAATGCCGATGGTTTCCACAGCAGATGGAGGGTCTGCCTCCACCTTGCTCTTGTTGTCCTCGCTGGCTCATCCTGTCACAACTGGACTCTTGGTACCTTAGCCAGGATTGGAATGGAGCAGAGAAGGCCACTGAACAAAAGGAAGCCGTCCGTCCCTCCCTTCCATGACTTGTCCATCACCTTTGCCTGAATTGGGAGTCTAGCTTGAGACCTCATACTGCAGGCCGATTTCTGGCTTGGCCACCTATTTCCACCATTTGTTACTGCCATGACTTGTCATCAGCAACTTGACACATTCTACACACATGGGCACGTTGCACACATTAAGACATGCTTCCTGCATTAGATGTTCCCAGACTGAGGATAGTTTCCTGATACAGAACTGAAGACTGCATTGAGGAATTCAGATGGAGCTCAAACATCTATGGGTCTAGAGTAGGTGTGCAGTGTTTTCTTCCCTTTAGTGGCACACCCCTATTCTAAAAAGCAGCAGCATTTATAATGAAGGCTCAGTCTGGCCCAGGACATGTTACAGGCAGAGTCTGCTGTGACTTCAGCGGACGCCTGCTGCCTCCCTGATCAACCCTGGCCTTCCCCTCCCCCCTGGGGAGAGGCTGTGGGCTGCAGCTCAAGGCTCACCTGGAAGGCCTGTGGTTGCTGAAGGGCTGGATGGGGACTCCGAGACAACCTGATGGATCATCTCATAAACAGAGCCTGCAGGAAGGAAAAGAAAATTATGCCAGCAGAATGCACTTATGAGAAATAGATATGTGCAGTGCAGGGAGAAATGCTTTGATATTAAAATTTTTTGTAACTTAAAAAGGCATGAAAAATGATACCGACCACTAACTAATCAACATTCCTTTGTGAATGCAGCTTCAGTTCCTAACCAAAAACACATCCCTGCTATTGTCTTGTCTGGATCCAGATGCAAACATGATTAATTAAGTTTGGGGGGGAGGGGGAGGGGGATGGTCAGGACGCATGGCTTGCTGAGGATCATTTTTATACACAGGCCTGGGGAGAATCCCGAAGGCCAGGTGCCTTACCCCACATGGCAGGGCTTACCTTCCATGAACTGAGAGCCACAAGGGTGCAGTGGGTGGGTTGCACACAGACCTGCAGGGTTTCTTAGAGCCAGGCAGGCTCTCCAGGCAGTGAGAGAGACTCTTGGTACCATCGGTCGCCACTGCCCAGCCCAGCATGGCAGAGTAGCAAAAGCTACCCTGATGAGACATCTTGACAGGAGACCTGGGCCCCACTTCCCACACTGCTACCTGGTGGCTTGGGACCTTAAGCAAACTGTCTCGTATCTGCATTTGTGAAATGAAGGGTTGGATTAAAGTTCCTTAAAGTCTCTTCCATTTCTGTTTTTTTGTCTGGGGCCTGAGGTCCTTCACTTGTAGTAGGTGTTCATCAGTTGAATACCAAGGGTAGCAGTGACTGTCACCTTTGGGCAAAGAAGCCTGATGAGAGTGGGCTGAGAAGTGTCCTTGGTGGGTGTCTCTGGCACAGGTGGCTGAATTGCAGAGATCCAAGCTGCATGGCAGAGGCCAGCAGACTTGCTGTCTCATTGCTGTTGCCATACTGGCCCTAGTGACTAAGACACCTGATTGCCCTGCATCGCAGGGTCCCCTTAAAAAACCGAAACACCAGGCCCAACTCCCTGGGCTGTCATGAAGCTGAGCAGTGTCATTTCATTCTGTTCTCATGTTAGCTGGTCAGAGAAGACCATGACACAGTTCACGGAGTCATATCACTCTCCTTCTCTGGAAGGCTGCTCCCTGGCAGAAACCGTAGGTCAAGTGCACTATAACTGAGCGGTTAAGGGGGCAGAATCCATTGTAAGACTCTCTATATTCAGATAACCTTCCCCAGCATCCTGACTGTTAAGAAAATCGAAGTCTTCTTTGAACTTTAGTGACTTCATCTACAAATCGGGAATCACAGAACATACCTCATAGGATTGTTGTAAATATGAAGTGAGTGAAAACACTATAAAATGCCTGTAATCATGCCTGGCACATTTGGCAAATGCTAAGTGTTAGTATTGTTACTGAGGGTGCCTCTCCAGCTTTGGACACCCCCCAAATGTCCCTTTACTTTGCACTCAATCATGTCTTCTCTCCGGGGAGAGTGAGTGGAGCTGCCCGACCTTCAGCTGCACAGAGGAGGCACATTTATTCGTTCGTTTGACAGATATCACTGAGTACCCACAATGCACCAGGTCCTTAGTTCATCTTTGGGAAGACCACGTTACACGGAGCTTCCAGCTTGGCTAAGCCCTGGCCTCACTAGAAGAGCGCAAAATGTGTGCTTCGCATGCATGGGTAGCAGGAATGGGCTTGTGCATGGTTGAGAGTTTTATAAGGCCTGCTGGATAGCAAGGTGGTGCTGGTGTCAAGGATAACACTGAAAACTCATCAGACTTTAAGGCTCTAGTGTGGGGATTGGAGCCAGAGCCAAGACTAGGGTTCAGAGAGCTATTTTATTTGGGTTTTTACTGCCTTATTCTAAAGCCAGCTGATTCCACTAGTATTTACCCTCTCTTGATGTTAGCTGGGAATGACCAATTTTTTCGATTATCAGTCGCGCCCTCTCAAACATTAGAACGATGGATTGTTGGTTTGAGTTCTGTAATCCTCCTCGATTACAGAGGAAGAAGATGGCTTTCGCATGTGTTTGATTTGTCCCTGGGAGTGTCTATGAAATATGCAGCATTCTCTTACCGAGCTGGGAAATCACTGAAAATACCATCTCTAATCCATCTTCATGTCTTCAAGAGGGAGTTTATTATTCCCATTTCCCAGATGGAGTAACTGAGAGCAGTCAGGATATAGCTTGCTCAGGGACCCAGGATCACAGAAGGAGTTGGTAGTGGAGCTGAGAATGAGCTCTGATTTCCTGCCTTACAATCGACTGTAACCTGAGAATTACCTTCCTGGGCAATGTTAGAAATATGAACATGTGAATGGAGAATTTAGACTACAATCCCTTGGACCATGTCCAGGACACTAAAATGAGTTTCCTGCTCCTGTGAAATGCATTTTAAAAGTATTTACTGTTCTGAGTGTAATTTAAGGTGAAGCAGATCTTCCATGGAGGCTCCAGACTAATCTCAGCCCCACTCTGTACCCCAGCCCCACAGACAATGACTTTCAATTAATGTCAACAAAGGTTCGATCCCCACGATGGGCAGGACACCACTCTGCCGGATGCTTGATAAAGATAAGGAGGGATCTCCTTGGAGGAACAGCATGAGGATGGCTGCAGAAATGAAATTTCCGCCCGCAATCTGTGCATGAACCAGCACTGCATGTGTGTCTCACACTCCAGCTGATCTATCAGGAAGATCAAGGCTATAGCACTGCCCCCAGCAGCTGCCAGGGGCCCTCCCAGCCTCATTCTAGAGCTGCTCCGCACCCCTCAGTGTCAAATGGCTCCTCATCTCAGGCTGCTTCTCCTGCCCTGGAACTCAGCACTGGCATCTGTGCTGTGGGTTCCCTGTTTTCTGTTCTCAAGGCCTTGGGTTTGCACTCAGCCATCTGGCATGCACATGCACGTGCACACGCACGCTCAGGAATCTGTCTTCCTTCCCTCCCTCATGCCCATGCCCCAGCACCAAGCCCCTTGTCTAGAGGTTCAGAACCTGGGCGTGTATGCTTCAGGAGAGGGAACCGCAAGCTCTGAAATGCAGAGTCCTGACATGAGGGCACTTCCCTCTTTGACTTGAGAGGCCTTGTAGGAGGAGACCTGGCTCAAAGGCCTCAAGCTGACCTCTTGCTTACCTCCCTGACTCATGGTCCCACTAGTGTTTGAGCATCACTCAGCTCCCCTGTGCTCCCTTGGGAGTGGCTGTGTTCCCACCAGGCCCAGGTCTGTGTCTGCACAGGCTCTAAGCCTCTCTGACCCTGGGAGAGCATAGCTCCCTCCAAACCAACTGCACCATCTAAGGTGCAGGTGCTTAACTTCACTGGGGCTCCATTTTCTCTGGGGGTAAATATTCATACATCCCCACATGTGGCTGTACTGAGAGTCAAGCAAAGTGCTGAAGATTTTCCCACAATCTCTTTAATACTCATAGCAACCCTGTATGATAGGCACATACCCTGCTTTATGGATGAGAAAACTGGGTAGCTCAGTTTATAAAATAAAAACTCGATTCACACAGCTACTAAGTGACAAAATGACAATTGAAAGACTAGAATGAAAACCCAGATAGATCTTATCTAAGAGCTGTATATCATTCAAAAACAAGAACAATATTGTTTTTGATTTTCAAAGAATTAGTGATTTACTAGAGAGGTTAAGAGAGCTGGTTGGGTTTCTCAAAAAAGTGGAAGAAAAATACCTCTTTACAGTATGCATATTTGAAAACTGGTAGAAGCTTGCCCACATACGTAATTATATTTGCCCACATACGTAATTGTATTGGCTGAAGGTACATTTAAATGAATATAAAAGGATGGTAAGTATTTGGGGGATTTTAGTTCCATTGTGGATGGAATGAAAATGTTTACAGATGTTGAAAAATGTTTTTTATCCATTGCCAGTGTAGGAGACAGAAAACTCTATAAAACCGATTTTGCCCAGGGCAGATGGGTAGGAACCAACCACAGAGAAACAGCATTTGTAAGGGTATTGTACTGGTGAACTCAGACTACTAAAACAAAATACCATAGGCTGCATGGCTTATGCAACAGATTATTTTCTCAGTTGTGGAGGCTGGAAACCTAAGAGCAAGGTGCCATCAGAGTCCATTTCTGGTGCGATCTCTCTTGCTGGCTTGTAGAGAGCTGCCTTCTCATTGTGTCCTCACATGGCAGTGGGGGGAGAGAGAGAGGAAGAGAAAGAAAGAAAGAGGGCTCTCTTTGATATCTCTTCTTACAAGGGCACTAATTCCCACCTTCATGACCTCATCTAAACTCAGTTATTTCCCAAAGGCCCTCTCTCCAAATAGCATCACTTTGGGGGTTAAGGCTTTGTAAGTCCAGGGAAAGGAAATTCTGGGACAAAATACCTCTAAAAACCTAAATCAGTCAAAGGGAGAAATAAAGTTTAAAATCCGTGTATTGCTCACAAACTGCAGTCTGGGCCCTTCTCTCTTTCCTGCTCCAGCAGAAGCAAAACTGCCCCTCCCCCTCACCTCTCAGGTACAGATAAGGCCTCCTTTGCCCAGGTAATTCCCCACTGATATGGAGATGAACTTCTCTCCACCCCTGAGGAATGATGCAAATGTACTAAAGCCAGGAGAGATATTCTGGAAATATTACAGTTTTACCCACAGGCTTCCACAAATGAATTTCAAGAGGAGGCAGTTAAGTCCATAGCAGGTATATAAAATTATTTTGTCAAATATCAGATCACAGCTAAGTTTCCCTAAGGGTCTGTTATTATTATTGGAATCCTATCTGATATAGCTTTAAACACTAGAAATGCACAGGACTATTCTCCTTGCAAATTACTTGTTTATGTAGACTTCATTTCTAGCTTTTGTTTCAGCATCTATAATCATTGAATAATCTATCAGGATTACCAAGAGGACAGTTAATTTTTCTCTTCCCACTTTATTTTCCATGACCTTCAATAGTAAGATAATTTAGTTGTGTGGAAGATTTGGGAAAACTGTAGTTGAGATTCTAATGGGCTTTACAGATAGTAACCCACTTTCAGAAACATTACCTGATGATTTCTGTAGTAACCTTGACAAGGTATTATGACCTTTGTCCCTCAATTTGAAATGAGAAAAACTTGGCTCAAAGAGATTAAGTGTTCAAGGTCACCTGTCATTGAAGAGGCAGGGTCTGGACTCCACCAAGGTCATCTCATGTCAAAGCCAATGCTCTTCTCCTAAATCCCAAACACCTCTTTAGAACAAACAAAACTTCTCTTCAGGGTTACCAGATGGCATGTTCCCTACTGGGACAGACTCATCAGACCCATAGGCAATGTTAGCAAACACATGTAGTATTAATGGACATGTTTCCATACACAGATCCTCACACACACCATTTATTTGTACCCTCAATAGTTTCCTGTAGAAACAGGGAGCAGGGACACCCAACTTCTTGGCTACAGAAGGAATAATCTTGGTATAAGACAGAAAAAAATATGAAAGAAGCTGGGACCAGGCAGCACCCATTTTTTTCTACCTTCCCTCCATCTTCATCTTTCATTTCCACACCAATAGATGAAGGCATCTAAGCTGAGCAGAGAGAGGAGGGTTGAAGACGATGCAAGAGGGTTAAATGTAGTATAGAAGTTGTGTATCTTTCCAATTTGTCCCTTTCCCATAGCCAAATCATAGATGTGAGAGTGCTTGGTAGGGATACATAAAGGAACCACTTTTAAATAGGACGATCTGAGAATGGAGAGCATCTGTGTCTTGCTACCTGCATGAAGTCCAGAGAGACTGCAAGCATAACCCATTGTTATGTGTCAACAGTGGGGTAGACATTGTAGCATGACATAATGGGGACAGAGGCCACCCTGTCTTTTTTAACTGAAGGGGTATGGATGACCATTTGATAATACCCAAGGCTCCTGAATTAGACACAAAATATTTCTGGGAGAGAGGAAGCTCCTGGGGCCCAGGGACCAGCACAAGGGAATGCCACATCAGAGGTGTGCAGCCCATGCACAGGACTTCTGAACATATGCGAGGATGGAGCTGCATGTCAGAGGATTGCTGTGAGAGGACATCGCGGATGGATACAGGATAGGGCGCGTCGGAAGCAGCCGGTCATCAGGGCATCAAGGCAAACCAAGGTTGAGATATATGTGCCTAGTCCCCACCCCCACCATGACAGTAGTTGGAGCGAATTCTCCCTCCTGGAACAACGACCAACCGCAGAGGAGGAGAAAGAGGGAGAAGGAAATCTTGGCTGTGACTTGTTTATAACCCTTAATGGCTGGGAAATCACTGAATAGCTGGGTTTATCGAAAAATAATTACATTAACTTTTCTGTATAGTTTGAATGAGGATTCAAGATAGAAAATAAGTCTAGAAATGGAAAAAAGTTAAGAAAGATCCTTGTTTGCCCACCTGGGTCTGTGTTTTGCGAAATGAATAGTCATTACATTAGCTGTAGTTCATGGTTATCAAGTGTCAATGTTAGGCCAAGTACTTTATACATATCTCATTTAATCATAACAATTTTATGACTATATATACTATATATAATTTATAACAATATTACTATCCCCACCATATAACATCAGAAAGATTAAGTTACCTACCCAAGGTCACCTTGTTAATTATCAGTAAAGCAAGGATTGGTGTCTGTATTTATATGACTCCAGAACATACATTCTTGGGATTGGAGGGAAAAGTTTATCCAGTATAACATTTGTACGTTTGAATTTTAAACCATGTGACTCTATTGTTACCTCTGTAACAGTAAATATAATTAAAATAATAAAACTAAAACTCATGTTTTTGTGACACATTATCCCAGTCTCCATATGCTCCCTGCACAACAGCACAAACCATTGAATTCCTTTCCCATCTCTTCTTCCCAGATGTCCATAAAGCACTGACCCCGAGCAGCAGACTTCTGCTGAGCGACAGAGCGGTCCTTTCATTTAACAAGGTGTAAGTCCGGGGAGAGGTAATCCCAGGGCAAAATACCTCTAAAAACTGAAATCAGTCAAAGGGAGAAATAAAGTTTAAAACCCATTTATTGGTTACAAACTGCAGTCCAGGGCCGTCTCTCTCCTCTGCTCCGGAAGAATCAAGCAAGCTCCTCCCCTTAACCTCTCAGGTTCAGACACACCCTCTTTTACCCAGGTAATTACCCCTTGACATGGAGATGAACTTCTCTCCACCCCTGAGGATATGCACTGAATATGCACTGAAGCCAGGCGAGGTACTCTGGAAATGTTACAATTTTACCCACACAAGGATGAGCAGGCAACAGTGGGTGAGGTGGCCTCATGCCCTCTGAGCAAATAAGACTATTAGACTTTTGAGATACAGGCGCCAGAAAAGGTCTGGGAGGCCTGTAGTTCTTTCTTTGCCAATTAAAGATGTTTGCTGATTGACGTAACTCCAGACTTTAGACAGGATGGGGACACGGAAAGTTACTCTGGAACTTTACTCCATTACTAGGGGAGCGAACGAGGGCTATGCAGACTGAAGAATATCCTTTGCTCTCAAATCTCTGCTCTTCTCTAAACACACGAAAAGCCATCACCGCTGATTCCCTGTCGGGCTGCTCATGGTCTTGTCGGAAGGCAGTATTCTTCATTTGGGGCAGGAAACAAAATCATTGCCCTGGCTGAATGCAGTCTTGGGGATTAGATTTTCATCACATACCTAACCGTTGCAACGGGGGAAGAAAGGTTATTCCAGAACTGATTTTAAGAGGGGGAGGACATAGAATGGTACTTCTAACCCCTCTCTGATCCACAAGACTGACCATTTCCAAATGGGATTAGAGACTCTTTCCTCAGTATCTGTAACTATAGACATTGGAAAATTAGGAAGAAAATAAAAAGGGAAACAAAGGGAAGAAGAGAGTGGCAGACATAGATGAGGTGTATCTAATGGTGGGTGCTTTTCATTTGTACATTGTGGGGAGCCGTGTTTGGCTACTGCTCGACATAAGTGAAGCCATTTTATGAACTTCCTCCATATTGTAGAGAGAACTGTTTATTCTGTAACTTTTGTCCTTGTACAAGTTGTCTTGAAGAAGTGAAGGCCTTGAAACGGAGTGATCTTTCCTTGACTCACAGAACGGGGAGCTTGTTTAGGAAAACAACTCTCTGTATGATAAGGAAGCGCTCTTGTTGTAACGCCAATAGCCCGAGAATTTAACCTTTAAGCTTCTGGCTTTCTCCTTGCTGATGTATAAATATAGGCCCCTAAATAAAGACTCTGGCATTCTGCACAAGACAGATTGTCCTCCTGTGATCTTTGTAAATATAATCCTAGCCCCCGCTTTCAGGAACCTTTCGACTGCTGACGGCTGGCTCCGTCAGTACATGAAATTTTCTGCATCAACGATTCAGGATGCATCTATGGCTATATCTCTGTTAATTTTCCAAAAGCTCATGCATATTATATTATGAGGGAGTCCCGAATCTCATTTTGTAATTCTCCCCATGGCATCTCACCCACACCCTCAGATTGTCCAAGAGTTCCAGGAGCTTAGGCAGCTGCAGTGAAGTTTATAATTATCTTCTGACCACAGAGCATCCACCACAACCAACACTGGCCCTTCATGACTGGACTTGTGATGTTGTGACAGCCTAGGCAAGGTCACTACAGCCCTCCATGAGAAGATTACAACTCTTTTGGACAGACATGGACTTGCCCAGCCACCGGTCTCCAGAGCATAAACGTTGGTGCCTAAGTGTTCGTGTCTGGAGGAGCTCCTGGCATGAACCCTACCCGGCTGTGCCCCAATTTACCCCACCCCCATTCTGCTATTTGCATTATTGGTCCCAATTCTCCTCCCAGGCCTATGTCCACGTCCTTTGCCATATACTTTGGAGTGTCCCCACAAAAGCGGCAGAGTGTATTTCCCGGCCTCTTAAATTAGAATTTGTCCATGTGACTTGTCTTGACCAAGAATAGAAAAAGGAGGAAGTGACAGTGTGTCAGTTTAAACACTAAGCCTTAAGAAGCCTCACAAATTTCCAATGTGGAACCGAGTTGAGCCACCCCAGCCAAGGCCAGCTGAGATTAGCTGAGCTGCAACAACCCAGGTATACTTGACCAGACCTGTTGGGGAGCAGCAGAACCATGAGGCCGAGCCCAGCATAGATTACTGACCCCTAGTAGACTAGCGGACTCTTGACCTAAGTAGTGTTTATTGGTTTTGCCACCGATATTTGTGTTTGTTACACAACAGTAGTGTGGTCATTGGTAACTGATCCATGGACATCGGCTCTGTGTGGAGCTCAGGCCATCAACCTCAATTCCTCTCTCCTCAAGATAATTTCATTCTCAGGGACTTCATACGTCTTCCCTATCACAGGCCTTTGTCAGGGCAAACCTGGTCCCCCTCCAGTAGATCCTCATAACTTTGACCACGGGTGAGATCTCAGGCCCTGTTTTGCCAGAAAGCCCCTGGGATCCTTTTGCAAATAATTCATGTCCCTTGGCCAGAGTTTCCCTTCCTATGAACACAGGCAGTTCTAGACCAGAAAGTCCAATTATTTTTCCCTCTCAGAAAATTATACCTGATCAGCCAATTCTTATGTAACTAATAGAGATTCCTCAGGATTGGAAAGCTTCTCTGGCTGGAAAATAGCCTCGGTATATGTTATTATATAAACATAAATCTTGGAGTGACACACTATTACACATATGCTTATAAAGTAATGATTTTCTGAACTAGTCTCACGTTCAAGAAAACTGCAGCATGGGGAGGTCCTATATCTCCCCAACTTCAAACACCCCAGCAAAGACAGAGCCAGGATCAGAACTAAAATTTTTGGGTTCGCCATTCAGGTTTCTTGACACTTAAACTATGTTGTGGTGTCTGAGGGAGCCCAATGTTTAGCACCCCTCTTCCCTGCTTATAGTCTGTACAAATTGACAAAACAGAGGACAGGCAAATGGAGACAAAAATACCCTTTTCTTCTAATAGAGGCCAAGTTGGAGGATGTGGCTGTCTGTTAGGCCAGCCAACACTAGACCCCAGTGAGGAAAAGGATCCCTCCCCTACAGAGCAGAATAAAATGCTTCCTCTAAGTGAGCAAACCACTCCCAAGAGGAAGAAGGGTGGAGTTAAGCTGAACATACCCAGATGTGTTAGTTAGGGTATTCCATCCTCCCCTGGGCAAGTGTGAGCACCGGAGAGGAAGCCAGGAATTACACTAAATGACTTCTTTTTAATAAACAAAATGAGTTCTTTGTAACAAACAAAAACATCGTGAGTTGAATAAAAATGTTCCTACAATACACCAGATTTATTTAATACCAGTCTAAGTCAGGCTTCATTTGAAAAGCCTGTATCTTAGTCACCACACTTCTATAAAGTCAGATAAATAGGTTTTCTGATAAACAGACAAGAGTGGCCTGAGAAACTGAAAACATGGACTTGCCATCTGCTGAGATGAAGAAATTTGCAGTGTTGAGCCCTGGGACACTCCAACATTGGAAAGTCAGGAAAACAAGGGCAGCGTCTGCAAAGGAAACTGAGAAAGAGTAGCCAGTGCAGCAGAGAATTGCATCCTAAAGGCCACCTGAAGAAAGAGTTTAAAGAAGTGGTGACCTCCTATCTCAAATTCTAAACTGCAGCAAAGACAATAGTGATTTCTCAAGACAAACAAACTCTGAGGTACTATGGACTGCAGCGAGTTGGAATATATACTGAAATATCTTGAAATCACACTACTACATTGAAGCATCAGTTCTGCCTCTGCATAGAACTGACCTGGCTGACCCTGACTTAAGGAACACCCTCTGTGTTTCACCAATTTGTTAGCTAATAAGAGACGATTTTAATTCTAATAAAGTTGTCATTTCCCATCCCATCTCCACCTTCTGATGTAGCAATGTTCCTTTAAGCCCAAACTGGTTTGTCGTCTCTAGAAAAATCATCTGCTAGAAGAATCTGGGTCTTAAATAAATTGCCATCTTAGCATATTCATAATACTTTACCTATTCCAGCTGCTATTAGCTCCTTGCAGCCAATGCATAATGAACAATGAATGTTTAAAGCATAAGAATTGATAGATGGATCCCCCAAAACATGGCAGCAAAGATTACCGATTGCCAAAGCCTTTTATAAAGTAGGTGGAGAGCACGAATGGTTCTCATCATATCCTGTCTCCACCATCTTGATTCATCTACAGTGAAAAAGGAGGAGGGTATGGTGTGGAAATGTGTGTGTGTGTATGTGTGTTTCAAATTGCGTTTTTTGGCTACATCTCCAGTGAGATGATTAAAGAACTTTAGCTCTTTACAACCAGCTCAGCCAAAAGTTTGACTATGCTTTGCTTTCCAAATATGGTTCTCATTTGCTCTCAGTCTTATTCCTTTCTTATTATTTGTCTCTCAGAGAAAAAGGCAGCAAGCAAAATCAGTCTTGGGCTTCATTAATTAAGGTTTGCATTCTTGCTGGGATATCTCAGGATGACAATCAGTTCCTTTTGCCTCACTGCCTGAAGAACCTTATAATGTGGTTCTGTTCATTCATCAGGGTTCTGTGTAGCTTTGCGGCCAGTCCCAGTTTGGTGGTCCTTAAATTCATTTTCATATGGGATTGTGGACATTGTATCAGTTTATAAAACTAATATTTCTCTCTGCATAGCTCCAACAAGCAACCACTAGGATAATATCATAAATCTGCATTGGGAAGAAGACAGAAGCAAGGATTTTTATCTGGCTTTGTGATTTTTCAGAATTAAGAAAAAGACAAAAGGTAAGCATTAGATCTCTCACTTTCCCACCCTGCCTAAATACCAGGCATTCTAGTTCTGATCACTGTTTACTTGGTATTTGAGGTCCTGACCCATGTTAAGCTCAGTCTCATTTTTCACGATAAACAAAAATAAAGGCAGGGAACTTTGGGGTTATTTTCAAAAATGTGGAATCAGATAGAGTCAGAAAGAGAAACCCATATGTCTGCCTTCTCAAATCTCTTTTCCTCTTCACATCTGTGCCTTCTGGAAAGAAAACTGATGATGGTGCAGTCATTTTACCTAAATCTCTTTTGTGATTTCCACCAAAACAAAACTTTCAGGCTGGATTTCTTAGGTAAAAATGGATCCTTAAAGAAAATTCCCCATCTACTTACTCAACAGACACTGTTCTGCTCAAGGCAGTGGTGTGAGCGTTGTAGGGACTCAGAGATGAACTTACATATACAAGGAATCCATATACAGGACAGATAGGGAACAGGAAAAGGAATGGAAAGAGATGAGAAGGAGGGGAGATGACACACACTCCCATGTGATGTTGATCTCACGTCCTCGGTTTACTTGGCTCTTAACACACATTATCACAATTCTATACCACCTGTCCTCTAGCACTGCAGCCAGATGGAGCGTAGTTAGAGTGCACAGCCACAAAAAGGAGCCACGCACCCTGAAGGCACGTGTGGACAAGTCAGTGGCCAGTTCTTCTTGATTTGACTGATCATTGGAATAGACTTGACAAAAATGGCCTTAGAAACTAAGAACATGGAATTGCCATCTGCTAAGATGAAGAAATTTTCAGGGTTGAGCCCTGGGACACTCCAATACTGGAAAGTCAGGAAAATGAGGGCAGACCAGCCCAGGAGACTGAGAAAGAGTAGCCGATGCAGCAGAGGAGAATTAGGTCATAAAGGCCACCTGAAGAAAGAGTTTAAAGAAATGGTGACCTCCTATCTCAAATGCCATTGATAACTCAAGAGGAGAACTGAGAATTAAGACCTGGATTTAGGGGTGACTATGAACTGCAAGAGTAGAAACGAAAGCCTGGTTGAAATAGAAGAGGGAGTAGAGACAATGACTACAGACATTCCATTTGAAAAGAAACCTTCGAAAACAAAGTTAAGGAGGACTTTCATTGTTTAAAATGTTAAGTTTTCAGTTACCTGATTACTTTGATGCTACAGAAGAATCAATTCCCTCTAGTCCTTGTAGGTTTTCAGTTTTCTAGAACAATAGCTAATGTTGATTGCACTCTGTGCCAGGCACTCTTGTATGTACATTTTTCACTTATTTAATCCTTATAACTCTTTAAGATAACTGCTATTATCAAAGCCATTCCGCAGATGAGGAAACCAAAGCACAGAGAGATTCAGTAATTTGATCAGGCCAGTAAGAAGAGGAGACAGAATTCAGATACAGATGGACCAGCTCTAGAGCCCAAGTTCTCAGCCACATGTGACCCTGTATGTGAGCTTTTGAAACTCTGGGGCTCTTTTCTCCAATGCCTGCCTTGCTGGGCACCACTCCATTCCAGTCGCCACAGCCACTGAAGGCAGACTCATCAGGGAGCTCCTCAGAGCCCTAATTTTCTCTGCTCTCAGTGCTCTTACAAATTCTCGTGCAGTGGTCTTCTACTGTCCACTCTCTCCTATTAAACTTCCCAGACCACAGTCACTGCCACCTGAGACATGGTAAAAGCTGGAGTGATAGTGGTGGACAAGGCTGTCAGGGTAGGAACACGATGGCGCCCCTCCATCCTCCCGTCCCCTGACAACAAAGCCCATTGTTGGAACCAGGGCTGGGATCAGAGGCCCTCCTTCCTCCTACTCACCTGCTTTAACCCACATGAGGAAAACAATGAGCCAGGATGAGAAGATCTAGCTCTGGGGTCTGGGGAGGCCTTCGAGAACATTGAGTGGGTTCTGCCTGCCGTAACCCAGCTGGGAAAGCCCCCCAGAAAAGTCTGTCTTTCCTGCACCCTCCTCCAGCTGACCCACCATGGGTCCCTGCCAGTTTGAGAGCTTAAAGACCTATGTTATCATGCCATTGCTTAACTAACCAGAAAACTTTGGGCAAGACTGTGGATCTACAAGTTCTTTCTGTGGTTGGATCACAACCGCCAATCCTCTGTCCGCTCCCACCCTTTTTTTTCCTTGCCTTCACTTAAGCCCCTCTCAGAATTTTTTTATGAACTTCTCTGCCTTCTCCAGTAGATTTCACCTTCACTGGGAACTGGTATTCTGCCATATTCATCTCTCCATCTTCCCCACCCACACTTACTGTATCAGCCAAAGTCACAGAAAACCTGACTTAAATGGACTTAAACCGTGGACAGTTTATTACCTTCCTTAACAAGAGGTCCCAAGTTAGAGTGTCTCCAGGGCTGATTAACACAACAGGTCAACAACTTCATCAAGAGCCCAAGATCTGCCTTTTCCCACAGCTAACCTCAGCATGCTGGTCCTGGCCTAGGCTAGCCCTCCTCAGGGTCTCAAACACTATCATTCATTACCAATAGATGAAGTGGTCTCTTTGAAGGAATGACAAAATCTTTCTCAGAAACTCCCCCAGAAAATATCCCTTCCCCCTTATTGGCCAGGATTACGTGCCCACACATAAACTAAGCACTGGCATAGAGAATGGACTTCCTCTGATTAGACTAATTAGCTTGAACTCCAGAGCTGGACATGGGGTTAACTTTTCTAAGAACACTGCTTACATGGAAGAGAGCGGACACTTGAATTAATCAGGGCTCTATAACCAAGGCAGAAGGTGGAGGGTGGAGGACGAACTGGGTGTGTGCAGCCTACAGCATCTGATGCAACAACATGATGAGAGCGCTGTTTATTGAATTCCACCTCGCCCTAGCTTGGATTATTTCCTCAGTTGTAGAAACAAAGCTGTGAGGAGATAGGACCCAGGTCAGGTAGGCTGTGAAGAGGAGAGGGAATAAAGGATGTGAGAAAGGTGGAGAGCGTGATGCATTGCCCCGCTGAAGAGCTGGTGCTGTGTGAAGTCTAACCAGGGGAGAATAGGAAGCCAATCCTGAAGACCTTCTATTACCGGGCACTGTATTAGATTATCCATACACTTTACCCTATTCAATCCTCACAAAAATCCTTCTAAAATACAAACTATTATTCTCCTATTATACATGAAGAAATCAAGGCTTGCAGAAGCTGGGTAACTTGCCAAGGGTTACACAGCCAGTGGGGAGTAGAGAGAGAATTCTGTTGGCTGCTGACAATGGCAGAAACCTTCTCACAAGGTCCAAGTTGCTAAGGGATTTATAGGAATAGAGCCTCAGGCAAGCAGTATGTTATTAGGATCTGAACCTTTGAGCTCCACATCTCTGTGAGGTCTCCGGCGAGGCAAACCGCTGGTGAGCACCAAATGCTCATTTGTGCTGCTGGGCTAGGCCTAAGGCTTGCTGAGAGAAGCAAGCCATGGGAGTCCCTCCAGAAATGACAGTTGAAAAATAAGGAAGTCAGAGTAAGGAGCTATCCCAGTCTAGAGAGAAAAAAAGCTTGATAAATGCATCATTTCTTTTACCAGATAAAGAGAACTTCGGGGATGGGGAAGAGAGAACATTCCACCCCACCCAGTGGGGCTCCCCGTGGTGGGGCGTGGGAAGAGCCGCTGCCGACCCAGCTGAGAACTCACCCTGCCCTCCAGGCACCTTTAGCCTTCAATGCCATCCTGTTTAACCCAGGTCCCTGGCCGTCTAGGACCTGGGTTGCTCTCTGGCTGGGACGGATGAAGCCCGTGTGGGAGAGTAGGGCCTCAGTGGACACTGAAAGGGACCTCTCGTATCAGCCACCAGGCCATCCTCAGGAAGGAGATGACTGGGTGGATGCCACAAAGAAACCAATACTGTCTTTTCCTCACCAAACTTTAGACAAGAGAATTTGTTAGCTCAAATTGGAACAAGTTAGAATACTTTCCTCAAAACAACAAGTACTTGAGATTAAGGACATTTTTCACCACAATTCTGTGTGGAGGGACAGAGTGGGAGCGGAAGGCTGAGGAATAGCAGATTTGCCTTGCAGGAATTCTTCCGGGGAGAAGCTATGCCTCAGAGAGAGGGAACAGGATAGCACTTTCAAGGGCCATGGTATTAGTATAAAGGCCAAGTGGGAAGAGTATTGGAGTCAAAAAACTCCAAGGAATGTGATGAGGGCTTGGTGGAAGGAGGGGAGCCCTGAGTTGAGTGTGTGCTATTGACCCGATGAAAACGTTTCAGGAAGCTACCCATTTTTTAAAATGCTCAGTATGATTAGATTTCTCATGAAAATATGGATCTGATATGGGGTTCTTGGAGGAGAATCAAGGCAGTCAAGAAGAGAAAACAATTAGAACATAAGGACAAGAAGCAAGGAAATCCGATGTAGAAATCAAGCTTCCTCAGTCCTGGAAATGTGGCGTGAGTTAAGTTTTACTTAAATCTCCAAAGGGCATAGAGGCCCAAGTGATATACAGGTAGGTAACCTGTATATAATAATGCTTACCTGGTGAGATTGTTGTGGGGATCAAACCAGCCCTTCAATCCATTCATTCATTCAACAATAATGGTTTACATTAATTAATTGCTCACTATGTGTCAACCTCTATTCAAATCATTTTATATGCCTTCCTCCAGCAGCCTGATGAGAAGACCACTGTCATTTCCCCCAGTTAACAGACACTCAGAGAGGTTGAAGGACTCACTCAGTGTTACATGTCCAGCCAGCTTTGAACCCAGGCCTGTCCTCACTTCACTTTAACCACTAGACAGACCTCTGTGCCAGACATTGGGCTAATCGTTAGAGATACAACAATGAAGAATATAGACATAAGGATTTCCTTAAACTACCCAGTCAAGTAGTAGCAGAAGGTAGGAAGCTTTTTAAAACAGTATCCCTTTACCAACACCAGGGATTATATCTTTAAAAACAGGATATGCTATCAACGTCGTAGTTGCCAGACATGATATTCAAAATACTTGATAACCAATATGGTACTATCTCCAAGAATTCAGAACTTGAGGTGTTTCCAGGATGAACATCAGCCCACCACTATTACTGTCCCAGGCAGATAACCCTGCAATTAAATGCTTCCTCCTTAAGCCCAGAGGGGTTTCCCAGTGGGAAACAGTCTTTCCTAGATATATTCAATTTTGGTTGTTGCATGGCAGGGGTGGGGGCAATGGTTAGGTTGAGGCGGAGCAGGGAGATTTTAAGGAGATAGGAAGAATGGAGAATGTTGGGAACAGGGAAGCAAAACCAGCTTGAAAAAAGGGAATCCACAAAAACCAACTGGCTAAAAATAAATTTTCCAAAAATCATTTATTTGCTAAATAATCAATTTGCCTAACTAGCAATTACCAAATTCTTGTTTCTGTTAGCTATTCATAGAGTTTATAGCAATTCAAGTGTCTCACATTAATTTCAACAGACTTCATGGCATTTCCCTAAGTTTGCTTTCCCCTGGCTTTGTCACAGCCAGAGCCTCTAAGTATCATAGAAGAATTCTGCATATAAGCAAGCTTTGTATGTGTACACCTTGATGAAAGACTGTTCCCCACTTTCTGGGATGTTTAAGAGTACAGCTTCAGGAAGGATGCCTATGGAGCAATGAGGGGCTGCCATGTAAACAGCTAACAAAGCCTGATCAGTCAAGAGCATGTGTGCAGGGACAGATGTGGCAGCCCTCATAGGCAAGTTGAGGTTACATATGGAAGGACCTTAAATGTCAAGTCAGTGAGATTGAGATTCCCAAGAGGCACTGAGGAACCACTGAGCACTAGAGTGATGATAAAGTAGATGATACCTCCAAGAGTGCATGGCACACAAAAGGTACCCAATACACACCTGCTGAATGAATAACCCACCTTAAGAGATTCCATGCTCTTTTGCTTCAACTTGAACTAGGTTGTAAGCAACCTCCTCATTAGAGCAAAAGCCAATTACACTGATAACAGTTTTGCTTGGTTAGGTAGAGGCCATGGCTATACCTTTCTAATTAGGGTAAGGGACTGTCAAAAGTTGTTACATTGTTACTCTTTAATTAACATCATCATAATCACTTGACAGGTAGCCATCCTGCAGAGTGGAGCTTGGAAGGGCCCATAACTCAGAGACTGACAGCTTAAAACCATTCTCTGATACTAACATTTAAAACCAAGTGGGAAGAAAAGGTTACAGATTGCAGCATAGAAGGATCCTGTACATACCTTATCCCACAAACACAACAAATCTACAGCTACCTAGGAATAACTCCCTCAGAAAAGGACCTGAAAGCTAGCTGAACAGGGCCTCCACAACAAAGGAGAAAAGACCCACACCAAGAGGGGTAGGAGAAGTGGAGATGTAGTCTCGCAAGAAATCTCACCTCAGACATGGTGACCCACAATCAGGAGGGATCTCATAATGCGGAGCTTGTCCTGAGGAGTAAGGGGTTTGTGCCCCCAAATCAGGCTGAAGTAGAAGAATGGATCGGTGACCTAGAAGACAGGGAAGTGGAAATAATCCAAATAGAGCAGCAAAGAGAAAAAAGAAATTTAAAAAGTGAAGAAAGTTTAAGGTACCTATAGGACAATATCAAGTGAAATAACATCCATACTAAAACAGTCACAGAAGGAAATGAGAGGAAAATAGGAATAGAAGAAACACATCCAGCTCCAGAAAGTGCAAAGAGTTCCAAATAACGTGAACCAAAAGAGATCCACACCAAAACACATTATAATTAAAATGGCAAAAGTTAAGATAAAGAAAGAATATTAAAAGCAACAAGAAAACAAATTGCTATGTACAAGGGAACCTGCAAAAGACTATCAGCTGATTTTTCAGCATAAACTTTACAAGCCACAAGGGAGTGGCAGAATATATTTAAAGTTTTGAAAGGAAAAAAACCTTCCAACCAAGAATAATCTATCCAGCAAGGTTATTAATCAAATTGAAGGAGAGATAAAGAGTTTTCTAGGCACGCAAAAACTAAAGAGGTTCATCACTAAACTGGCCTGACAAGAACTGTTAAAGGGACTTCTTAAAGCTGAAAAGAAAGAGCACTAACGAGTAGCAAGAAATCATTTGAAAGTAAAAATCTCACTGGTAAAGGTAATATATAGTAAAGGTAGTGGATTAACCACTTATAAAGCTAATATCAAGGTTAAAAACAAAAGTAGTAAAAGTAACAATAATAATTAGTTTAAGGGATACACAAAATAAAAAGATGCAAAATATGACATCAAAAACAAAACACTTCAAGGGAGGAATGAAACTAGTTTTTAGAATACATTCAAACTTAAGATGCTATCAACTTGAAACAGACTGTTATGTATAGGATGTTATATGTAAAGCTCATGGTAACCACAAAGCAAAAATCTACAGTGTATAAACATAAGACAAGGAGAAAGGAATTTAAACATAGCACTGGAGATAATCAGCAAAACACAAGAGAACATAGCAAGAGAGGAAGAAATGAACAGAGAGAAACTACAAAAACAGCCAGAAAACGATTAACAAAACAATAAATACATACCTATCAAAAATTACTTTAACTAATAACAAACTAACAAAAGAGAAATTGAGAAAACAATCCCAGTCACAATTGCATCAAAAAGAATAAGCACCTAGGAATAAATCTAACCAAGAAGATGAAAGACAAGACCTGTATTCTGAAAACTATAAAACATTGATGGAAGAAATCTATGAAGACACAAATAAATGGAAAGCAATTCCATGCTCATAGGAAGGATTAATATTGTCAAAATGGCCATATACCCCCAAAAATCTGCAGATTCAATGCAATCCCAATCAAAATACCAATGGCATATTTCACTGAACTAGAGCAAACAATCCTAAAATTTTTATGGAAATACAAAAGACTCCAAATAGCCAAAACAACCTTGAAAAAGAGCAAAGCCGAAGGTATCACATTTCCTGCTTTTAAGCCATACTACAAAGCAACAGTGACTAAAACAGTATGATACTGGTGCAAGAATTGCTACATGAATCAATGGAACAGGATAGAGAGCCCAGAAATAAAACCACACTTATGTGGTCAACTAATATATGACAAAGGAAGCAAGAACATGCAACGGGGAAAAGACAATCTATTCAATGAATGGTGTTGAGAAATTTGGACAGCTACATATAAAAGAATGAAACTGGATCAATGTCTTGCACCATATGCAGGACTAAAATCAAAATGGATTAAAAATCTAAATGTAAGATCTGAAACCACAACACTCCAAAAAGAAAACATAGTAAACTTTTGGATATTAGCACTGGTAGTTTTTTTTCTGGATACATCTCCCCAGGCAAGAGAAAGGAAGCAAAAATAAACAAATGGGAGTACATTAAACTGACAAGGAAACCATTAACAAAACAAAAAGGCCATATAAAATATAGGAGAATATATTTGAAAATGATTTATCCAACAGGGGTTAACATCCAAAATATATAAAGAACTCACATGACTCAACACCAAAAAAAAAAAAATAACCCAATTAAAAAATGGGCAGAGGACCTGAACAGACATTTTTCCAAAGAAGACATTCATATGGACAACAGGCTCATGAAAAGATGCTCCACATCTCTAATCATCAGAGAAATGCAAAGCAAACCACAATGAGATATTACTTCACAAGAGTCAGAATGGCCAATATCACCAAGACAAGAAACAACAAGTGTTGCAAGGATGTGGAGAAAAGGAAACCCTTGTAAACTCATGTAAATGGGTCCAGCCACTGTGGAAAGCAGTTTGGAGGTGGTTACTCAATAAACTAAAAACAGAAATACCATGGATCTGGCAATTCCACTTCCAGGAATTTACCCAAAGAAAAAAAAATCAGTGATTCAAAAAAATACATGCACTCCTGTGTTTACTGCCACATCATTTACAATAGCTAAGATGTGGAAGCAACCTAAGTGTCTATCAATAGAAGAATGGATAAAGAACATGTGGTACATAGATACAATGGAATATTATTCAGCCATAAAAAAGAATGAAATCTTGTCATTTGCAACAATACAGATGGGCCTAGAAGGTATTATGCTAAATGAAATAAGCCAGGCAAAGAAAGGTAAATACCACATGATTTCACTTATACATGAAATCTAAAAAACAAAACAAATGAGCAAATGTGCCCTTATGTTCACTGCAGCATTGTTTACAATAGCCAAGACATGGGAACAACCTGAGTCCATCAATGGATGAATGGATTAAGATGATTTTATACACACACACACACACACAAGAATATTATTCAGCCATGAAAAACAATGAGATCTTGCCATTTGTGACAACATGGATGGATTTTGAGGATATTATGCTGAGTGAAGTAAGTCAGATGGAGAAAGGTACCATATGATCTCACTTACATGTAGAAGCTAAAAAACAAAGCAAATCAACAAAACAAAAGCAAACTCATAGATACAGAGAAGAGATTAGTGGTTACTAGCAGGGAAGGGGGTTGGCAGGTGGGCAAAATGGGTGAAAGAGCTTAATTGTATGGTGATGGATGGTAGACTTCATGGTGATATGACCACTTTGTAGTATATGCAGATATTGAATTCCAATATTGTACACTTGAAATTTATGTGATGTTATATACTAATTTTACCTCAGTAAAAAAAATTGTTTTTTAAACTAGAGTGAAAAAACTATTTGGTATCTGGAAGTTAAGGTATTCAAGAGGTCTATAAACAGTGTCTATAAAATCGCTATATCCTTTTCTTCTTTCCCAATGACTTGCCTTTTGGGTTATGATAAACAGTAGTGTGAGAATGTTCAGAGTGTGTCTAATTCCATTGAATTTGAACGCCAGACACAACGTGCTATGATCTTGGTGTAAAACTGAGGTCTGCCTCTTCCTAGCTGCATGAACTGGAAGTAAGCTTCTCATCCTTTCTGAGTCTCAGTTTCCACAGCTGTGAAACCCATAACATCCACTACAGAACGTTCTGGAGATTGACTGGCACAATGACATGACATTTGAATGAGGTGTACCTTCTCTGACTGTATTAATGGATTCTCTCCCAGAGGGCCGTGTATATTCTTTGGAATAGGCATGGTCCTACTGTCTTGCTTATTCTCTTAAGAAAATTTACTAAAATAAGTATAATTAAAAAGAAATTACATGGAAGAACTTTTAAACTGGCAGATTTCAATGGTCTTTGAGAGTTTCTCTCGTTGCCCAAATATCATCCACCCATGATCCTCCACCTCGTTTATGGACTGAAGGAGTGGAGTGTCAAGTGCAACTTCCACTGAGGTCTACCCAGAAAGCCTAGCTCTCAGCTCCACCACCTTTCCACCAGGCTGCAGGCCTCCCTCCTCTTTCCTGGTCTGCCTGCCACCAGTTCTTTCTCCTGTGAGCTTCCCCTCAACATAAATGAGAATAGGTACATGCATAAAAAGAGAATATGGAAAATTCTCTTCCTCCTGATGTTCGGCCATCCATTTCCAATAACAACAGCTTCTAGTTCAGACCCATCTTCAATGACCTCTCTGAGATTCTGTTGCTCATTTACATATATTTAAATTACACAAAATTATCCGCAGATGTGAGTTACTTATATACTTTATATAGTACATACCCATGTACGTATACACATCCAGCACAAGGCTTGACACCTTGGAAGACTTGGATTAATGTCTTTGTCTCAATTCCATATCTGTCTCTTACGTACAGTAACCACTAGTTACATATAGCTATTTAAATTTAAATTTTAATTAATTAACATCAAATAAAATTGGTAAGTCAGGTCCTCAGTAGCACTAGCTACATTGCAAGCGCTCAGTAGACACATGTGGCTAGTGACTATTACATTCTATAGGAGCATCACTAAAGTTCTATTAGGCAGCTCTGTTCTATATCATTGTCTGTGTCTTCCTGCATCTCTCCATATTATCATCTGAGCCTTAGAAACCCAGAAGACATGTATTTTGACTTCTAGAAAGAGCTCATTCTTTTTCAGTTCTGTTCAGCAAAACCCAAGATGGAGATGGGTCTTAACATAGATAATGCCTTATCCTGGGCTTTGGATGGGGGCAGAGTGGAGAACAGTTTTCTAAGATGGAATCACAGGTTCACTGTTTCCCATCACTGAGCTCCAGCCCTTGGCTTCTGTGCGGGGCTCCTGAAGCTCTAAGTGAATGGCAGTGATGACATGTTTAATGAAAGGTAAATATTTATGGTGCATCTACCACAGATGTACTCTGTGGGTGGGTGGACGAGTGGGTGGGTGAGTAAGGCCATCAGCACAGGAACTGGGATCCCATCCATGGTTACACTTTGGATCTCACCTGACGTTTTCTGTGCGCCTAAACTTGACCCTGTTTCTGTTCTGAAACCAGAGCAGGTAGGGAAGCAAGAGGTCAAGGTGCCATCAGCAGCCCTCCAACTCCAGGACTGCAGGGTGCTTGGAGCTGGAGCAACTTCCTTGTGCTGGTTTTGAAAACTCCCAGAGGCACAGCACAGCCACCCAATCTCTTGGGATGCTGCTGGCATCTAGTGGAAAGAGAGGGAAGCAGCTGGCAGCAAAAAAACCTGGTGTGCACAAAGGGAGTGTCCCAACCAGGTCTCACTCTGTACTGCAGGGTTCACGTTCAACACCCACTACTCTCCCAAGAGTGGCTGCCAGCAAAAAGAGAAGTCACAGGAATAGAAAGATGTCACTCCAGTTCACCCAGACACCCCCCCCAACATTGGTTCTCAACACTATCGGCCCCAACACTCTCTTTATAATATATATGTAGTTTTTGCCCCCTTTACATCCTAAAACTAAATTCATAGATATAACCTACCTAAGCATATGATTATAAAAATCAGTATAATATCCTGTCACATAAAGATGAAAACATAATAGTAGTGATTTTTTAAGCTGTGTTTCAATATATATATACATGCACACGTATACAGACTAGAACACATAATTGTCACACGCTTGCAGCTACATAAAACGATTAAGTATGAATTTAAGAGAAGTAAGGCTATTGGAAGCCATTCTCTACAAGAAGTACAGGAAAATAAGAGAGCAGAAATATAGGTGGGCTCTAGAACCTTGTATTCAGATAAATAACAGACCTACCTGATTATTTATATGTGATAAGAGATAAAAGAAAATAACCTTAATGAAAGAGAAAGGAGATACATTTTACATTTGGGTCAGCGAAGAATGAAAGAAGGAGGCAAGACACAAGAGATCAGGAATTCAGCAGAATCAGGAAGTTTCCGAAAGAAATGTAGGTCCTCTGAGGATCCGTGGGTCTGCAGAGGGGAGGGATGAGAATCCCCCCTCTACGTGGGCTGGGTGCTTGAGCCAGTTTATTTGCCATTAAAAATTGAAGACAGGTGTGGCTCCATATGACAGGGACCAGGAAGAGCTGGGAGGCTGAGTTACAAATCATGCCCAGGTATTGCTGCTGTCACAGTGGGAGACGTGTCTGCAGCACATGGTGCCCACTTCAACAAAGGTTGGTTGTCAACTGAGTGCATCTGCCATTTGATTGAGAAAATTGACCTCTGGTTGATGACGCCCTTGCATAATTCAAACAGGTAGCCTGCGGATAGTGAGGCTCTCAGCTACCAAGCACCCACTGCGATAGGTACTTTATATACATTACCTAATTCTTATAACAACACAGTAAGGAATTCACTTGTTATCTTCAGTGTACAGGGATGAGAACACAGATTTGGAAAATTAAATAAGTAACACAGTCAAGCTTTTGGTAGGATGTGGCGGAGCAAGGATTTGAATACAATATCTCATTTGAATCTCACACTTAGCAGGTAGGTGGTGGGAAATAGGAATTCCTGCTCTCACATGGGTTTTGAGTGACCTGAAGCCAAGAGAGAGATGCGGCTTGTGGAATGCTGGGTACCTGACATGCGGTGTCCCTATCAGGACTGCAAAGTACTTATCTTCTACAGCATTTACATCATATCTTGTGATATTTATTTCAAATCTTATTTTAGATATTTCAGAAATCAGTTGCAATCTTAAGCAAATTAAATTAAACTCTACTGGCAGGATATGAGTATTGTAATTTATCAGCTGTTTCATAGTGGAGGCCAGAAATTTAAATGTTGCTTATGGCAGTTAGTTAAGGTCTGTCCTCGGTATGGGAACAATTAGCTAACAGACTGCAAATAAATTCTCTGATTACTCAGGGATGGGATGGTGACTTGTCACAAAGCCACTCTTGGCTATGAGGGTGATCTGGTTTGAACATCTGTCATCAGACTGGTTGTTAAACTTGATCCAGCAAGGTGGGCTGAGCTGTATTGCCTTCTTCCTTCATTGCTCCTAATTTTGTGTGCTGTGTCTAAGGTCCCAAGAAGTGGAAAACCCTTTTCCCATCAAGGTTATTCAAGTATGAAGCATCTCTTAGGAAAGAACGCTCTCTGAAATCCATTTCTAAGAACCAGTATTATGGTCTTTTGAGCTGTTCTTTCCCAAGTAGTGCATATGAGTTAACAGAGCAAAGCCTAAGTAAATGCGATAACCCAAACTTTTGTACTCTGGGGGTTAGAGTGTAAAAATACGGTACAACCACTCTGGAGAACTTTTACTTTCAAGGTTAAAAGTACACCTACTCTGTTACTCAGCAATTTTACTGCTGGGCATCTATCCAAGAAACATGAAAACACGTTCCCAAAAAAGGGTAAGGATGGCATTAGAATGTTCATGATAAACCCCAAACCAGTAGCAACACAAATGCCCATCAACAGGTGAAACAAATTTGTATTATCGTAATATAATAGAACCATACTACACAATAAAATAAAATAAACTACTCACAAGCAACAATATAGATGAATCTCAAAATCCTTTTGTTGAATGAAGGAAGCTATAAATACATAAATAATCACTTTGTTGATTTCAGTAATTTAAAATTCTTGAACAGGCAAAACGATGCTATCAGAGTAGCGATCCCCACCATGAGGGGAGGGCACTGAATGGAATGAAAAGAAACCAGAAATTTTCTGTGGTGATGAAAATGTGCAATATTTTGATTGTGTCAGTGGTTACTCCGGTTTTGTCAAAACTCATCAAACTGTGCACTCAAAATGAGTTTATTCTATTATGCGTGAATTGTAGTCTAATTTTTAAAAAATGAAACCGAAGATAGTTTCAGCTACCGGGAGACCATAACTGTGTTCTATTTCTGCTCCTGACTTCTCTACCACTTCTTTTTTTTTTTTTTATGCCTCAGGTCTTAAATTATCAAGAATCATGCAATCAATCTTTAGTGGAAATAATTGGGGTAGGGACTGAGGGAATGGGGCTAACTGTAGTTTAATGTTTAAAATTATAGTCAACCCATGATTCTAGGAAGTAGACGAGGCAGTTGTGGATCAAATAGGTTTGAAGCATGACGGCTGCCACCTCCCGGCAAAGTGCAAGAACAGCCGGGCAGCACATTCATGGAACCAGCTGAATATCCCTAGTTCAAGGAATGAGCTCTGAGTCCATGCAGAAGACTCAGGGAAAGAGGGAAAGAGTCAGCGGATTAAAGCAGAAGAAGGGGAGCTTCAGGGAGCTCCTTTCAAGAGCACCAAAGACCCCACTTACTCTAGCGGCCTCAGCCTGCTCGGTCCATTTGGAGCTGGTGCGGCTCACTCAGCATTCCCAACCCGGCTCATATGGGGGTCCATGGTGCCCTATATGGGCAAGAGGCTGAGGAGAAACAGGACTCAAGAAAGCTCCTCCTCACCCCCGTGGAGCTGATTGTACCAATATAACCTGACGTGCTCATTTGAGGTTCAGCCCCTGGATCTACTGAGGTCATCACAGGTTCAGAAATTTGAACAGCAATCAACAGTTCAGGAACCCAGGCAGCCTGACCTTTGCATTAAACTGGCCATATTCTTCCAGTGAGATGCATCACAGAAAGGAGAAAGAGAAGAGAAAATCTCAGTACAGAGGACGTGAATAATGCTGACTACATGCTCTCCCTGCCTCTTTGAGAATTCGGGCTTTAATATCTGTCCTCTGATTCCTCACTGGTCACCAGGGGCCTAATGTGCACCAGAACCTGTGCTGGGCAGCGGGAGTCAAGAATGAACGACTTAAGGAGCCCGAAGTCCTGCGTAAGCTGCCAGGATAATGGGCCAACTGGAATGTATGTGACGAGTTTCATACACACACACACACACTGCCAGCTCTTCCTGGCAGCACCGGGGGAGGCTTCACGGATGGGCAGACACATCAACTGAGCCTTAAGGACAAGCAGGAATGATCGAAACTAGTCCTGGAAGAAGAAACAGCAAACACAAGGTAGAGACCTAAAAACAATGTATTTGGTGCAAGGAGAGGCAGAAGTCAGCCAGTGAGTTGTGAGCATTTTCCTGAAGACATGCATAGTCATGGGCAGATTCTGGGATCCCTCACTAGCAGGGCCCCTGGTCTCCCATTCCCAGCACGCTATGGGTTCAGCAGGCCTGAGGCCTCAGCTGAATACACGTACCCTTGTTCCCGTAGGAGCAGGACCCAGGAGCTCAATTTCAGACCCAAGGACTGAGTTGAATTTATGTTAGTGGACCAACTGAGCCACCCATTTATTTGGGTCACCATTTATTTCCTTTCCCGAAGTGACCTCTTTTTCTCCTCTGGTCCCTGATAAACTACTCTCTTTCGTATTAATCCATAGCATAATAATTAATGGTGTGGACTCGGGGCCACGTTGTCTGGCTTTGAATCCCGGCTCTGCTGCTTGCTAACTAGATCTTAGACAATTTACTTTTCCTTTGTGTGCTTTATCTGTAAAGTGTGGATAATGATCCCTATCTCATGATTAATACATGTAAAAACTTTAGAATATGGTCTGTCACCTCTACATCCAGAAATTCCATCTACTTCCAATCAAACCTGATCTATGCAGCAAACTCAGCAGCTGGAAAGACAATGTTGCTTTCTATTTTAGACCCCATAAAACAGAAAAACCTAAACAGCCCTTTGACAAAAGTCACTGGCCTATAACCACGCTCTCCAGCAAGCCCTTCTGTGGGCTGTCTCCCCATCCCTACCTTTGGCTCACTATGTCGGTGCAGTCACAGCTGCCGGGCTCATAGCCTCCGAGGGGCTCAGGGCTGCAGAAAGATGCAGGCTGCTCCTCATTTTGACTTAGCCCCACCCACGGCTGGTCGGGTTTGGGCTTCACCAGCCCAACGTTAACATTAACCAGACCCTTGCTCCACAGGGCCACCCATTTGTTTGGGTCATTAACCCTGGTGGGCCTGAGCAAAGACCTCACAATCCCCAGGACTCTTCGGATTCTGGCATCAGCTCAAGCAAGATGGCCATCCTGCCAGCACAGCAGGGAGCAGGGGAGCCTACAGTGCCCTCTGTCGTGGGGTACTGGGGCATTCCTCTCTGCTCATGGACCTGCACTCCCCTCTAAGGAGCTGCACCATGACAGCTCTGGAATGACCCACCATTTCTCCTCACCCAAGTGAAGTAGGAACATTTTTCAATAGGGACTTCATGGCCACCTGAAAAATAAAGCGTCCTTACAGCCTCACCCTGAGATGTCCTCCAAACCCACTGTGCTGCTCTGTGGAACCCAGTGTCAGATACACAGTCAGGCCCATCACGAATCTATTCTCTTCCATGACTCCCTTGAGATTAACTCACATAGGCTAAAGCAGTGAAGGCTGACATTAAAGTGTGTCACCTTGGAAGACAAGATAATCCTTAGCTCAGATCTGATGAGATTCAAAAAGTCCTAGCACCTTATATTAGATTCAAACTTGAGAATATAGTTGGAACTAAATTCAAACTATGAATCTAGTTACAAGAACTATATGAGAACTTCCACTATTTTGTCTACTACCAGAACCTTATAACTTATTTACTTCTCAATGGAGTGTGGGAGATATTGTGAGGAAGCTGAAGCCTGGAAAAATGAAGTAACACGTGGAATTTACTAAGTGCCTGAAGATTTGAGCTCAGTCTGCAGTGCCTGTGTTCCTGACCACCAGGCTGCGGGATTTCCTGGAAGGGAGGGATGAGGTCTAAAATTGGAAATGGCAATGGAAAGACTGGATCAAGGGACACTGAGCAGACTGTGAGAGTGAAGGTGGACACAGCAGAGAGGTTGCTTGTGGACGGGTGAAAACTGCTATGGAAAAGGAATTTCCAGACCCCACTGTATAGCCACTTTGAAAGCATTTATGAGGTAACAGTCCCATCTAGTGGTAATATGACAGGTAGCAATTACCCTACGATCAAATAAAGAATGAGCCTTGAGTGGGGAAGGTAACAAATGAGCGGGAAAGTTATGTTTTACTCCAACTTCAGGTTCTAAAAGGCAGGCAGATCCCATGTCGTGGTCCTCAGAATAGCCTACAGTCCCCACAAATGATGGCTGCAGACTTGATTCAAATCCCAACTCTGCTCCTTACTGACAAAAGCCTTGGGCAACTTGAATAATTTCATTTTCTCTTTTGAAAAATGGGGAAAATAGTATCTACCCATTTGAATGTTGTGAAGATTAAATGAAATAATGCATGCAACGCATTGGGCAATGTATTGTAGACATCTTGTAAGCACCTGCTAAATGTTATTTGTTGTTATATTACTAAAGCTATATGGCAAAAGCTGGAGATAGGAGGGCCTAGCCAATGTGATATTAATTAGTGACCTTTAGTGAACCTCCCATGATTGTTCTTGGAAATTCTCTTTTATGTTGTGCATATTATATTTGCTTTCCCCAGCCTTCTGCCTACATTCTTGAATCATTTCTCAATTCAAAAACAGCAGTGGTCCTCCCCGGGGCTCCCTGGCTCTCTGCCGGGCTGTCAGGCTGTGGTTGCCCTTAACCCGTCCCCAGCCCCTCACCAGCTGATTTCCCTTTACGACATAGGAACTTCGGTAATTCTCCACCTGAAATCACCCACTCCCTTCCTTTAACCATCTTTGATGAATTGGGAAAATGTATTGTTTGCAAGCAAGTAAACAACTATTTTATTTTCACGTTTAATTTTGTATGAACTTCATTTAAATTTGAGGTTATTTTGAAAAGCACCCAAAGTTCATTTCAAAGTTAATCCTGCTCTGCCCTAGTTGCTCATTTGCTTTCAAGCTGGATGCTTTCTCATTAAAAGATCAACTTTCAACCTTGGAGTTTTTCTGTATTATGGACTTATGGGTAGGGATCGGCTGTTGCCTGCTACATCCATCAGTGAGCCAGGCTTTGAGCAGCTGCCTCTAGACACTACTTCTCCCACGTACTGGAAGACACTGGTGTCAGGTTTGTTGTTGGGTGTCTTCTGTATGGCTGGAACTGGGGAAGGAGGTGAAGTGACCAGAGACTGTATGAGGCATCATAGGTGCTAACTGTGAGTTTACAAGGTGAGCGGCTTGGCAAAAGGGGGTTGTGTGGAGACAGGTGGTAATTCACTCAGGGGACTGGCAAAGGAAAGCTTTGTTTCAAAGACACTACAGACAGAGAATATTATGTCTAGCAGAGTTAAGTCTTAGAACCACCTGGTAGAGTACTAATGGGTGTCCTCAGGAGGGAAAATGGGTCAAATATGTTCACATGCAAGTTCTGGAAAATCTAAAAGGTACAGTCGTGCTAGGCACTAATTCCCTTTAGTGCAAAGCTTCCCAGGATTGTGATTGGGTCAAATTAAATCTATAGCTCAATCTGGGGAGAACAGCCCAAGACTAGAGATCAAATCAGGTGGTATTGATATTAAGATAGACAAATAGGTCAGTGGGGCAGAATAGAGAGCCCAGGAAAAGGATCAAAGGAGAAATGGCCTTGTGTGATCTTCTACCTCTTAACAAGAAGCAAAATTCCCAATCTTTTATTCTTAATTGCTAGACTGTTCTGCATTTTATAAGGTCCTCTGATTATCAGAAAATGTCTATCTTAGAGATTTTTATGGGTAGCTGAGAATTAGAGCTTGTCTAAACTAGGTGGAGTAGAACATCATCTATGGGACACAGACTGAGAGGCAATGGGGATCTCCCCAAATTCCCACATAAGGAATCGTGTTACCCTCTGCACCACAGGCAACGAGATGTTGAATTCTTCTCCTTGGACTGTAAGTTTCTTGAGAGCAGAGATTGACATCATATAAGCTTCTTTTTTATTCTCTCAATTTTTAGATTTAGCGCTTAGCACAATGCCTAGATATATTAGGTTAGGTTTGGCTGTTCTGTAGTAAAGAAGTAGGTTAACACACAAATATTTATTCCTTTCTCATACAAAATCTGTTGATCTCCAAGTCTTTATTTCAGAATGGCGATTCAGGGATCTGCCTTTGTCTTACAGCTGCATCTTTTGGAGGACACGGTCTCCAGATTGTTGTAGCAAGAGAAAAGAGAGATGGGAGGCGACATATCAGCTCTTAAGTTCCTGGCCCAGAATTAATACACATCACTTCCACGCATAGCCCATTGGCCAGAACTAGTCATATAAACTTGCCTGTCTTTAAGCAAGTGGGAAGTGTTGGGGAGCACATTTATAACCCATGTGATGAGTAGTAAATGCCTCTGCCTTCCTGGGTGATAGTGTGTACTCAGTAAACCTTGTCGGATAAACTACCAAGCAAATCTGACACAGTCTAAATTATGCTATCACAGGAATATTCCAGTCTTGAAGCAACTTTCGACCTCCAGAGCCTCAGGTGAGAATGCACACCAAAAACAGGAGGAGTAATGCAAATGCCTCTTCCATTTACTGATGATCTGTTCTACACGAGGCACTGTGCTAGAAACTTTATATGGGCTAAAGTGTTTAGTCCTCATGAAGGCCCAGTGGGATAGGCATTAACATTTTTCTTCCACAAATAGCATTTTCATGGAACCATGGAGAGCAAACAGCCTAGCAGATGTTTAAGCCCACGTTTGCCAAGTTACAAAACTAATGGAAGTCTATCTTTTTCACTCCGTGGACTCCCTCAGCTATTAATGCCTTGTGGAGTATCATTAGCGGTCGCAAGCAATGGCCTCCAGAAATGGAATCTGGAGTGGTTGCCATAGTGAGAGGTGCAAGGCAAAGAGAGAGTTCCACCCCACAGCTGGCCTTTTCCATCCCCGACTGCTCTGCCCTTTCTCACCTCTGTCCTGCACCTCCCAGAAACTGCCACTCTCAGAAAGAGCTAAACCTACAAGACCTGAAGTCGGTGGTGAATAGAATTCAGAGCTCATTCTGAACATTTACCTCGTTTCTGGAGTCTGCTTTGCACACTCCATCCTTTTTGAGCAATGGAGAGGCCGAGGCAGTGATCCCCACACAAGACACCTTTGCCAACAGCCCAGATTTTGTGGGAATTGACCAAGATTACTTTACGCAGCTCTTCTGACACTACAGGACCAACACCTGATGTCTCCTAACACCCCACTAATACTCTACCCTGGCTCAAGGATATTCAAAGCCAGTCAGAAGGATTCCTGCTTAGACTTTGTCATTCACATCATAAAAGTGAGGATAATTCACTTGGATTCTCCGGGTTTTCATTTTCTCATCTATAAAATGGTACCCTTATATAGCTATTCTCTGATTGCCTTTTATCTTACTGGGTTATTGTGAGCGTCAAACGGAATAATACATGGAAGAGTGTTTTGCAGATTGTTAAGAATGATTTAAATGTGTGAGGTTCTTGTTTATGACCAACTAAATAATGGTATTTCCTTCCTTCCTGCTGAGTTATGATTATGTTGAGGGACGTGAGCACAGCTTTATGCCCATGGCATTTCAAATGCTGACTCTCATTCTACAAACCACACTTGGCCGCACACACATTTTCTTCTTTTTATGATACTTAAAAGCCAGGCCGTGGCAGTCAGAACATTTTATTAGATGAATTATGTTGGGCAAAATAATTTAATCTCTTCACAGATAAGAAACTTAAAGTTTCTTGTCTGTGAAATGGGGATAATAATATTTGTGTTTGAATATTATTAGAAGGGTTGTAACATTGATGCACATAAAAATTTATGCAGTGTATGGCCATCACGAAGCACCCAATAAATGGTTGCAATTCTGTTATTATTTTATTAAGAAGCCATCATGCTGTCTCCAAGGGACTATGTGTAATGAAATTATTCCACTGCTCAGTAGAATAGGAAAATCCCCAACTTTTCAGAACACTATATGAGCATTTGGACCAGTGCTTCCCGGTATGCCCTAAACGGTCTCCAACGCCCCCCACCCCCAAAGAAAGCACATGATTTACAACATGGCTGTGCTCCAAAACTACTTGGAAGTCATTTGTTTGGAACTCAGCACACATTTTCCCATAGAAAGAATGCTGTTAAAACAGTGGTTGGAGTCCCAGATGGCTGAAAATACCCTACTTGATTCCCAAAGTAGCAGAAAATTGGCATATTTGCAATGCAAATGAGTATAAACCAATGTCATAATGCTAGCCATAGGCCAAACCTGAAAACTAAGAAAACTTGTAATAGTTTCTTTTATTTTTTATAAATCCTGCTGCTGAGGAAAAACAGGCTTAATTAAAGGAGGAGTTCAGTGGCCACTTAAGTAAGGCATCTTAAGGTGCCTCTGAGGGTGTTTTCAAAGGCTTTGTAGGGTCTCAGCTGGGTCTAAGGTGACTTCAAATTTGTTGTTGTTGATCCAAGGGACTTTGTAGAAGTAATCTCTTCCAACATGATGGAGTTATTTCTGGTTTGCAAATGGAAAAAGGAAAGAGATGGGAGAGATTAGGGAGACGGAAGAATGGGTGAGAAAGATTTCCTGGAAAAAGTCAGCCGATAGTTTGGAGACATTGAGGAAGGAGAAAGAGGCATACATGTACAGTAAGAAGGGTCACCTGGTCTGTGAGCAGGGAAAACAGGCAGAGTGAGATCCCGTATTCTTTTGTAAAAGGGAATTGGCTCCATAACTGGTCAAATAGTTCCACGCTGAAGACGTAAGACGGCACCACAGGGCCGGGACAGCTCATACAAAGAAGTCGTAAGGTTGGTGAGGAAGTGGCAACAGAGGCTGCGAGCACCCAGCTATTTTGTGTTAGGAACTAAGCCCCAATAATGTTCCCATTCGGTACTGTATTGCCTCGAAGTAAGTGCTGAAGGAGAATGTTAACATGACCTCATCCGAACAGAGGTCTTTGCGTTTACCGCCCAGGGAAGCACAGAATGTGAAGATGCGAAGGGTCTCAGCCCAACCTTTAATTTCTGGTAGTTTCAGATCTGATAGATATTAAGCTGAAATATGTAAAAACCTATCGTTTTTCAAGTAAGGAACTGAGGCCCAGAGAGAGGAGGTAAGTGGCCTATGCCCATACGACTAGTAAGTGTCAGTAAAGCCCCTGACACAGGTGGCCTCTCGGTCGGCCACAGACACTAAACCACTGACAAGACAAGCACCAGGTGATGCTCCACCTCCAGCCTCAGCCCCTTTTGATGACGCTGGCTTGCCGAGCAGGGTCAGCGGTGTAAGAAGGAGCTGGAATGATGATATCCAGCATAGACAAATTAAGTCTCTGGGAACATTAAGTCTATGCTGAGAAGCAAATTCTCAAATAAGGAGAAGAGAATACCTGATAACAGTGCCAGACTATCCAGAGGAAACAGCAGAGTCACGTACTGTGTCAGAAAGAACGCTGAACGTGCAGCCTGCGGACCTGGGTTCATTTCTAAATTCGGCCACAGTATAAACTTGGGCACATTTCTCCTTCTTTCTAAAGCACTCACAGCTGCATGAAGCTCAACCCTTCTGTCTTCTAGTCCTCACCAGGCAGGATCTGGGGTCATGGTGGCTTGGGGAGGTGGGACGGGGGTGGCTAATGACCTGATAAGGTCACTGGGCCTCCCCTTAGAATCTCAAAAACTCCTTCAACCCACGATAAACAAGCTCCTGGACACAAGTCTGTCTGAAGAAGTCAGACATCCTCCTCCTCATAAGAGAACATACCTACTGGGCAAGAGAAGTTGAATTATTGGGAAGGAAAACCAGCTAATGAGAGCGTTTGACAGGTAGTGGGCCAAAGAGGAGAGATTATTATTACACAAAACAGAATAAAACAAAACAAAACAAAACAAATGACTATCTTGATATGTGAGGGTTCCTGAACCCTCAATTTACACAGTATGAATCATTGTGTGAGGGTTCAGGGGAAAGGCCAGAATGGACCCTGGGTTATAGGAACACAGGTCAATCTTGCAACATTTGACCAGACTGTGCCTGTCGTACCCACCGGGCTCCTTGCTTCCCCCACTGCCCCACAAATGTGAGTCTTGGTTCTTCAGGCTACTCCAATGTTAGGGACGTTCTGGTCTCACTTTTACTCTGATATTTTGCCTAATGCTCCTGGAGATGCAAGTCCTTTTCCCTGATCATTCCTTCCCATTTTGGGAGCTCCTGGGGATTCATCTACCCCTGTTACAAGGGTTGTTGACCATGTCTTCTCTGGTCCTGACACGGACAGTGGCCCCGGGAGCTGTGGGGTCCCTCCCCCCTCCCCCACCCCCCACTCCACTACCAGGCCCTCCTTCTGCGGCAGTTTTTCCTCTGCCAATGCTGCCCTTGCTATGGAAATGGCTGTAGGCTTTGCAGCCTCCCTCCTTGAGGCCATCACCCCACATACAGTGATTGAAGCACTTTCAGCCAACCTTGAAGAGTGTAATCTCTCAAACAAGGCCCCCAAAGTGTAGCCTTGATATTATCTCTGCCATTCCATTAGGAAACTTGGCATAAGTTCCCAGAGACTAGGTCAGAGGGTCTTGAAGGACACCATCCTTCAGCACCAAGCATGAGCCCTTGGAGGTGGGTCACCAGAAGCAGCCTTTGCTCCCCCGACTTGCATCTGACGATCTGCCCTGGGATTCCTACCCAGAGATGTCTTATAGCATGCCTGGGGCCTTTCACATAGATAGAAGCTCTCCTATCCCAGAGTTACTGAAGTAAAATCAGCAAGAAACGTATGAGTTATATGAAATCTTCAAAGGAAGACAAATTGTTATCTAGCCTGTGTAAGATCAAATGGCAATAGTGAAGAAAACACAGTCTGCCTTGAAATGCTATCAGCCCCATTCTGTGTCCTTCCCACTTGCCTCAGTCAGGGAAAACTATTTGAACTTCAGATCTTTAGCAACCAGGACCACTGAATGTCCTTGCTCTTAGGTCTTAGCTCCCTTATCACTCCTACGCTAATTGTACCTCCCCATTTTGTGACACAAGCCGAAAAATCTATACAGACTAAATGAGCTAAAATGGGTTAAAGTTCACAGTCAGTGAGCTGGAAAACTTTACCCTCTTCTCTCCTTTCTCTTCTTCTTGGACGGGTGGGGTAGGGGAAAAAAGAAGAAAAAAATTCCAAAATGGAGAGAAAATAACATGGGAATCCAAGAAAAAGCATTAGATAACTGGGTGCCTCCTGTGATTTCTGGTGGCTCTACATCTTGTCTGGATAAAACTGAAATACATAAAAACGTTTAATGCTAAGTCTCCCTCCCAAACTTAGAGAAAGCTTTGAACAGCAAAATGGTCTTCTCTTCAACTATAAGCCTTATTTACATTGGGCCTCTAATAAAAATCATGAGCTCATTACTTTACTAAGCTTTACATATGCTACAAAGGGAAAAGGTGCATCAAGGTTTCGTTTTCACCTTACGAAAGTCTTTTAAATTCAATATAACAAGGAATTTACGTGAACCAACTATTTTGCTCTTCATCATGAAACTGAAAATAGAGAAAGTCTATCTACTAGGGCTACCATAAGACAGGATTCTGAGCCTTCCCTGTCATAATTTACTTGGGCCTTTCACAAGGTTTTTCATTCTAGGCCTCATTATCTTCATATGTAAAATATAGACACTCACATCTTCTTTGGCTACTTCACAGGGAACTAGCCAGGAAATAGTAGATAGAAATGCAATAAAATAGTGTTTGGTATCTATAAAAGCCCTGGGCTATTTCTTATTTCTTATTTCTGAGCAACTTTCAGATGACATAATTCACACTATTCCAGACAAGTAATTCTGAGTGAGTCTAAACCTTTTCCTGGGATTACTCACAAGCACTGTTGAGTTTCTATGCTAGAAATCGGCAGAAGAGCATTTCTGTGGATGTACAGTGTATACAGTATAGGGATTTGTTGAGACATCAGGAGTTGAAACTTGGTAGAGAATTCTCTTCCAACAAGGCAAAGAGATGACAGACAGGGCAATGTTAAACTCGAGGAATGAACACTCACAAACAGCAGCTCAGGGTCACATACTATCCTAATGCCTGGGGTTACTAAGTGTGCTGGGGGGCCCCAGGTTCAGTGGTGCACTAGGAAAACTCCTAGGACACAGCATATAGTTGAGGCTAATATTTATTGGCAAAAATAAGCAAAAGCAAAATAATCAAAAGGAAAAGACTCACAGGACAAAATCTAGAGGGAACCAGGTGTACACTTCCAAGAGCCCTCTCCCAGGGGAATTACACAGCATGCACTTAATTTTTGCAGCCATGACTTGCGACAACAATTGTGAAATGTCTACCAGGGAAGCTCATTTCAGAGACACAGGGTCCAAGGTTTGGGGTTGGAGGCTGAGACCCTCTCTGCCAAACCTGTACCAAAATTCGAGACTCTCAGAGGGAAAGCAGATGTTCAGCAAAAACCACACTGTTTGTACAAACCGTTTAGACAAAGTGAGCCGTTCTTATCAGGGAATGGTGATAACCCTCCCACACTCCAGCCAAGGTCCACACTCCCAAACAGGGCTTTCAAGATTCTCACTGTGAATCCTCACAGCATTCTCAGGTCCACTGTGTTAACTCTTTTGTGCACACAGAGTTTTAAATAAGTGATTGCAACACAGTTGGATAAATACAAAGATTCATTCATTTGACTAGAGTTACAGGGTTGCTGTACTTCATCCGACTCAACTCAGCACTTCAGTAACTCCCTGCCCACCCACTGACAAGGTGCACTGTGGCTGCGCTCCAAATCCCTCCTCCCAGCCTCCACTCAGATCCCCCTGCACATCCCAGGGGTTCTGTTTTCTCTGTCCTATAACTTCTTTCTGCTTAGCCCCTTAGGTAGGTGTTTGGGGATACTTCTCTGGTTGACTTGACCAGATGCCGGCATGGCCCCAGATGCTTTCAGGCCAGGTCTGCCCCATCCATACCCCCACCAACATTCCCAGCACCCCACATTTCATCTGGTCTCCTCGGCCCCCTCGGCCATTAGGGGAGCTGCCCCACACATGTCTGAAGTCCTAATTCCTGGGCTTTTCCCCACCACTCAGTCAAGGACTTAAAAGTTATTCAGTTTCTCCCCACAGCCTTTGGCCAAGTGTTACCCTCTTGCCAACCACTGGGAAGATACCCAAAGCTACGAACTACAGATTTCTCTGCCTTTCCAACTGGAATCCTCTCATGAGGGCGTCTACGTGCTGTGACTGACTACACCCAGTGCCTTCAGCGTCTCTGCTAGCTGCAGTTCCTACTGCTCTTGCCCCAAGTGGAGTGCTTGCCCCCAAACCCTGATCTCTTTCCTTTTCAGAGCTGATTTTTTCACAAATACCAGCTCCAGGTTTACAGGGTTCAGACTGTAGATGGGGACGTATGGAGGTAACATATGTTGCCTTATTGGTCTCTAAACTCGCAACATATTCAATGACCCAGCCAAGGAGTCCAAAAAAGTCAGCCCCTTCCTTGATATCAGCTAAGCCCAAAGCAATCCAGACGCCCAGAGATGCCTCAGAACTCTCAGATATTTGTATCAGCTCATCCCCCGTTTTCCCACCCTGATGGATCTCCTCCCAAAAAGGCACAGAGGTACAAGATAGCTTTCCAGCATGTTCAGGAAATGCTCATGGTGAATCAAATGACAAGAAAAAGCCATCGAGAAATGAAGCTGGTGAGAAAGTTCGGAGCCAGGTCCTGGAAAGCTGTGAGGGCCATGATCAGACTTGCATTTTCAAAAGCCCTTGGGCAGCTGGAAGGACACGAGATGGACAGTGAATCTGAAGTTTAAGAGACAAAGATAAGAAACTGTAATTTTATAAAAGGTGGTGGGGTCTCAACTAGATCTGAGGCAGGCAGTGGTGCAGAGATGAGGGATGTTTAGAAGACAAAATAATCAAGAGTCGAGGATGGGGGTATAAAATAGAGGAGCACAGCATGACTCCCCACTTCTGGCTGGGGGATCACCATCTTTGGCAGGAAGTACCTCCATCGAGATGAAGAATATGGTGGGGAGGTGGGTAACGTTGAGTCCAAACAACTTCGTGCTGTAGCCCCACCCCCTTCACCTTCTCCTCCGTGCCTGCGGTATTCTCACTGGGTTTTGTTTATCTAGTTTTGGTTTTTCCTTTGAAGGTCCAGAGATGCCGCTGGCATGTTTGACAGACTTCCAGGCCTGTGCACAAGAGCATCTGTCTAAGTCAACCTGCGATTTTATTGAAGGAGGAGCTGATGACAGCTTCACACGGGATGACAACATTGCAGCATTTAAAAAGTTTGGTCTTCTGTATCCTTTCTGTTGTTAAGCTAAGGTGCCCCGGTTGAGGTCTTTAGAAGGGAGCAGTCCTGGTTTCTGCCTCCAAAGAACACAGAGAGCTCACAATACAATAATGGTTTCTGTTGTTGTTTGGGGATTTGGGGTTTTTTTTGAGGGTGGGCAGATGACTGGGGAGAGGATGAATGAAGAGAGAATTTAGCTTAGTGCCTCTGCAGAATTATCACTAGTGAGTCATCCTCCCTGTGCATCCCAGCAACCCTGCCACCTAACAAGATAAGACAAGAGTCCAGGGTCCCCAGTCACCTGGGCAGGGAGGAGAAGCCAGCTGGGCAGGCCTAGATCTCTTGAGTTCCTAAACTTCTGTCTTGGAGAGAATGTACGATGGGACAGAGAACTCCAGAAATTTGAAGGCCTAAGGAGTCTAAGGGATAAGAGACTGATTCAAGGGAGGAGAGTCAGCGAGAATGTGGGACCCCAAGCCACAGCCCCCAGGCCAACTTGGGCCCACTGCCGGTTTTTGGATGGCCCACAAACTTAAAGATCTTTCATTTTTTTCATTTTAAAAGGGTGGAAAAAAAATCAAAAGAAGAAGAAGAATTTGTAACATGTAAAAATTATATGAAACTTAAATTTCACTGTTCTGAAAAAGCAAATTTACTTAGTAGAACACAGCCATGCTCTGGTATATACATATTGTCTATGGATGCTTTTGCATTACAGGAGCAGAGCTAAGTAATTGTGACAAAGATGTTATAGTCCACAACTTAAATTATTTACTATCTGGCGTTTACAGAAAAGTTTGCTGACTCCTGCGATAGAGAGGCCGGGGAGGAAACTGAAGGGGAACACTATGTTCTGCTTAGCACTCTGCTAGGCACTTTACGTGCTTATCTCATTTGCTCTTCATGAGACTATTAGGAAATTTGGATGATTATTTCCATTTCAACAGATAAAATAACTGAGACTGTCTTACCCGAGTTTGCACAATCAGTATTTCCAACAAAATCTTTCTAAGCTTGTGTACAGGAATAATATTTTGTGACACACAACACTTCTCAGCCATGAAGCTAAGTAGCTATTGGACTTAAAATTTGTTTTTCAAATTTATTAGCAGTATTTAAATCAGATCTTCAAGTGAATTGGCCTGTAGCCAAAAATAATAATAATAGCCATGCTCACGCTCTGGGATTTGTCCTCTTTCAGTGGCCTTTTCTTACTTTATAAAGACTTGTTTCTAACCTGATATGGAAGAGTCTGGAATTCCTTCCTGCTTTTCCTCTTCCTTTCTAGTCCTTGTTACAATGAATTTCAATCAAAGCATTCAAGTGCTAAGAGTCTGGTCAGGAAGGCACTGCTCAAAGACACACACCTCAGCCGGAGAGAGGCAGGGAGTGGTGTGGCACGAACCGGCACTGGGAGTTCAGAAAAGGTGGCGTTAATGTGAAATAGGGTGTTGGTAGAGGCTTCCTGGAGGAGAGGAGCCTCCAGCTGGTCCATGCCGCCTGACCGGCTACCAGCTAGTCAGTCAGACCCCGCCAGCGGGTCTGCGGGACCTGATCAGGTCTAGGCCTGCCCTGGGACCTGGAGACCTCAGCAGCACGCAGCACTGCCACCTGGAGAGTAAGCCCATCAACACATAAGCTCTTTGTTACCTAGCACAGATACCGCCTCCGTCCCCGGTACCTGAAAGATGTGTCAGAGGTTGACACCCGGACCACAATCCTAGGAGAGGAGATCAGCGCCCCCATTTGCATCCCACCCACAGGTTTCCACTGCCTCCTTTGGCCTGATGGAGAAATGAGCACAGCCAGAGGTATGAATCGGTGTCACCTAGAGACTCCCTTCCCAGGAGCGCTGAAGGGTGCAGGGGTCCCTCGTGGCAGCAGGATTTCTCCATAGAAGGGGCTTAGGAACAAGAGTCAGGTGGGAATTAAGGAAGATGAGGAAAGGGATGCTAAAAGCTGTGTTTGCATAACCCCTCACCTAAGTTTGAGAAAACACCCATTTCCCTAGTGAAGAATGGTTAGAGTGGGAGAAGGTCTAGTGGGGCCAGACGAGCAAATCCCACCACGCCACCCCACAGAGGAAGATGCAGACCCCTTTGACTCACCCTCGCTGTGGGGAGAGGGCGGCTCAGTGGGGCCCCAAGAACGGGGCTCTCTTGGACCCCTCCGGGGCCAGGGCTGGGGCTGGATGCTGAGTCTCTGAGCTTAGGGTGAGCAGAGCGTCCTGACATTGGGGCCTAACACGAGGCCCTGGCAGGTGCTCGTGCCCAAAGGTCCCGCTTCCCTTCTCACGGATCGACTTCGTCTTAGGTGACAAAAAGTTCTTTATTGGGTTATGTCTCCTTCTTAGTAGCCCCTCGTTCTCTTCCCTCATTCCCTCACCCCCCAAATCAAAAATAAATGAGGAAAAGAGAAGAAAGGAGAAGAGCAAAGGTGCAGGGAAGGGAGGGGAGGGGGAAAGGGGCAACGCTAAAAATCCCTGTGACTCCCTTGTGGTCTGTACTCCGGGCCAGATCTAGTTCGTTTATTTATCCATCTATCTATCTACTTATTTATTTATTTTTACAAGTTGCCCAGGGCTCCCCTGGGGCCTTTTCCTTTGACTCCATGATAAAGGAAGCAATGAATCCAAGGATTCTGGAGCTGACATCTATCTGGTTAGGAACCCAGTCTGGCTGGGATGAAATATGATTATCCGATATCAATATGGCTGTTTTACCAAATCTTCATGCTTGAATGTGCTGTGTTGTTTTCAGGGTGGGGCAAAAGAAGGGTAACTCCTGTTGGCATTAGGAATTGAAAATATTAGTTCTTGATTGGGCCAGATTTTCTGACCATTGGTCGTACAACGGCAGGGACATCAGGCTGTTGGCAAAGCCCACTGGAAACGATTCAAGTGGGAAATGAGAGACATACCACGCAGAGGCAGTGGCAACACTGGCACCACCGTCGGCATCCACCTCACCATCAATAGCACTTGTAAACCTTCAGGAGTAACTTTTAAAAATGCTTCCATATCTAAAAAAAAAAAAATGCCTCCATATCTAGTATCTTATTTAATCTCCCAGCAACTCTGTAAGAGAGGCATTATTACTTGCCCTGTTTTACAGATAAAGAAAATGAGACTTGAGGCCACACAGCTAAAAAGTGGTAAAGCTAGCATTCTTCTAACTTCCAATATTGTGCTTTTTGCACTGCAAAAGCCTCCCCCATTAGAATTACATTTCCTTATCCTTTGCCCCTTTAATTCCCTTCTGTTTCATTATTGAGTTTATGGGAAGCTCATTTTCCTGTCTAAACATTGCAACATGTCCAAAATGGCTCTGGTCCAAAATGATATCTCTAGCTGGAAAATTTTTAATATGAAGTACAGGGCCGGTAAGACAGGTTATACAGAGGGAGACCCAGACAGCTTTCAGCTTCCCAGTTTGATCAAACACCTCCTGTCCCTGCCCTATAAGAAAGCAGAATGAAGTCAAGCTTTATCTTCACTCACAGGGCAAACTGGCTTGCTTTGTTGGCTTTGCAGCTGCCCAGGCAGCAAGTATCTGCTACATCACCAGCCCGTATGCCAGCTGTGCCCTTGAAGACATCGTGGCTACTGCTCCCAAGGGCCTCCGGTGGTTCCAATTCTATGTGCAACGAGACCGGCAGCTGAACAAACAACTGATCCAGAGGGTAGAATCCCTGGGTTTCAAAGCTCTGGTAATCACTGTGGATAATCCCAAAATTGGCAACAGGCGACATGACATTCGAAACCAACTGGACTTAAAGATGAACCTGCTCCTAAAAGATCTTAGATCACCTAAGGAGGTAGGAAAGGTACCAGATCCAATGGGCAGGCATTACAGGAGTCAAATTTCCTTCCCCCTTGCCTCTCTTCTTTCTCTCCACAGGACGTCATCGAGTGCCTGCTCGGTGCTACACACCGAGGATGCCACAGTTCAAAAAGCAGGTCTGGAATAGGAGAATAAATTAAACAAGTTCCTCTACCATTTTCTACCTTATGGAACACTTAAAAAGTGATGATTTTGGATGGCACATTTAGATGAACTGACTTTCTGAAGAGGACGCTCACAGCCAAGGTGACTGGCCCATGGCATGTACCCAGCCCAGGTCCCACCCTGCTGCCCTGGGAACTGGAGGTCAGTCTCTCTGCAAATCTAGACCTCATCCCTCAAGCATCAGGGTGCTTCAGCGCCCTTGTTTGGAATCTCTGAACTAAATGACTGAACGGACACTTCCCCCATTAACACCCTCCAGGCAGATGACATGGAGTGCCCCCCAAGTGAAAGTCATGGTAAACAGGGGGATCCTTTGGTCATGCTAGAGATAATAACACCGGCCTTCTCAGCCAATAGGCAGCTGGGATACCCAGTCCGGCAGCTCACCAGTTCTCCTCGATCACAGATTGTCCTTGAAGTGTTCAGATTCCAGAGACACACTGCGATATATGGATACATGACTCCCATAGTAAGCCAAGGGTCAATAGAGGATAATACCTGATAGAGGATTATCAAAGTCTTATTACTCTGTGCACATCTCAACTGTAACATGTTACATTACAGGCCTATTATTAGCCTATAACTGCTTGTGCTTAACCATCTCACTTACTAAACGCTGAGTTCTTTTAAAGTAGAGACTGTCTTAATTTGTCTTTGTATCCCCAAATCTTTGCATATTTATTGAGGAGGGACATAATTCACGGTTAATGCATAAGCAACTGAAGTAGAAATTCTTTTACATACATTTTTGTTAGGAAAAGGAACTAGAAGTATTGTTGGATTTTACGGCTCTTTTTTTCAAACTTATAAAAGGTGGCTCTCCGAACATCCTTCAGCTTTGGGCTGGATCAAGCAGTGTTGAAGGAGTTCAGGACTAAAGCGCTCTTTCATTCCCCACAGGGAAATACGGTGCCTTATTTCCAGATGTCCCCCGTCGACCCTTCCATCTGCTGGAATGATCTCTCCTGGTTTCAGAGTATAACTCGATTGCCCATCATCCTTAAAGGGATCTCGACAAAAGAGGATGCAGAGTCCGCTGTGAAGCACAATGTCCAAGGCGTCATTGTTTCCAACCACGGTGGGAGGCAGCTTGATGAGGTCCCTGCTTCTGTAAGTAGGGTGACCTCAGGGGGGAGCGTTTGTGGGTGCTGTGTGTGTGTATGTGTGTCCACAGCAAGGTGCTCGGTGCGATCTGATGCAGAGTCCCCTCTCTTTACGTATGTTGATACATACCTGGGAATTTTAAGGACTTTTCATTATTAATAATAGCATAATGTGTATAGGTTACTTTTATAGACTTTACATATATCACTCCCTAAGTCTCATGACAGTCCTGCAAGAGGGGAATTATTGTCCCTATTTTACAGATGAAGATGCTGGCATTTAGAGATGTTAAATAACTTGCCCGCATTAGCACAGTTAATAAGTAATTAAGCTGGAATTTGCAAGGAAAGATGTTCTAAAGGCACTAAGTCTGCCTTCTGGAAGGAGCATTCAGCTTGAGGCTTGCCTGTCTGCATGGACTGTAATGTTACGTTTTCTCACATGACACATCCCAGGAAGGAACTCTGCTTCACTTAAACTAATAAATAACCGTCTTTCACAATAAAACTTCAAAATGCCCTATAAATCCTTTGCTAAAAATCTGTGACAGTCTGTAATTTTCTCCTAATTTATGAATTTATGTCCATTATAGATGGAGTTAGGGGGAAAAAATGAAGAGAGGGAGGTAGGGAAAGAATCGATTGTTGACTTATTGCATGGAGATATATAGCTTATATTTCTCAGGAGGTTTTTCTATTTTTCTTCCTCCTAAGTTTTTCTGGACTTTTTGTTATATAAGCAAAAGATGTTCACTGCAGATCAATTATAAAATATACAGAGGCCAAAAGAAAAAGACAAAATCACCCCTAATTTCATCTTTATACTTAGATGACAATATTTTGGTAATTGTTTTTATCAACTTCTTAATGCGGACACAACATTTTAGGTTTAAGAAACTGTATGTAATATTTTGTAATTTTCTTCTCTTCACTAATCAATATATTGAGAGCATCATTTCATTTCAGTATATATGCTTCTCTTGTTTTTAACTGTGTGTGGTATGAATGGACAAGTTATATAACCAACTCTCTATTGTTGAACGTCTGGATTGTTTGCAAGCTTTCACTATTTTAAACAATGCGTCAGCAACCATCCTTAAATCCTGAGCACATTCTCAATTACTTCCTTCAAATTCCAGGAAATAGAAAAGCTACATCAACCAGTTTGCACATTCTGAGACTTGTGAAGCTTGGAGACTTAAGGTGCCCGTCACGTTCCTCCTTCCCACCAAGCTCAAGCTGACAGAGGACAGGCACGGCATAACGAGCCATCCCAAATCTTGACCTGTGACCCCAGGAGAAAGTAGGTCTGCAGAACACACAAAAAACTCTCTCAACAGCTCCTGCAAGGATGCCCACAAGCCCCCTCTCACATACCCAGGAACGGGCAGAAGAGAGAGAACGAAAGAGCACTAGCAGGCCCGGGGGGTTTTCCCCGCTGTGCTCACTACACAGGAGCAGAAAGCAAAGAATAGCCCCCAAATGGGGTAGAATATCGACTCTTGATACAACTCTAATAAAACACACAACAGGCTCTGTCTCAGGAGTCAGCTTAGCTAGGTCTCGCTCTGTTGGGGAGGACTGAGAAAGGGGAGAAAGAGGCCGGCTCATGTTCTCATCAGAGTGAGTGTTGATAAAGGCAGGAGCCGAGTGAGAACTTCTCTGCCCTGTCTTGGTCATCACCCTGTTCTTCTCCCAAGCCGTCTGGCTCAACAACCGAACCCAAGGCCAAGATCGGGGGGCGGGGGGGCTGAGAGGCACCCAACTCTGATGGAAAAATTTTAAAGGTGCCAGAAAAGCTTAGTAAGATAAAGTATAGTGCATTAAACTCTCTAAAAACTGAAAATTAATGCCAAAAAAAAAAGATCCATGGTGAACAAAATACCAACATTTTAAGTAAGGGCAGGACTTGTACCCTCCCTTGACTAACCCTGCCTCGTTTATCTCATCCTAATTCTGGCCCTGGATCCAATAACATTTTATTCATGAAAACAAGGCCCCAGCTCACGGGTCAGGGTTAGCCATTTGTTTTCAATATCGCATTCAGATATTATTTTGCCAAGAGTTTCGGCACGCAGTAAGTTTTGTGTTTGCGTCAGTGTCTCTCTCTTCTCACCCAAGATCCCCCCAGGGAAGGGGTATGAGTGTTTGAGTGAAGTTCCCATCTTTAGAAGGTTCCATATCTAACACTACTTGTGTTTCCTCCTGAGACCAAGGGAAAACAGGAAGCGATAAGCTGCTTTTGTTTTGCCTTTCAAAAGCTTCAGCTCTACTTTTACAGGGTTGTGGCTTCATTCCCATCCCACACCTCAGATAACCCAGAAGAGAGTCAAGAGCAGTTGCCTTCAGTGTGACATGCAGGGAATGATGTGCAGCCCAGTTACAAAGAGAGGCTGCAGTCCAGACCCCTGGGTCGCCGCCGGTCACGCTTCTTTTGCCAAAAAGACTTAAGAGCAACAGATAGCCTTTCTAGCTGCACCCCCCTAGAAAGAGAAAAGGTGGGAGAAAATCGAAAGTCAAAAGTTCTTTAAAAAGAACGTTAAAATGAACACTCTACATGGGAAACGGTCGTTTTAGGACATGAAGAGTAACCGAGAGTTTCTTCCAAGCCGCAGACATCCGAACAAGTGAGTCCGAGGGAAGCCACACCCTGTCATGGTAGACGATGGCAGTGGGGCGAGCCTGCAGAAAGCCCCTGGGCCTTGGAACATAACTGCCCTGCCTTGACAGGTGCCAGCGGCCTCAGCGCGGGTCAGGGAAGCAACTATTAGACATCACCTGGCTTAGACTTCTTGGTCCCTAGCCCACATTGAGGGGGCACCACAGTCCCTGAGGGTCAAAATGGAAATCTCTTGAGCTATGTCCCTCTCCTTTTCAGATTGATGCCTTGACAGAAGTAGTCACAGCTGTGAGAGGGAAAATGGAAGTGTACCTAGATGGTGGCATCCGTACCGGCAATGATGTGCTAAAGGCCCTGGCCCTCGGGGCTAAGTGCATTTTTCTGGGAAGACTAATCCTATGGGGTCTTGCCCGCAAGGTAAGTGTGGCAAAGTGAAGCCAACCGGAAAAAGATATACCACCCTTATCTAGATTCCACGCTTTTCTGTGCATTAATGCCCAAGCTTAGCTGGTTTTTGAGGTGCTACAAATTCCCGAAGGACTGTTAACATTCGCTTGAACATGCACGCTTCCCCTGCAACATGCTGCAACTTTTCAAGAACTCTCTCCCCCATCTTTTCCTCTTTGCTTTCCTTTATGTTCAGTGTGGTTCTGATTTCACAGATATCCCCCGTCCTCCCCAGCACAGCTCTGAGCACACTTAGAATTTATACTCAGCACAAGGTCAGAATGTTCCTTCACACCTCATTTTGTCTCCGTCTCTCTCTGCCTTGGGAGCAGGGTGAACATGGTGTTGAGGAAGTTTTGAACATTCTAAAAAATGAGTTACATACTTCCATGACCCTTACAGGTAAGGTTTTACAACTGTTTTCTTGATTTGGGGCTAAAGGCAGGAGTTCTAAAGAACAGGAAGGGTGACCCCTCCTTCTAGGTCACCTCTCCCCAGCCTAGTGGCTGCCCAGAAGAGAGAGCAGGGAAGCAATACCCCAGACAGAGATTAAGCACAAACTCCAAATATAGTACATTTGCTACAAAAGCGAGTGCAGTTTCAAAATATGGGAAGGAAGGTCCAGTTTTACTCAGGCCTGTTCAGATCATATCAGGCTTGTTGGATGTCTTTTAAGTAGTATTCATGGACTGTGAAAAGTTGAGAAATTATGTCAAAGGGGAAGCATGGTGGAGCTGGGGAGATGGCTCCTTGGGTTTTTAACTTTTTGTTTTTTCTACTTGGCGCCATGACTGCAAGGTGGGTACTGCATGTATTTAGTGCTCAGGGTCCAGGGTTGCTCAATGCCCTAAAACGCTTTCTCACAGAGAATTATCCTACCCAAGTAGATGGGCTGATAGCTCTGTCTTTGACTGTCTGTGTTGGCTGTAGATGGTTACTGATTGCAATTTTCAAAGACAGACAAGATGAAGACCTCACTCTCTCCTCAATTCTAAAATTTGGTAATAACAGAGAACTTCTTGAGAATTAAGGAAAAAATGAATCAGGAGGCCTGAAGGGAAATCAAGACCATTTTCATGCCATTAACTTATTTCCATAGATGTTACCGAGCATTTGTCGTGTGCTAGACATCACGCAAGACGCCCAGGTCTTCTCAGGTCTGGGTTTATTCTGGTATTTAGACAAGTATCTTGTACTCAGTGACCACTGGGGCCATGAACTCAAAGTTTCGGGTTTGAGTAGTACGAGCTAGAAACCTTGGGTCAGCATTAGCACCAGCACCAGCCTCCTTTCCACTGAGTAGACTAAATGAGAAAAAAGGGCCAAAGGTCACCATATTGAAAACCAGCACCATTAGCTTTGGACCAGAGCCGTGCTGTTCAAAGTCTGTGGAGAGAAGTCAGTAAATGACCCTATGTCACTGAGGGTACAAGTGTGAACTGACATCACATTGGTGTCCTTTACCCGCGAGGGCAGGGGGAGAGGACAGGGAAACCTAGGAGCTTCTGCAAATGCCAGCAGGTTGAGATGACTTCTCCTGATCCCCCGAGTATTTTCTCCCCTCCTTGTGAAATAATTTCCAAACTTCCTTTAACAGACGCCTGTTGGGGCGATTCACAATAACCAAGCTTTTTTGTCCCACTAAAAATTTATACTTAACAACCACTGGGGTGTAAATGGTGGCTGAGAAATCCTTTTCTGAAATAGAAGTGTAGAGTACCCTTTTTTAAAAGGAACAGGGGAGATAAAAAGAAAACACAGGATTATGAGCGCTTCATGCCTGATTTTTCATACTCTTTTCCTTGTAATTGTTCTATAGTGAAATGTATTGTTTTAAACATAATGAAAAATTAGTAGTCACCACCAAACTTGGGACAGAGAAGAGCATTCTGGGAGGAAGAGAAATAGTAGGAAACCTAGGTTTCCTCGGCATCCTCTGTGTAAGAGAAGATATTCCAGCCTAGTCCCTGGGGAGGGGACCTTAGGTGGGGGTCTGTGCTTTGGGTGGAACTCACTATAAATATAAAATCATAATGTGAAACCCTAGAGATCCTGTCACCCCTCGGCCCGTCCCCACACCTTACACAGAATTGGCACCCAGCAGTGAGGGGTCAGCATGACTTTTCTCTCCTAATTCCTTATGACCTGATGACATCACAGCCCTGGGAGGAGAACCCTTTTTGCACTATTGCAGAGGACAAAATAACTTTACAAGTGATGTTTTGCTAACCATGAGTTCAATTGCTGAAATTATAGGAAGGTTTGAAAAACAAAAATGTCCACATATAAATCATATCAACAGAAGGGTGTACAGACCTCACTGAGGTCCCATCCCTCATAAAGGGAGAAGGCTGAATTACAAAACCATGTGAATTTTGTTTATGTATTTTTTTATTGAAGTATAGTTGAGACGCAGTATTATATTGGTTTCAAATATACAACATAATGACTCAACAGTTATCTACATTATTAAATCCTCACCCAACCAGTGTAGTTACTACCTGTCAACACAGAAAGATGTTACAGAACTACTGGCTATATTCTCTGTGCTGTACTTTCCTTCCTCCTGATTTGATCGTGGTTGAGATTTCATGCGTCCTTATCCCCTGCCCCGCCCACCCGTCCTGACCCTCCCCCATGACTCTTCTTCAGCTTTATTTGGAATTACCCATTTCACTTTAAACTAGCCAAAACATTTAAATTTATATCTCTTCCTAATGAAAAGGCAAGAATAGAGTATTCTTTGTATTCTCTCTCAAACTTTTACTGAACCTCTCTCCAGTGCAAGGTAGTGCGTCCTTATTTCCGCGTGGGACCCAGAAACCAGTCAGATGGGAGCTTTCACTGACATGCAGCATAGGGACACAAATATCACTGGGGCTTATTTATATGTGAATCGATGCTTCAAACTGTCTCAAAATGGAATCATAACGTTTCGATGCGACTACTAGGACAGTTTTACATAGTTTAGATATTATTTTTACTATGGTGTATAACCAAAGACTTTATTTCAGCATCGCTGTGCCCCTTGAGTAGGTCTGCCTGTCTTGGACCCCCACTGTTCTCCGCCCTGCAGAGTCCCAGAGCTCTCAAGATCTTCGTCAGTTCTGCGGAGAGCCACTCGGGCTCCGATTTCCTGCTTTTACAGAATTAGTTCCATTTACAGATTATTTCCCAGGCCTGCTGTTTCTGTATACTACAATCAACTCAGACATGAAATTCAACTTTTTCCTCTGCTCCATTTTTAAGAAACGACCCTCTCATTACTTGTATTTTTGTGAGTAATACAGAGGTGAAGGTGCATACATCATCCACGTGAGAAGAACTCCAAGTTAAACGGCTCACAGGCTACATTAAATTCTTTCGGCCTTCTCATCACCAGGGATTTTCACTGGCCACTTGAGCCCACAGCTCTCTAGTCCATCATGCTAGCTCCTCTTTTTCCTTCTCTTCTTTCTTCTTATCTGGAGTTACTCTCATCAATCCCAGTGTCTAATCTCATCTACAGTCCTAACTTTGCCTTTTACCTAAGATCCTCCACTAAAGAAGCGTATTTCATTTTACAGAACTTTTTTCCCTTGGAAGGAAGTTGCTGTATGAAATACTCACCCCATCTCTTATGCTCTTCCTGAGTCATATTCCTCCCTGACAGATACTTCCGATATTCCTAAGCCTTATCAGGACTGAGCTAAAAGGTCACGTATGTAAATACGTGAATTAATTTTTAAAAATTACTAATAATGTTTCTACATTTTTACCACGTCACTTTGACATGGCTGTGATAAATGAGGACAAAGGCACAGGCTCACACAGGAATTCCCAATGCGATTACATTCTCATCCTGTATACATAACATTTTACCAGAGTCAGCACAAAGATCGAGTCCCGCCTGTTCCCATTGGGTCATCCCATACCCATGATGGGGTGGGTCCCTGATGTTTTAGAGAAATGGGCTTTCTAACTGCATTATTCTTCTAGGCTGCCGGTCTGTTGCCGAGATCAGTCGGGACCTGAACCAGTTCCCCAGGTTGTAAGGAAAGAGAGCTAGCACCAGACTGCTGAGTGTGCCCCCAGAAGGAAGATAAGCTCACAGCCCAGTGCACGAATGCCTTCCTGCCTTGGCCCCATCGTATCCAGCAGCCTATCAACCACACCAATCCTTGTGCTTCAGGTCTCCTAAAACCTCCATCTTCCTCAAGTGTGCCATGCTCTTTTTTGCCTCACTGCCTTTTATATGCTATTCTCTTGCCTGAAATCCTCCTCTGAGAAAAAAAGATCTTCAAAGAGCAGATCGATAATGATTGAAATAGCTAGTGGATTAAATTTTTTCCATTCCTATATATCACCATAGAATGATAGAAATTTGCACTCTGGACAGAAGAGCCTATGTATAAAATACTCCCCAACAAAAATTGCCTGTAGATAATAAAGAAATAATATCGTTGAAAACATAGGCTTTGGAGCCATACAGACATGGCTTTAACAATCAGGACTGCTACTGACAAGCTGTGAGAATTGTGAAAGGTTTTCAATCTCTCTGTGCTTCTGTAAAATGGGGGTTATACTATGTAACCCACAAGATTGAGGGAAAGACCAAGTGAGATAATGTATGTAAAGTTCAGAGCATACTTCTTAGCACCTAGTGCAAGTTTAAGAAGCATTACTGTTTTTATTATTGTTGTTTGGCAAATTCATATTCATCTTTCAAGACCTTGTTCAAATGTCACCTATTCTTACCTTGGCTACTTGTTAGGCACTTCATATTGTACTTTGCACATTCCACTATTGCAGCCCTTACTATAACGGGTTACATTTATTTACTTATTTACATGTCTCTCTCTACAAATAGATTGCCCATGGCTCCAGGCAAAGAAACTGAATACTTGGTACTGGGCTTGATATATAGCAGCATCTCAGTAAACATTTGTTGGATGGATGGATGGATGAAAATAGAAGTGGAAAAATTAATAGATGCCCTATCAGAGTAAAAACTTCCCAGATCAGTAGTCAGTAAAAACAGACTTCTAGAACAGAGGCACCTAGGTGAATAAGATCTGACACTTGAAGATGTCAGGAAAATTCGGAATGGAGATCAATGTCCTCAATAAAGCTTTATAGTTGTTGTTACATTATCCTTGCTCATTTCCCTTGGAATCTTGAATCTAGTCGTCTTTTGATAGATTTTAAGGTTTTGCTCTTCTAGACAGATTTTATTCTTTTCTGGTCTATTCCCCAGACTTCATGCTCCTGTGACTCAGGATCACAGACAACAGAGCTTGGTGCACTTGCTAGAACTTCACTCCCTGGAATTTCACTTCTAGATCACAGAACTATTGTCTCACGCACCACTTGTTGAAGCCTCTTTTAATTTGCAGTTAGTCTATAACTTTGGTCCCATTAATCTCTTAATCTCCTCAATCAGAAATAAGATGAGAATATATCAGTACCAAATTGTCCTTGGTAGTATGAAAGAATAAATAAGCAGTCTTGAAAATGAAGTTAGAAACTAGAGACATCATTGATAAGATAACATCTGCCACACGAACCACCCCCACTGTCTCATAAATCAGATTGTTTTCATGCCTTGATTATCTTGCTGGCTGGAGAACATGCTATAAAACTCCCCACATTTCTCTATAATCACTGTACTTAATATAGGGCTATCTAAGAAAGTAGGTGTGATGGTCAGATGATCTCTTTAAGTCCTGAAATCACCAGCTAGGGGCTTGGTTGAGTCATTCCAGATTGGTTTGGGATAAGAGTGGAACAAATCACAGTAGCAGATGGCATTAAGGCAATTTGGGATGCAGATAATGGAGTTTACAAGAGAATCTACTGTAAGTTCTCCCTGTATACATCTATCTTGGTGGTAACTGTACTCTTTTTTAGTCCTGGACACATATGTATGTTATTTTTTCAGTTGTTTTCCTTTACGGACTAAGAGGGCTAGATCCAAGATACCGAAGGAAATGAGCAAGGATAGTATTAAGATAGTACCAAAAGGTTGTTCTCATTGCCTCAAAGGAATGTCCACAGTCACCTGAAGAGAAGCATATTGAAAGTCAAAAGGGACTTGTTTGACCCTAAAAATGTCCTACCTTAGAATGCATGGGTACAGATGCCAAAGAGATCTTGTCCCCTGGAAAGTTTTCAACAATTAAACAGAATACCAAGTACCTAAAAGTTAAGTGTTGTGTTCCAATAAAGAGGATCAGCTTTGGAATCACCTCAAAGTCAGATCTGGGCTCAGATTCTGGCTCCTCTCTTAGATGCTGTCTTTTTCTACTAAATAATACCACCAATCTTCTTGGATTCTCATGTGAAAATTAAATAATATGGGGGACTTTGGAATTCCAATCCAGAATGTAAGGAGCTTAGAAGTCACCACTCCATCCTAACAACAAGTTAAAAGCTGAACAAAGTGAAAAATCAACAACTCCACTAGATCCCTTAAAAAAAATAAGGTCACAGGCCAAAGCACCACCCCTGAAACTGGGTTGCAACTTATCTGAGGAGAAACCTCCCCAGAAACCAGTACCAAGATAGGATGACCTGAAGCGTAATGAATGAAATGTGCCGGCATCAGTGTGGGCAAGTCTGAGAGTTACAAACTCCAGGAGGGCCCGGCTATAGCAGGTCTCTCATACTTCTGGTTTACCTCCAGGAACTCTACCAAGTCATCACAGTGAATATCAGAGAAAAATTCCCTAGACCATCCAGCAAGGAGATAAATAACCATTTTGAAATACACCAGAGCATCTGTTCTTAAGAGTCCTGTCCTCAAGACAAACCATTTTACAAGACCCTAACCTACTAGGGTTTTATCAGAGCTTAACTTTGGAGATGGGAAATATCAAACTCCACTCCCTTCTAGCCATCCTGACCCACCTAAGTGGGTGATGGGGGACTGAGAAGCACAAGTAAAAGGTTCACAGTCCAGGGGCACAGGCCTCCAAATGACTAAGAACTAATCCTGGACTATAGAACATTTCACTCACTCTCGCCCTCACACCTCACCACCACATCACTACAGGCTTATTGACCAGTGTTCCTTTTACCCAGTACATCATTTCTGTCTTTAAACAAAAAGCTACAAGACATATGTGAAAGGTAAAAATACAGTTTGAAAAGACAGAATGAGTATCAGAACCAGACTCAGCTATTGCAGGGATGCTGGAATTATGAGACCAGGAATTTTAAACAACTATGATACACTAAGGGCTCTAATGGAAAAAGTAGACAACATGCGAGAACAGTTGGGTTATGTAAGCAGAGAAGGAAATTCTAAGAATAAAAAAGAAATGCTAGAGATCTGAAACACTGCAACAGAAATAAAGAATGCCTTTGCTGAGCTCATTAGTACATTGGAATTGGCTAAGGAAAGAATCTCTGAGCTTGAAGATATGTCAATAGTAACTTCCAAAACTGAAAAAATAAAGAGAAAAAATATTGAAAAAACTCAGAATATCCATAAACTGTGGGATAAATGTAAAAGGTGTACATTATATGAGTAATGGGAATACCAGAAATAGAGAAAGGAAAAGAGGGAATATTTTTAAAAATAATGACTACTAATTTCCTCCAAGTTAATGTCAGACACCAAACCATAGATCCAGGAAGCTCAGAGACCATCAAGCAGGCATATTACCTTCAAATTTCAAAAAAGCAAAGATTTAAAGAAGAAATTTTGAAAGAACCCAGAGAGATGGAAAAAAAAAAACCATTACCTGTAGAGGAGCCAAGATGAACATTAAATTCAACTTCTCAGAACCCATGCAGGCAAGAAGAGAGTGTAATGAAATGTTTAAAATGTTGAGAGAAAAAAACTAGGAACATTCTGTGAAATTATCTTTTAAATGGGAAGAAGAAATAAAGACTTTCTCAGACAAATAAAAATGGAAATAATTGTTACCAGTAATCCTACCCTGCAAGAAATGTTAAAGGAAAGTATTCAGAGAGATGAAAAATTATATAGGTCAGCAACTCAGATCTACACAAAAAAAGAAAGAGCATTAGAGAAGGAATAAGTGAAGGTAAAATAAAAACTTATTTTTCTTACTCTTAATTTACCTATCAGAGAGAAGTAATCAAAATAATAATAGAACAGGAGGCTTAAAGATAGTGGCATGAGAAGTGAGAAAGAAACTTCCTCCCAAAACCACATATAATATGAAAATACAGCAAATACAATGAATCCTAAAAGAGCAACTGGAAAGAAGACTGCGACAGACTGCCTATATCCGGGGAAAACAGAAGACCTCACAGAAAAGGGTAAAGTAGCAAAGCCGTGATCCAGTGGGACCCAAGCCCTCCCAACTCCTCAGCTCACCAGCAAGAGGAAGAGAAATGGATCAGGGAGGGGGTAGAAGCCTAGGACTGCTGAACACCCAGCCCTGGAGATCTGCTCCAGGAACACAAACCCATATTACATGGTGCTCTGGACATTAGTGGGGTTGGAAAGCAAAGACAGGTGGAAGACAGGTTCCAGCCACTTGTGGAGAACAGGTACCCACAACAAGCCACTCCAGGACAAAAGAAAGGTGGGCACTTTGAAAGACTTCCCAACAGTAAGAGGGCTGCTAAAGGGGCAAGGATTACACAGAGCTTGCAGTTTAGGAGAAAGGACAGGTGGACAAAATCATCCTGGCACACTCAACCCAGCAGGTTAGGAACTTTCAGGAGCTTCAGACTCTCCATCCCCTTGGCTGGAGATGTGTGCCAAGGTCCCCCACCATGATGCACTAACTGCCACTGCTTCCTCCTGGCCAACATCTGTTCACAAACCTGATGCCACTGCCATGTTACCAGGCCAGCCAGAAGGCCGCTCCACCAACAGCAGCTACAGGGGCATAATGAAGAGGCTCCTCCCTGCATGCTCGGCCCACTGGCCCTGACAGTGGAGGCAGGCACTGCAGCTGGGAAGCAGAAAAGAGCTCTTTCCTCCTGACGGACACCTGTGCTGCTCACCTGCAAACCCTGCCATCACTCCAGGTGCTGGGAAGCTCCAGAGAGTAGAGATTCTGGGCATTAGAGGGTGCCACCTAAACAAAGTTATTATTCCAGAGTAATCAGTACAAATATGAAATGGCAAGAAAACCTGGTACCAACCAAAAATCCCACAAACACCAGAAAGAGGGCCAAGTGAAACTGAAATTACCAATCTTCCTGATAAAGATTTCAAAATAAAAATCATAAACATGCTCACGGAGCTACAAAATAATATTCAAGACCTCAGGGAGGACTTCAAGAAAGAGAAACTTTGAAAATACAGTATCCAAAATGAAACATACAATGAAGGGATTTAAAATCAGACTAGATGAGGTAGAGGACATGATAAATGAAAAAGAAATTAGAGAACAGGAATACAAAGAAGCTGAGGCACAGAGAGAAAAGGGATCTCTAGGAATGAGAGTATTAAGAGAACTGTGACCAATCCAAATGGAACAATATTCGCATTATAGTGGTACCAGAAGAAGAAGAGAGAAAAAAAGGAATAGAAAGTGTCTTTGAGGAAATAATTGCCTAAAACTTTCCCAGTCTGGGAACAAAATAGTCTCTCAGGCTATGGATGTCACAGATCTCCCAACACAAGGGACCCAAGGAAGACAACACCAAGACATATAATAATTAAAATGGCAAAGATTAAGGACAAGAACAGAGTGTTAAAAGTACCCAGAGAGAGAATAAAGATCACATACAAAGGAAAGACCATCAGGCTATCACCAGACTTCTCAGCAGAAACTTTACAGGCCAGAAGGGAGTGGCATGATATATTTAATGTAATGAAACAGAAAAAGATTATCATTTAAATTTGAGGGAGGGATTAAACAATTTCCAGATAAGCAAAAGTGGAGGGAATCTACCTCCTACAAACCATCTCTACTGTGTATTTGGGGGGGACTGCTCTAGATGGAAGCACTTTTAAGGCTAAATAGCTGTCACCAGAGAAAATAAAACCATAGTAAAGGAAGTAGACCAATTAATTACTAACTAAATGCAAAATTAAATCAACTACCCACAAAGTCAGTCAAGAGATACACGAAGAGTACAGAATATGACACCTAAAATATAAAGAGTGGAAAAGGAAGAAAAAGAACAGAGAGAAAAAAACCTTTAGATTGTGTTTGAAATAGCATACTAAATGATTTAAGTTAAACTATTAGAAAGTAAAGAAGATACTCTTGAACCTTTGGTAACCACAAATCTAAAGCCTGCAACAACAATAAGTACAAATCTATCGATAATCACCCTAAATGTAAATGGACTAAATACACCAAAGACATAAAGTTACAGAATGGATAAAAAAAAAGACCCATCTATATGCTGCCTACAAGAGACTCACTTCAAACCTAAAGACATACACAGACTAAAAGTGAAGGGATGGAAAAAGATATTTCATGAAAATAATAGGGAGAAAAAAGCAGGAGTTGAAGTATTTCTATCAGACAAAATAGACTTCAAAACAAAGAAAGTAATAGGAAGATAAGGGCATTACATAATGATAAAGGGGTCAGTCCAACAAGAGGATATAACCATTATAAATATCTATGTACCCAACATAGGAGCACCTACATATATGAAACAAATACTAACAGAATTAAAGGGGGAAATAGAATGCAATGCATTCATTTTAGGAGACTTCAACACACCACTCACTCCAAAGGACAGATAAACTAGACAGAAAATAAGGAGACAGAGGCACTGAACAACACATTAAAACAGATGGATCTAACAGACACCTATACAACACTCCACCCAAAAGCACCAGGATACACATTCTTCTCAAGTGCACATGGAACACACAAAAACAGCTTCAGTAAATTCAGAAGGATTGAAATTATGCCAACCAGCTTCTCAGACTGCAAGGGTATGAAATTAGAAATAAATTATGAATTATGCAAAGAAAACAAAAAGGCCCACAAACACAAGGAGGCTTAACAATATGTTCCTAAATAATCAATATATCAATGACCAAATAATAACAGAGATCAAGCAATATAGGGAGACAAATGAACACAATAACTCAACACTGCAAAATCTGTGGGATGCAGTGAAGGCTATACTAAGAGAGAAGTATATTGCAATACAGGCCTATCTCAAGAAAGAAGAACAAACCCAAATGAATAGTCTAAACTCACAATTAATGAAACTAGAAAAAGAAGAACAAATGAGGCCCAAAGTCAGTAGAAGGAGGGATATAATAAAAATCAGAGCAGAAATAAGTAATATTGAGAAGAATAAAACAATAGAAAGAATCAATGAAGCCAGGAGCTGGTTCTTCCAAAAAGTGAACAAAATAGATAAACCCCTGGCTAGACTTATTAAGAAAAAAAGAGAGTCTGCACTCAAAAACAGATTCAGAAATGAGAAAGGAAAAGTTAGTATGGACAACGCAGAAATACAAAGAATTATTAGAGAATACTATGAAAAATTACATGCTAACAAATTGGATAACCCAGAAGAAGTGGACAACTTTCTAGAAAAATACAATCTTCTGAACTGACCCAGGAAGAAACAGAAAATCTGAACAGACCAATTACCAGCAATAAAATTGAATTGGTAATCAAAAAACTATCTAAGAACAAAACTCCTGGACCAGATGGTTTCACCGCTGAATTTTATCAAATATTTAGTGAAGACCTAATACCCATCCTCCTTAAAGTTTTCCAAAAAGTAGAAGGGGAGTGAATACTTTCAAACTCATTTTATGAAGCCAGCATCACTCTAATACCAAAACTAGGCAAAGACACAACAAAAAAAGAAAATTACAGACCAATATCCCTGATGAAAATAGATGCAAAAATCCTCAGCAAAATATTACCACACCAAATTCAAAAATATATCAAAAAGATCATCCATCATGATCAAGTAGGATTTATTCAAGTAATTCACGTGTGGTACAATATTAGAAAACCTATCAACATCATACACCACATCAACAAAAAGAAGGAAAAAAATCACATGATCATCACCATAGATACTGAAAAAGCATCTGACAAAATTCAACATCCATTCATGATAAAAACTCTCAACAAAATGGGTATACAGGGAAAGTACCTCAACATCATAAAGGCCATATATGACAAACCTACAGCCAACATTAAACTTAACAGTGAGAAGCTGAAAGCTTTTCCTTTAAGACTGGGAACAAGACAAGGATGCCCACTCTCCCCACTTTTATTCAACATAGTACTGGAGGTCCTAGCCATGGCAATCAGACAACACAAAGAAAAAAAAGGCATACAGATTGGTAAGGGGGAAATTAAATTGTCACTCTTTGCCGATGACATGATATTGTACATAAAAAAACCCTAAAGAATCCACCCCAAAACTACTAGAACTAATAACTGAATTCAGCAAAGTTGCAGGATACAAAATTAATACACAGAAATATGTTGCATTCCTATATAAGAATGATGAACTAGCATAAAGAGAAATCAGGAAAACAATTCCATTCACAATTGCCTCAAAAAGAATAAAATACCTAGGAATAAACCTAACCAAGGAGGTGAAAGACCTATACCCTGAAAACTAAAAGACACTCATGAGAGAAATTTAAAAAGACACCAATAAATGGAAATACATCCCATGCTCATGGATAGGAAGAATTAATATTGTCAAAACGACAATCCTGCCTAAAGTAATCTACAGATTCAAAGCAATCCCTACCAAAATACCAACGCATTCTTCATCAAACTAGAACAAATAGTTCTAAAATTCATATGAAACCACAAAACAATCCAAATATCCAACGCAATCCTCAGAAGGAAGAATAAAGTTGGGGAGATTATTCTCCCTAACGTCAAGCTCTACTACAAAGCCACAGTGATCAAGACAATTTGGTACTGGCACAAGAACAGACCCATAGATCAGTGGAACAGAATAGAGAGCCCAGAGTCAATTAATATACAATAAATGAGCCATGGATATACAATGGGGAAATGGCAGCCTCTTCAACAGCTGGTGTTGGCAAAACTGGACAACTACATTAAAGGGAATGAAACTGGATTACTGTTAAACTCCATACACAAAAGTAAACTCAAAATGGATCAAAGACCTGAAGTTAAGTCATGAAACTATAAAACTCTTAGAAGAAAACATAGGCAAAAATCTCTTGAATATAAACATGAGCAATATTTTCTGAACACATGTCCTCAGGCAAGGGAAACAAAAGCAAAAATGAACAAATGGGACTACATTAAGCTAAAAAGTTTCTGCACAGCAAAGGACACCATCAGAACAAAAGGCATGGGAGAATATATTCATAAATGACACATCTGGCAAGGGGTTAACATCCAAAATATATAAAGAACTCACATGCCTCAACACCCAAAAAGCAAATAATCCAATTAAAAATGGGCAGAGGATGTGAACAGACACTTCTCTGAAGAAGAAATTCAGATGGCCAAGACGCACATGAAAAGATGTTCCACATCACTACCAGAGAAATGCAGATTAAAACCACAATGAGATATCACCTCACACCAGTTAGGATGGCCAACATCCAAAAGACAAACAACAAATGTTGGCGAGGATGTGGAGAAAAGGGAATCCTCCTATACTGCTGGTGGGAATGTAAATTAGTTCAATCATTGTGGAAAGCAGTGTGGAGGTGCCTCAAAAAACTAATAGTAGAAATACCATTCGACCCAGGAATTCCACTCCTAGGAATTTACCCTAAGAATACAGGATCCCAGATTCAAAAAGACATATGCACCTCTATGTTTATTACAGCACTATTTACAATAGCCAAGATATGGAAGCAACCTAAGTGTCCATCAGTAGATGAATGGATAAAGATGTGGTGTATATACACAATGGAATATTATTCTGCCATAAGAAGAAAACAAATCCTACCATTTGCAACAACATGGATGGAGCTAGAGGGTATTATGCTCAGTGAAATAAGCCAGGCAGAGAAAGAAAAGTACCAAATTATTTCACTCACTTATGGAGTATAACAACAAAGCAAAACTGAAGGAACAATAAAGCAGCAGACTCAAAGACTCCAAGAAGGGACTAGCAGTTACCAAAAGGGAGGGTGTGGAGACGGTGCAGGGGGAGGGAGGGAGAAGGGGATTAAGGGGCATTTTAAAGAGCACACATAATGCAGGGTGTCACTGGTAAGGCAGTATAGCACAGAGAAGACAGCTAGTGACTCTAGAGCATCTTACTAGGCTGATGGACAGTGACTGCCATGGGTGTGTGTGTGGGGGGGGACTTGATAATATGGGTGAATGTAATAACTACAATGTTGCTCATGTGAATCTTTCAAAAGATTGTATATCAATGATAATACCTAATAAAAAATAATGGTAATAATATATTCAATTATATATGTGCATACACATGCTTACATATAAGTGAAATGAAAGTAGGGAGGAATTAGGAATATTTTGTTATCATAAGCTGCTCACACTACCTTAGTTGTAAATGTATATTGCAAACTCTAGGGTAACCATTAAAAAAAGGAGTGTAATAAGAAAGGAGAGAAAATGGAATGATATAAATACTCAATTAAAACCAAAAGGCAGAAAAAGAGTAGAAGACAAAAATAGGAACAAGGAACAAAGACAATGAGTAGAAAATAGTAAATGTGGTAGGTACACATATACTTTTTTTTCATATGGCTGTTTTTACACAGGACAGTTGAATAAGAGTGTAATTAACAGTTTGCCTAGGGCAATAGGATGACTGTAACTGAATTTTTCATGGTAAACAGATGTTAGAAAGTCACTTTAAATAGGATAGTCCACTGCAGGCTTCTTGCTATCTAACATATTTTCTATTAGAGGGCTGTGAGTTGGGGGGAGCTAGGAGCAGTTGGATGCAGCTTGAAAATTTGAGAGCTTTGCTTTATCAAGTGTTAGTTTAAAGAAACCTTTTCTGAGTTTTTTTCTTTTTAAAAACAACATTGTCCTCAGATCATCATTATTTCAAAGAGGGTTTAATTTAATCATTTTTTAAATGAAAGCCTGTACTATTCAAAAACACAAAAATACATACTCAGAGCAATATTTGGCCTAATTTTTGGACTTCAAGAAGAAGCAACAATTCCATTTCCATCAGCTAGAGCCAAATGGAATTTGTGTTCAAAATTTTCCATATCAGTTGTAACTACATGCATGAACTTGACCCAAAAGTTGCCTAAAGGAAGTCTACTATTCTCTTAAACAACTTCTGTTCAGAGGTAGACGAGAGTCAGCATGCTTCTCTCTAAAAGGCCAAATAATTGATATTATAGGCTTTGTGGGCCATACAGTTTGTTGCATCTAATTAACTCTTCTGTTGGAGCACGAAAGCAGCCACAGACAGCACATAAACAAGTGGGTGAAGCCATGTTCCAATAAAACTTTACTCACAAAAACAGTTGGTGGGCTGGACTTTCTGCAGGTTGCAATTTTCCAAGCCAACTTAGACCAGTAAATAAATGATATAAAGTATTAAGGATAATACAAAACCATTTGTTCTCATACTCTTTCTCCTCTTGCCTATCCGGAATCCCTCTAAATATGAGAGAATCGCTGCCGTCCCTACTTATTATTACTTATTCAGAGGACAACTACACTGCGATTTGTGTTGAGCCATTAGTACTGCATGTTAAAAGGTAATGCATTCTTTCAAGGATATGGTGTAATTCACGGGACTGTTTAGAGAAAGGGCTTGTCTTATTGGATCTGTTTATTGACTGAACAATCCTTCTTTCAGGTATGAGAAAGGGCAGCTCAGCTAGGCTATTTAAGCTACAGGTTTGGCAGGTGTTTAAGCTTTTAAGCCAAGAGCCCACAGGGAATGTATGAGCCTTTGCCCTTGAAACTGTGGCTTGCTGACAGTGAATATTTCTCCTACTACCTACCATGTGCCAGCTCCAGGAGGGAAAGCACACATGTGACATATCACACGTTGTTCTTCTCTGCCTCTTAAGAAATCAAATGAGCATGGCATGGAACATGGAATGTGAAACTGAACCAGCAAGTCCTACTTATAGCTAATAATCATGGACTTTCAGGGGTATCATAAACTATACCCAGATGAACCATGATGTGTGTGCCTGGGATGTGGTCTGGATAGAGGGCAATGTTCCCTTTTATTTCTCATAAGCCCATTATCTTTTGTCCATACCAATAACATTACTTTAGTATGAGTTACCATCCTTTCTCTTAGACTTCCAAATTCCTTTCCTGGTAGGTTTCTCTGATTCTTCTTACTGCACTAATCTGTTCTCTTTACATCAGCAAGAGTGACCTTTAAAATTTCACTTCTTATCATGCCACTGAATAAATTCCTTTTTTGGCTTTACACTGCTCTTAGGAAAAAGCCAAATCATTATCATGGCTTTCTGTCAAGATAGTGTATGCTGATTCTTTGAAAAGAGCAATACAATTGACAAGCCTTTAGCCAGACCAAGAAAAAAAAGTAGACACAAATTACTAATATTGGAAATGAAAGAAGTAACATCATGGATATTAAAATGATAACAAAAAATACTATGAACATCTCCATGTCCATAATTTGATCACCTAGATGAAATAGACCAATTCCTTGAAAGACACAACTTGTAAAAACTCATACAAGGAGAAATAGACACTATGAATAAGCATATATCCATTAAATAAATTGAATCAATAATTAATAACCTTTCAAAACAGAAAGCACCAGGCCTGGGTGGGTTCACTGGTGAACTCTACTAGACATTTAAGGAATGAATTACACCAATTCTCTACAATTTCTTCCAGAAGATAGAAGCAGAGGGACTACATCCTAATTTATTCTGAGGCCAGTATTACCCTAATACCAAAACTAGACAGAAACAGCATGAGAAAAGGAAACTGCAGACCAATATGTCTCATTGGCATAGATGCAAAAATCCTCAATATATTAGTATATCAAATCCACCAATGTATAAAAAGAATTATACACCATAACCAAGAATTTATCTCAGGTATGCAAGGCTGGCTCAATATTTGAAAATCAATATAATCCATTAAATCAATAGGCTAAAGAAAAATCACATGATCATATTGATACAGAAAAGGCATTTGACAAAGTCTAACACGATTCATGATAATAAGTCTCAGCAAACTAGAAATAGAGGGGAAACTCCCTCACCCTGATAAAGACCATCTACAAAAAACCTACAGCTATCATACTTTATGGTGCTTCCTTTTCTTGGGTGCTAATGTAAATGAAATTGTGTTTTTAATTCCAAATTCCACGTGCTTATTACTGGTATGCAAGAGGTGATTGACTTCTTGTATATTAACCTTGTACCTAGCAACTCTCTTATAACTGCTTATTAGTTTTAGGAGGGTTTTTATGTATTTGTGTTCTTTTAGACTTGAGAGTGATGTGGGAAACAGGGTTGTGGTGCATACACCAATTTCAGATTTGGCCCAGGTGGCTTCCCAGCCCTAGCCCACACGCAGATGCTCACCCAGAGAGTGCATTCAGGCCATGGCTTCCCTGGGACCACAAAGCCAGTCCCCACCAGGGACTCAGACATAGAGCCAGCAGCCACGGAGGCAGGGCTTTTATGGAGGCCATTCCTCATACTGGGATAGCACTAAGGGAGCAAATCCAGTTGCTGTTCATTCCTGGAGAGCATGCCTGGGCCACCACTGCACCATGGGCACAGAGCTATTAGTGCAGAGGAGGGGATTTTCTGGAGGCTGTGCGTGGGCCTGGGGCTACACCACAGGTGCAGAGTCAGTTGCTGCCCACCTTTGGAGAACATTCCTGGGCCTTTGCCCTCCCTGCCAGTGTGGACCCCATCAGGGACCCCTCCAAATTGGGACCCTCTGACTGTGCCCCCCTCGGTCCACACTCTGAGAGCCCTGACACCAAGAAACCCCCAGATCACGCACAGCAGGCTCCCAGCCAGCCAACCAAAATGACCAGGCATGTGGCAGTCTACCCAGAGGGTCTTGCCTACACAAGGCCAATCTTTAAAGACTGAGAGAGATAGCCCTTTCTACTAATTCAGAGTCAAGGACGGAAAATCAACAAAATGAGGAGACAGAGGAATATACTTGAAACAAAGGAACATGACCAAACTTCAGAAAAAGAACTAAATGAAACAGATCTGCCAGATAAAGAGTTCAAATTAGTGATTATAAAGATGATCGCTAGGCTTGAGAGAAAAGTGGAGGAACTCAGTGAGAACCTCTATGAAGAGATAGGAAATATAAAGCAGAACCAATCAGAGGTGAAAAATGCATTAAATGAAATTAAAAACTATACCAGAAGGAATCAACAGCAGATTAGAGGATGCAGAAGAACAGATCAGCAATCTGGAAGACAGTAATGGAAGGCACTCAGGCTGAACAGCAAAAAGAAAAAATAATAAAAAGAAATAAGGATAGATTAAGGGAGCTCTGGGACAATATCAAATATCCGAACAATCACATAATAGGAATCCCAGAAAGAGGAGTAGAAAACTTATTTGAAGAAATAATAGCTGAAAACTTCCCTAACGTAGGGAAGGAAAGAGACATCCAGGCCTAGGAAGCAGAGAAATTCTCAAACAAGATAAGCTCAAGGAGGTCCATACCAAAATACATCATAATTAAAATGTCAAAAATCAAAGATAAAGAATCTCTAAAAGTAGCAAGAGAAAAGCAATAAGCTATCTACAAGGGAAATCCCATAAGGCTATTAACTGATTTTTCAGCAGAGACTCTACAGGCCTGAAGGAAGTAGCATGATATATTCAAAGAGAAAAACCTCCGAACCAGAATACTCTACCCAGTAAGGTTGTCATTCAGGATAAAAGCTGAGATAAAGTGAGATAAAGAGCTTCACAGATAAACATAAGTTAAAAGATTTCGCCACCACTAAACCAGCCTTACAAGAAATGTTGAAGAGTCTTTTTCAAGAGGAAAAGACCCTAACTAGAAATGAGAAAAACGTGAAAGTGAAAATTTCACTGGTAAAAGCAAACATATACCAGATGTAGTAGATTAATCATTTGCATCCTTCTAGATGATTACTGAAATGAATTCATCCAGGCATGTGGAGTTTCTAGTCAGCTACAACATGTGACTATTGGTTAATTACCTTCCTTGTCTCTCCTTCATTCTCTGTTCCTTATGTCACTTAATTTAAGACATTGCAGAATTTTTCCTTATCATAATGCCCAAGGAAAGAACAAAGAGGAAAAAGGATCAGAGAAGAACAACAAAAACAACCAGGAAACATTTAACAAAAATGGCAACAACTACATACCTATCAATAATTACTTTACATATAAATGGACCAAGTAATCTGATCAAAAGGCATAAAGTGACTGTATAGATTTAAAAAAAGACCCATCTATTTGCTGCCTACAAGAGACTCATTTTAGAACTAAAGACACACATAGACTGAAATGAAAGGGATGCAAAAAGACATCCCATGTAAATAGAAATTTTACAAAAAGCTGGAGTAGCAATACTTATATCAGACAAAATAGTCTTTAAAACAAAGACTGTAACAAGAGACTAAGAAGGATATTATATAATGATTAAGGGCACAATCCAGCAAGAAGATATAACACTTGTAAATATCTATGCACCCAACAAAGGAGCATGCAAATATATGAAGCAAATATTAACAGATTTAAAGGGAGAGACTGACAGTAATACAACAATAGTGGGGGAATTTAACACCACACTTGCATCAATGGATAGATCATCCAGACAGAAAATCGATAAGAAAACAGTGGATTTGAATGATGTATTAGGCCAATGGAATTAATAGATATATACAGAACACTGTATCCCAAAACAGCAGAATACATATTCTTTATGAGCACACATGGAACATTCTCCAGGATAGATCAGATGTTAGGCCACAAAGCAAGTCTTAATAAATTTAAGAACACTAAAATGATATCAAGCATCTTTTCTGACCACAACAGTATGAAACTGGAAATCAATTATAAGGGGAAAAAAATTAAAATGCACAAACACATGGAGGCTAAACAGCATGCTACTAAACAACCAATGGGTCATCAAATAAATTCAACAAGTCAAAAATACTTAAAGAATAATGAAAATAAAAATACAATGGTTCGAAATCTTTAGGCTGCAGGAAAAGCAGTCCTAAGAGGGAAGTTTACGGCAATACAGTCCTAATTCAAGAAGCAAGAAACATCTCAAATAAACAAAACCTGATGCCTAAAGGAACTAGAAAAAGAAGAACAAACAAAGCCCAAAGTTAGTAGAACAAAGGAACTAACAAAGATCAGAGCAGAAATAAATGAAATAGAGACTAACAAACAACACAAAAGATCAATGAAACTAAGAGCTGGTTCTTTGAAAGATAAACAAAATTGATAAACCTTTAGCTAGACTCATCAAGAAAAAAGAGAGAGTTCTCAAATAAATAAAATCAGAAATGAAAGAAATGTTACAACTGACACCACAGAAATATGATTATAAGAGAGTATTATGAAAAATTATATGCCAACAAATTTGACAACATAGAAAATAATGGATAAATTCCTAAAAACATATGATCTTCCAAGAGTGAACCAGAAGTGATGAAATTGAGTCAATAATCAAAAAACTCCCAACAAACAAAATCTCAGAACCAGACAGCTGCTCAGGTGAATTCTACAAAATATTCAAAGAGTTGATACCTCTCCTACTCAAACTATTCCAAAAAACTGAAGATAAAGGAAAACTTCCAGATTCATCCTATGAGGCCAGCATCGCCCTATGTCCCAAAACCAGACAAAGAGACTACAGAAAAAGAAATTACAAACCAATATCTCTGATGAATATAGATGTAAAAATCCTCAACAAACTATTAGCCAACCAAATTCAAAAGCACATTAAAAAGTCCACTCACCATAATCAGGTAGGATTTACCCCAGGGATGCAAGGATGGGCCCACAAATCAAACAATGTGATATACCACATCAACAAAACCAACATGATCATCTCAATAGATGCCGACAAACATTTGACAAAATTCAACCTTCATTCATGATAAAAACACTCAACAAAGTGTGTATAGAGCGCACAATCTCAACATAATAAAGACCATATATGATAAGCCTAAAGCCAACATCATACTCAAGGTGCAAAGCTGAAAGCTTTTCCTCTAAGATCAGGAACAAGACAAGGATGCCCACTCTCACCACTTTTATTCAACATAGTCCTAGAAGTCCTGGCTGCAGCAGTCATATTAGAAAAAGAAAGAGAGGGTATGCAAACTGGTAAGGAAGAAGTAAAATTGTCACTATTTGCAGATAACATGATATTATATATGGAAGATCCTAAAAGCCTCCACCAAAAAACTATTAGAATTAATAAGTGAATTCAGTAAAGTCACAGAATCCAAAATCAATTTAAAGAAATCTGTTTCGTTTCTACATAAAAATAATGAACTAGCAGAAAAATAAATTAAGAAAACAATCTCATTTACAATTGCACCAAAAAGCATAAAATACCTAGGAAGAAATTTAACCAAAGAGGTGAAAGACCTGCATTCTGAAAATTATAAGGCATTGATAAAAGAGCTGGAAGAAAACACAAATAAATGGAAAGCTATTCCATGTTCATGGTTAGGAAGAATTGATATTGTTAAAATGGCCATCCTGCCTAAAGCAAAAAGATTCAATGCTATTCCTATCAAAATACCAAGGGCAATTCTCACTGAACTAGAACAAATAATCCCAAAATTTGCATGGAACCACAAAAAAAAACCTAATGCCAAGCAACCTTGAGAAAGAAGAATAAAACTGGAGCTACCATGCTCCCTATATATACTATACTACAAAACAGTATGATATGGTATTAGCACAAGAACAGATACATAGAGCCATGGAACAGAATACAGAGCCCAGAAATAAAACCACACCTACATGGTCAACTAATACATGACAAAGCAGGCAAAAATAAACAATGGGGAACGAAAGTCTCTTCAATAAATGGTATTGGGAAAACTGGACAGCTATGTGCAAAAGAATGAAACAGGACCACTGTCTTACACAATACATGAAAATAAACTCAAAATAGATTAAAGACCCAAATATAAGACCTGAAACCATAAAAGTAGAGGAAAACACAGGCAATAAAATTCTAAACATTAGTACGAGTAATTTTTTTCTGAACATGTCTCCCCAGGCAAAGGAAACGAAAGCAAAAATAAATGAGTGGGACTATATAAAACTAAAAATCTTCTGCACAATAAAGGAAGCCATCAACAAAATGAAAAGGCAACCTCCTGTGTGGAAAAACATATTTTCTATATCTAATAAGGGGGCTAATATCCAAAATATATGAAGAATTCATACAACTCAACACCAAAATAACAAATAATCCAATTAAAAATATGGGCAAAGGACATGAATAGGCATTTTTCCAAAGAAGACGTGCAGATGGCCAACAGACACATAAAAAAGATCCTCGATATCACTAATCATCATTTGCAAATAAAAACTACAATGAGATATATATCAGCTCACATGAGTCAAAATGGCTAGTATCAACAAGACAAGAAATTAACAAGTGTTGGAGAAGATTTAGAGAACCCTCCCACACTATTGGTGGGAATATTATTCAGCCATAAAAAAGAGAAATCTTGCCATTTGCAACAACTTGGATGGACTAGAGGGTATTATGCTAAGTGCAGTAAGTCAGTCAGAGAAAGAGGAATACCATATGGTTTCACTCGTATGTGGAACCTGGAAAACAAAACAAAAAATACAGAAATACACTCATAAACACAGAGAATGGACAGTTGCTTGCCAGGGAAGGCAGAGGGGAAGGGTAACATGGGTGAGGGGGATAAAGAGGGGCAAACATCAAATTATAAAATAGTTTAATCACAGGGATGGAGCTACAGCGTAGGGAATATAGTTCATAATGTGGTATCTTCTCGTATGATGATAAATGGTAACTGCACTAGCCATGTGTAGAGTTGATGAATTCCTATGTTGTTTACCTGAAAGCAATATAATTGTATAATTGTATATAAGCTGTATTCCAATAAAAAATTATTTAAAAAAATTGAACAACTTTAGGCAGAAAGTTTAATTCAATAAATGGATTAGTATGAAGTTTAAAGAAAATAATAAATATATATATCCAGAATCATAAAGACTTCCGAAGGAAAAAAAATAGAGTATCTATGGAACTAAAAATCAGAAAGTAGTTGTTGTGAGGGTAGATTCAGGGTGGGAGTGGGAATTGACTGGAAAAGGGCAAGAAAGAACTTTCTGAGTTGAAGGAAATGTCCTATATCTGGTTTTGGGCAGTGGTTACATGGATGTTCATAATTGTCAAGGATCATTGAACTGGACATTTTAAAGCATATAAATTACAATTTTTTTAAGGGGAGGAAAGACAGTGTCTTGAGCTTATGGTGGTGGTATTTGGGCACCTGTGGTGTACAGGCTTCAGAAGAATGAACAGCCACCTTCAGTTCAGCAATCTGAACCGGGGGTAAGTGCAAATGTCCTCAATAAGATCTACCGCGGCACACAACTCTAGAGCCCTACTCTCATCATACAGGCCATAGACTAGGGGGGTGCCGTTAGACAGCTCCCCTTCCCTGGTGCTCTTCCTCCAGAATTCTCCGGAGGGAAATCAAAATCAAGGCTCTGGATACACTGGGTGGGAAAGAAGTTAATGTAACTGGAACTGCCGCTATGGCAAATTTCTAAATTTTGCTGGATTGGCAACACTTCAAAAGACAAGTCTAAGAGAGGAGAAAGTGGGCTAAAGTGGATTTCCCCTCCGGGGTAGTCACTGCAAAAATCCAGACGAAAAGCCACAGGGCACACAGAAAAATCACTGAGACATTTCTCCTAATGTAGCCTAAGTTCCCAGACGGTGGCCCCCAGGCAGCTGGCACTGACTGTTGGGTGCCCCGTTGAAGACAAAGCCATCTTTATCATGCGGTGGCCTTGAAGCTTGCTTTCCCTTCCTGCGCCTGGAAGGAATGAGGTGTGTTAAAGGCCACTCTGTGGAGGAGGGATGATGGGAGAGGAGGGGCAACGAGCATGTTGTAACAGTTTGAACGTAAAAAGGCTGAGCCAGAGGCAAAAGCGTTAAGTCCCACTCGGGGAAGATAGGAAGATAAGGAACCAGAAGGCAGGCTCTTACTTGGCTTTTAACAATCTAACAGGTTAGAGCCTTTTCGTTTTCTTTCAACTACTCCTGGTGCAGGGGTGGGGAAGGGTTGAGGAGGGGCATGGGATTTTTGCAAAAATGAATGGAGGCGACAAAATGGTTTTTTGCGTGTGAGCCTATAACCCCTTGAACTCTCCTTTTGACCCTTTCCAGGGTCCCCCTCTGATCCGTACTGCTCCCCAATGTTTTCTGGTTCCTGGGAAGTGTTTCTTGGTATTCAGGTGCAGTCATGGCTGGGTTCAGCTGCCTTGTAACAGGAGCAGGAGGATTTTTGGGCCAGAGGATCGTCCGCTTGTTGTTGGAGGAGAAGGAGCTGCAAGAAATCCGCGCCCTAGACAAAGTCTTCAGTCTGGAATTGCAGGAGGAATTTTCCAGTAAGTGAACTCAAGCTATAGGTATGTAGCTCCGCCTTAAACCCTGCGCAGTTGTAGGGAGGAAGATCTTATCTAGCAAATTAAGGAAAACTGTAGCCAAATAGTGGCTGATCCCATGTCCAAAGTCATTAGAAAGAAAATCACAGCTGTTTTAGCATAACAGATCTTTGGACACTAGGTCACTTTACTTCTCATCTAGAAAACCACATGTCAGCTCTTTTCCTTGGTAGCAACTCTAATGTGAAGATTTTTGACGTGGTAATTGCTTTGCAGCATCTGCAAAGGGCAAGCAAGTGCCATTGACCCCGAGACCCTACTAATGGGTGCCGGTCCCTTTTGATGGTCCTTGTCCTTTGGTGGCTTTGCTTAGCATTTCCAGCGATGGTGAAATAAAAGGTAGTGAAACCGAAGTTGAGTGTGTATGTGTGTGTGAGAGAGATTACGTGAATGGGGATGGAGAGGACATACAACATACAGTGCAAGAGCCAGAGGCAGGGTGAGAAGCATGGTGAGCATGGATACCCCTCTTCTGGGTTCCCCGTATGCTCCTTTGACCATGTCTTCGTGCCTCATGGCCACAGGAAAATGACTGCAGGATTTGCTGGAGCGGCTCGTTGCTCTCTTTCCATTGTGCTGCCCCTTATGCTGGTGTACAGCTGGATTTATAGTGTATTTCCCAAACTGTTTCACCCCCAGATACTCAAAATAGTCCTGAAAGGAAGATAAGAAAGGGGTCTCACCCATCATGGCAATGAGAAAATCAAAGTTCACAAAGGTAGAGCTATTTGCCAAGGCCCTCTGGTTAATAAGTTGCAAGTTCAGGCTAAGCCCTAGCTCAGGTCCCAGTCACATGACCGTAGGGCTGAGTCTTGGCAAAGTGAGGCTTCAGTCTCCCAATTCCCCCCGGGCATTCCCAAACCATTTCCCTGTGCCCCTCCCCAGCCCCAGCAGACTGGGTATCTACCCACAGGCTCTGGCTGCCCAGAAGACCTCACCTGACTCCACAAAGTCCCCCTACCTGCTCTCCTGGATTATGCCTGTCAGTCTGCTTTTTATTTCTTCTGTGTTCTCCTCAAAGGACCTATTTGCTCTACCCTGTTTCGATACTATGTCTGATAAATTCATAAATGATTGACTGAATGTAATCTTCACACTAATATTTGCAGACTGACAGCTGATTCCCAGAAATAGGAATGCTCACCCTAAAGGAGCCATTTCCAGTGTGACAAGACAGGTGGTGGCATGAACAGGTAGGGGCCTCTCTGGGGACAGTACCAGAGAACCCTTGCATTGTTCTTTCTGTGCCAAACACTGTGCTAAGTGTGTTACATGTGTCAACTCATTTGCTCCTCATAATGACCCCATGGGATAGGTCCTGTTGTCCTTTTTTAAAGATGAGAGTGCAGGCTGAGAGGTTTAGTCCTTCAAGGTCGCTGTGACAAAGTACCAGTCTGGGTAGCTTAAGCACGTCAGAAACATATGTCATGATCTGAAGGCTGGAACCCCAGATCAAGGCAGGGTCACATTCTGGTGAGAGCTCCTCCTGGTCCATAGCCTGCACCTTCTCACTGTGCCTGCACATGGTGGAAGGGCCGAGGGATCTCCCTGGGGTCTCTTTTAAAAGGACACAAATCCGATTCATAAGGGTTAGCCCTCGAGACCTAATCATCTCCAAAAGGCCCCACCTCCTTCACCATCACATTGAGGGTCACGATTTAAAACAGAAACTTTGGGGAACACAGAAGTTTAAACCATAGCAGAGATTAACTTACTTGTTCAAGGTCCCACGACTGGAAAATGGCAAAGCTGGATTTGAATGCAGGCAGCAGAGTGGCAGCGACTGTGCTCTTAACCACTAATTTGTCTAGTAGCTTCTTTCTGGGCCTCCCTCCAACCTAGTTAACACCACGCAAGCCACTGTGTATTGAGTCTGCAAATAACACTTCCCAAGTTAACAGAGGCTTGGAGAGAGGGAGCCACCCAGGCACCCACAGTGCCCTCTGTTGGTGTCTCCGCATGCCTGCAGGCCATTGGAGTAAGAGTTCTGACCTCTCTTGCCTTTGGACTTCTCCCCACTTCATGAACCAATTCCTTAAATTCCTTTGAGCCAGTCAGCTCGAGTCAGCAGGAAAGGAGGGGCGGAGGATGGAAGGGAGAGAAGGGAAGGCAAAGAGAGAGACATGATCAGAGAAAATTCTACTCCTGGCCTGATTCCCACGGCTTCTTTTCTGCATTTCTCCCTCTTTGGGGCCTTCTTGGAGTTGATTGACATGGGAAGGGGTTGGGGGCAGAGCAAACTTGGCAGAGGTTTAAGAGAGCAGATGGTTCTTCCAAGTTGGAACCCAGGAAGGAAATCCTGCCCTGAATTTTACAGGGGCTGAGAATTGCCCCTTCTCCTCTATGAACCTCGGTTTCCTCACCTGTAAAGTGGAAATCAGAATACCTATCTCATGAGATAGCTGCAAAAGGAATGCAGAAAACTGTGAAAGGTGTGTGCAAAGCAGAAAGCACAACAGAAGTGTAGGGTATTTACCCCAACTATGGAGCGCAGCAGCAGGAGATCTGAGGCAATGATGGTACTGGCTGTGCCAGGAAAGACCACAGAGGAGCCGAAGGTCCCAATGCGGTATCTGCTGCCCTTGGCTAAATGGGCAGAATGTCAGTCCCTTGGTGGCTGATGCACTTCTAGTACTGATATCTGTTTCATCAACATCTAAAAAGAGCCTTTCAGCTAAATCCATCATTTGGACCCATTCTAAATTCCCTGTTAGTGGCTCCACTAGCCTCCCGATCACCTGAGTAGGAACCACTCGAGCTGGCTTTGACGCTTCCTCTCCCTCTCAGCCAGTAAGAACCAGGGCCTGTGAAGGTGAGGTCCTCCTTGTCTGAAGTTTGCTGTGGGCAGCTTGCTTTCCCTTGTATGCCCCACACCAATCCATTTTATACACTGTGGCCAGGTTAGCCTCTTACACCATAACTCTATTTATGTCTCTCCTCTTTTTCCAAATCCATACGTGATTCCTCATTCCCTGCAGAATTGAATGCAAATTCTTCCCTCTTGTATCCACGCCTCACAATCACCTACTCTCCTTAATGACTTTTATGAACTCCCCATGAATCTCTTTAACGCTTCTGTGTTCCAGGCATACTTGTCTCCTCACTGCTCAAATTCTTTTTGTTTGAATGAGACAGGATAGAAACAGACGTTTGCTCTTTCCCAATAACTGCCCCACATTTTCATCTCGGTGCTTTTGTTTATTTATTTCTTCCACTGAATGTGATCCTTATCAATATGGGTAAAATGCCACCTTGTTTGATTAAAAGTCACCTTGTTTAAAACGCCGGTTTGCTCAGGGAACTTCAGGGTCCAGAAAGCCTTCCAACGGCCTGGCTTGTGTTCACACAGAACCCCAGAGCAAGATCAAGCTAACCCTGCTGCAAGGAGACATTCTGGATAAGCAGTGCCTGGAGAGAGCCTGCCAGGGCGTCTCGGCTGTCATTCACTCCGCCTCTATCATTGACATCACAAGTGCCGCTCACCGAGAGACTATAATGAACATCAATCTGAAAGGTATAGTGTCCCGGGGGGGGGTGGGGGGAGATGCAGTGAGATTGGCAAATGAGGCTATCCCACAAGGTTAGGAGTAGAAAGGGAGGAGAGTGGAAGACCTTCTAAGCCTGAGCCAAATGCTTTTGCTTATCACTACTGACCGGGAAAGGCTAGGGAACTTGTCCAAGTCCCCGAGGAGAGGAGGGGAGAACTAGAATTTAAACCCACCCCTGTAGGACTCCAAAGGCCATGAAAGCCCTTTCTACTGCTGCTCCAGCCAAGTGCAGACTAAACTCCAACTTCAAATTCTTGCTATCCAGCCACATCCTGCCTCCCCTGGGCTGGAACCAGACCTAACAGGTGCCTCTTTAGTTATCATTTCAGCCCTTCGTGTGCCTCTTACGTGGTGGTCAAGCAAAGCCAAGAATTAAGAGCTCTGATATGAAGTGTCCCCAAGGTAGTTCCAAGGGATGGGCCACAGCTCTGGGCCAGCTTCTCAGGCAGGACTAGTGAACGGGGTCACCAAGGATAATGAGAACATGTAGCACCCCCTGCTCACCTCCACGAAGGATTCTTCTCAAGAGAACTAGGAAAGCTGTTCACAGTGGTCACGCAAGACAGAATTAGGCAGCACCTGCTTCCTGACGATATTTTCCTAACAGTAACAGTGCCCCATTATCCATAATACCATCTCTACCGCTCACCACTGTGCCCACCACTAAAGAGTAGTTCCTAGCCAGGTGCCCAGGGTCTACTCTTCTTGACCCTCATCCTTTACATGCTTGGTGGCCCTTTCTGAGCCATGGCTTTCCAATCTACTTTAAACGTAGACACATTTACTTAAGGGATTAGCTTAAATCCCTATTAGCTGTCATGCAATGTCATTCCTCAGATCCCTGGAGGCCAGATTCTCTAGGACGACAGCACCCCGACCCCCAAGCCCATCTGTCTGGCATGCCCTGCTCTACAAAGCGAAACTACTCAGAGACTCCTCTTCTAAAGCAACACACTGCTTTTGAGTCTCCAGCCCAAAATAGCACAATTTCAAAAAAGACCCCTTCCGGTTTCTACTTAGCCATGCCTCTAGCCACCCCCACGCTACAAGGAGAATGCTCAGATGAACCAGTCTTTAGTGTTTAGTCCCTCTCTCAAAATTCCTACTCTCCCCAGCTCCCGCCAACAGGGGATTTGAAATCCCTGAGGAGCTCATCGAGACATCAACTGATAGAACCAATATCCTTCCCAGGTTTAGAAACTACTTCACAGTGATGGTCATTTCCCCCTCTGCTGGTAATTTAGCCCAAATTTTCTCAGCCTCTAAATTTAATTTAAATAAAAAAATGAGGCTGTCTCTCCAGAAAACCAAATTCCACAAAAGCTTAAAAGGCATATAAAATACCAAAATTAGACATGCTGCTTAGCCCAGGAAATTCCTTCCTTCTTGTAGAGAAGGTGATCTGCATTACCTCCTTAAGCTAAGGTTGTACCCAGCGAACGGGGTTTTTACAAGATCCTCCCATTGCAGGTCTGACCACCAGAGGGTGCACTCCTCTTTCCGGGTCTTCATCAGACTCAACGTAATGGCCAGGGCAGGGCTCCCGAATGCTAAAGAAAAGGAAGGTTTATCACCCCCACTTTTCATACCTGGGTAAACAGATCCACAGCCAGAATTAGGAGTGGCCGCTGTAGGGAACAGACGACAAGGAACAGAGTCTGCATCTCCGGCTGCTCCCCAGAACCCGCTAGTCATTTGCTCAGTGACCCTCAAAGAAAGGCTGTGACAAACTTTTTATTGGTTTTCAAAAGAAGAGAAAAATAGAAGCAATTCAGTGTATATCCAAGAGTGCATATTACCTGTATACAAATCCGTGTGGGTGTGTGTACGAGCCCATGATGTGAGATCTTCAACTGACTTCTTTTATCTAAGGATTAGGACTCTCCATATTCTGAGATTATGGCCTCCTACTTCTTTTTTTTACTTAGAATTGCCTGTCTTCAATGAGGTACTAGGGATGAAAACTGGTAATTTCTTAATGTCCTTACTTGGCAAAATATAAAGTGGCAACACTATGTCCTTTTCCAAACTTAAAAGTACACACATAGGTCCATGAAATCCCAAGGCCTAGAAATTCTTGCTCTCCAGAACAAATGTTGCTTTCTTTCCATTTTTGCATTTTTCCAGTGGCCGTAGCACGGTCAGATCTCAACCAGAAACACAGAGGAAGGCAGTCCTGATCCGCCATAACCACGTCACTTGGGAGTGGGGGGGCGGACATGGTCTGTGGGGGCAGCGCTGGCCCTTGGGTTATTTCTTGACACTGACGGTGTGCTCCCCACGGGCAGGTACCCAGCTCCTACTGGAGGCCTGTACCCAGGCGAGTGTGCCGATCTTCATCTACACCAGCAGCATAGAGGTGGCGGGGCCTAACTCCTACAAGGAGGTCGTCCAGAATGGCCATGAAGGGCAGGATCTCGAAACAACATGGTGCGCTCCATACCCATACAGCAAAAAGCTCGCTGAGAAGGCTGTGCTAGCCGCTAATGGGTGCGCTCTTCAAAAGGGTGGCACCCTGCACACTTGTGCCTTAAGGCCTATGTATATATTTGGGGAAGGAAGCCAGTTCCTTTATTACTATGTGACCCAGGCCCTGAAGAGAGATGGCATCCTGTCACACAATAACAAGTTCTCCATAGTCAACCCAGTCTATGTTGGCAATATAGCCTGGGCCCACATCCTGGCCCTGAGGACCCTGCGGGACCCTAAGAAGGCGCCCAGCATTGGAGGACAGTTCTACTATATCTCAGATGACACGCCTCATCAAAGTTATGATGACCTCAATTACACTTTGTGCCAAGAATGGGGCTTCTCCCTTGATTCCAGAATGAGCCTTCCTCTATTTCTGAAGTACTGGCTTGCCTTCCTGCTGGAAATGGTGAGCTTTCTGCTCAGTCCAATTTACAGATATAACCCCTCCTTCAACCGCCACATACTGACAATGTCAAACAGTGTGTATACCTTCTCCTATAAGAAAGCCCAGAGAGATCTGGGGTATAAGCCACTCTTCAGTTGGGAGGAAGCCAAGAAGAAAACCACAGAGTGGATTGGCTTCCTGGTGAAACAGCACAAGGAGACCCTGAAAGAAAAGGCTCACTGATCTGGGGTGGAAAGGATGTGGATGTGTGTGACCCTGGGAGATTCCTGTCCAGCTCTACCCTTCCGGCTTCATACGGAAAGGTCACACAGCCCCGATAGCCTCCCTTCCACAAGATGACATCTTACTGTTTTCTTCCTGCCACCAGAAACTTTCCCCATCACCAGCAATCAGCTCTGCACCCTGCGCACCCCCCCCCCCCCCAGAGGTCAGACGAAGGGACTTGCTGTGGCTGCTGGACTCCAAGTCTCAGTTGCTGCTTCCGAGCTAGCGGGCCTCTTTTAACTTACGGCTTTGCCTGTTCGTTTCCATTTCCTTTGCTAAATGCAAAAGCATTTTTCGTCTTTTAAAAATCCCTACTTCTTCCTACAGCTTAATGAAAAGAATAATAAATGCTTGAATGCCTAGTCTGGAGAAAGTTGTGATTTATGTGACTATATGCCCTCCCCCTTTCCCTTCCACTTCCAGGGAATGCTACCTCCTGTATAGAAAAGCAGCATGGAACTGGGGCAGGCAGAAGGGTCCAGAAGGGGGAAAGTAAGATAGCTAAGCACCTGCTATGTTTCACACATGTGCTAGCTCACCAGACACCTCTGAAGTAGGAATTAGGATTCCCTATTATTGATAAGGAACTTGATCAAAGTCATGGTAACTGTTAAGTGACCAGGCTATTTAACCCAGATAGACCGACTCGAAAGCCCTTACCTTTACACTGGATCACACAGCCTGCACTGTCTAAAATTTTCAGCTAGATGGGAAAGGGGGTGGATGGGTTTGTCAGCAGAACACGGGAGCATGATGGGCTCATCCTTGGGAGAGCCCAGCTCCTTTGGGTCACCTGCTTCTTGCCTGGTCCTAGGCAGGAGACTCCCTAGAACCCAGGGAATCCCGGAGGGGCATCTGGGAGGGTCCGCATGCCCTTGCTAGATGGCCTGGGCAGGAGAGGGAGAAGCAGAGATGCAGCCAGCCTCCACCGCTAACACCAGTTTCCTCCAAGTTCTCTAGGACGCACCTGGGTATGTGTGTTGGCCACTCCAGCAATTCGTAAACCCATATTCCAACCTTTCAAATTATACAATGAAGCCGCACCATGGGTTCCTGGGAGAGTAAAGGGAACAGGTATATCCCTGAAAATGTACTTTCGACTCAGCCCAAAAGGAAGAGGCCTACCACCCCCCCCCCATCCAGACTGACCTCCTGCTCCCTGCCTTTCCTCCCTCTCCCACCTCTCCTGACACTGCACGCTCTGCCTCCTCGTCCCTTTCCTTTCCATCTTGCCTCTGAACACTCAACCTTCTCAATCCCCCTAAGGAGGGGAAGCCAGTCAAGACATCTTTGGAGACTTAAATGACCACACAGTCATTAACTGAATGGAGGACGGACAGTCAAAAGAAACATTGTCGGGGCCAACAAGGCCTGCATGACCTGAAGCAGGGGAGGAGGTGGCTGTGGGGGGTTGGCGTGTGCGGAGGTATGGGCTGCCTCCCTCTAGGCCGGTGCGGGGCTGTCTGCAGAAGCCACAGCCGCAGCAAGGGGCACAGCCTCTTCCTCCCCAAGGAATTTACACATGAATTCAGTCGAATTTGATGGCGACAAAGGATAGTTTAAGAATTCACTCTTAAGGAAAAAGGGAAAGATACATTGCCCTAGACTAACAGATTTCCATCACCTTCAAACCCCAGGGACAGAATACCAGCACCGGAGCCTCCGGGTGGAATGGCTTCAGGCGGTGGAGTTAAGATGAGAAATGAAACACCCCTTCCTGCCTCTTTCCCTACACAAAACCCAAGAGCCAGAGCCTGTCCAGCTCTTGCAGGCATGCACACCTTTGTATGTTCGTGCCAGTAGCACAGGAAGGAAAGGAGAGCGGTGGAGTCTGGGACAAGGACCCCTCAGCCGCATTTTTAGCCTGGTGAAGTCCCACATCTATAAACCCATGCGGACAATCCTCAAAGGGAAGGGAAAGCGTAACAGTGCCCCGAAGAGCAAGGGGGGTTGTTCCATGGGGCAGAGAAAGAGGAAAGGTTATCTGACCAGCTGGCGGTCTCAACTAAATAAGCATAAAGGCATCAGAATGTTCTGGTCAACGAAGGCGGCCGTGCACACACTGGGCGCTGCACGGACGCTCGGGCCTTCGCCGCGCCTGCACTGAGCCCCGGGGGCAGCGCACGGAAAGGACCGCACGGGGGCAGCAGAGGCTCGGAGGGAGGAAGGAAGCACCGCAGAACAGACAGTCCCTCCCCTTTCTTTTCCTTGCCTTCCCTTTCCTTCCTTTCCCCACCTGGGTGACAGCGCAGAGGACGCGTGAATGAAAGTGCAGCGAAGTGCTCGGCCACCGACCTAAGTGCTATGTACGTATGAGTGCAAAGAATGGGGCGGAGCTGAAGTTATTGGGAAAAGCCTCATGGAGCAGGGATGTCAGCGAGTCCCCGAAGGACGGGTGGTGCGTGGGTAGGGAAGTGAAGTGGTCCAGGCAGGGCGTGGAGCAGTGGTAGGGAGGAGAGGGCGAAATGTGGCAGCTGGGAGAAGCGGAGGGACGAGGCTAGACTGACAGGAGAGAAGAATTTACCCAGGGAAAATTAGGTAACAGGGTGCCAGACTGGGCCACGGACTTGACGAGGCAGGTCTCAGAGGGCTGGGGCGGAGCTGGCAGGTGGGTGAGTGGCCTGATGAAGGACAGGCAGAAAGTGGCAGGGGGCCTGAAGGAGTGGGAGGGGTGAGGTGGACAGGAAGACCGGCTGCTGTAGAAGCCAAAGATCCTTTTTCCCCACAGCTGAGAAATTCTCAATTACTTAGTAACAGACCAAGAAAATAACAAAAACTGACCTCACAATTTCTCCTCTCATAACTAAGCCCAAATATCTAAGAGCCAAAATCTGGAATGAGGGGCACGCCTTTTTCTGCAGAAATTTCAGTGTGTTCCATTAAGACGTGCCGGCCAGAACCTACTGGGGGTATTATGTAATATATGATATATACACTTATTAACTCATTAAAATACAAAAGATATCTGAATTCCAAAGCACATCTAGCCCCAGGGTTTTGGATAAAAGATCATGGACCTCTAGCAGCAGAATTACACACCAGGTCTTGCTCTCAACACTTTATATCATAATCCTCAAATAGCAGTCCAGAGTTGGTCCTCCTATTATCAGAATTTGACATATGAGGAAATGGAGGCCCAAAGAGATAAATAACTTGCTCAAGGCCATCCACCTACTTAGTGGTTTGGTTCCAGTAATAAAGAGGCTTTTTGACTTCAATGAGTTTACATGAAGATGGCAAACTCACATGCCTGCAGGAGCCAGACACCCATAAGTAAATGAAGCAGGCTGGAGCTGAGAGGCCTTGGGGAGAGGTGGGGAGTGGGGTATGCTGCAGAGTACATGCTCTGCCTCAGGGGGGCAGCAACAGTGAAGCCCCCGATGATTCATGTTTGAACGCATCCCAAGTAGACCAGATCTGACTCTTCAAGGAAAGCAAAAACTTCCCAGTGTTATGTGAGACCTCTCCATTTCTAAATATTGGCAGCTAATTTTAAATTTTTAAAAGTGTGAAGACCAGCTTCCGGACATGTGGGGTTGTGCTCAAATTGTATGTGAGTTATTTTATTTCTTAAAAAGTGGGTAGTGAGGTGTTGGAGGCAATCTGTGCATTCTTGGTGATAGGTCCCAAGTATATATCATATCATATTCTGTACCTTTCTGTAAGTTTTGATATAGGTTATAACTTTTTTAATAAGTTAATTTTTAGTTTTCAAAAAGAGTGCAAATAAACACATCTGCAGGTTGGACACACCCCTAAGGCTTTTAGTTATCCATCTCTGCTCCCAGTTTCTATTGGGGGTGATAAAACATGAGGCCTGGTAGCTACTATCCACAGTAAATGTGCAAAGTGCCATGAGAAAGGTAAAGTGTTTTGAAAGAGCCCGTCAGGGTAGAGGAGTCAGTAGAATCCTTGCATGTGGGCTGGATACTGGAAGGATTTCAACAGGCAGAAATGTGGGAGAATGTATTCAAGGCAGAGGCAATGGAGTCCTCAAAGAGACGCTGAGGTGGCAAAGGGGAGTCATTTTCAGGCAACTGCAAGGCCAGTGCGGACAGACTGGATAGCACAAGTGCAGGAAAGAATGGAAACCACGCCTGGAAAGACATGATGGGAGAGACCAGGGTCATGTTGGATCACCTCTAGAAGATATTCTGCCTCCTTCTTTCTTTCTCTTCAGAGCAGGAATTCTGTTCCCCTTCTAAAGACCATTTGACATTTAATTACTTCACATGTAATATGCCTTCTCTGGAAAAGTAGACACTTTAAGAGCAATGAGTATGTCTCCATGTTGCCCCCTAGCAGAAATACTGATAGGATGAAGAACTTGGAGATTATTCAGCACACAAGGGGAAACTGTTGAAGATTCTGTTCAGCTGTCCCTGGAATATTACTTTGGCAGCAGTGTGTAGGATGGATTGGAAGAGATTAAGAAGACACTTCAAGAATCTAAGCAAGAAATAAAGGCCATATTTCTGTAGCATTAAGCAAATGGGATGCAGGGGCAGCTGGGGCCAGCCTAAGGCAAAATGAGCGCTACTCAGGAAATGCCTGAGTGGGGTCACAGCACCCCCATGCACATACTTTATCAAGCCAGAAACCTGGATGTCCTCCCTCACTCCCCCTGTAGCCCATCATTCGGCCCTACCAATTTCACGCCCAGAATGCCTCCTGAATGTATCCTGTCCCTTCCGGCAGCACAGCCTGGGTCAGGCCCTCAGCATCTCTTGCTTTTTGCCTCCCTGCCTAAGAGAGTCGCCCATGAAATCCATTCTCAGCAGAGTTGTCAAAATTGTCCAACCCACAAAGATCTGGCCATGTCACTCCCTTCCTTAAAGCCAGTCTGGGGAGCCCCAGGACTCTTATGACAACACTGAGTATCTTAGGACAATATATAATGCCTCTTAAGATCTAGCCCCTGCCTACCTCTGCAGACTACCTTCTCACCAATCCCTGCCCTACCTGCAGATTCTCCAACTTTGTGCTCCAAGAATAAGGTTAGACTTGGAGCTTCCTGCATACATCCTGCTTTCCCATCTCCCATGCCAGTGCACGGTGTTGCTTCTGTTTAGCTCTCACCCGCCTCTCCTGCCAGCACATCCCTCTCAGCTCCTTATGCACCATCCAACTCTTCCCATTTTACCACCTCTACACCTTGTGCATATCTACTGAACAGTAATTATTTATATATTCCACTACCCTCACTCCACTCTCATGTCCTTGAGGGCAGAAACTCACCGTTTCATCTCTGCGTCCCTAGGGACTGGTCTTGTGCCTGACACAGAGTGGGCACACAGATGGATAGATGGACTGACAGATGAATGGGTGGATGGATGGATGGATAGATGGGTGGATGGATGGATGGATGGATAGACAGAGAGACAAAACACAAAAGGCTGAACTGAATTGCTGAGATGCAGGGGGAAGAAAGTCAGGGAGGCAGAAGGAATGACAAAGCAAGAAAGAATTCAAGGGGAACGTCAAGTACCAATGAGCCTGAAGAAGCTGGATCATGATCACGAGACTCAGGAAAAAGAGGGGAGGCAGCACTGGGTTTGGGGTAGAAAAATGAATTCCTTTGCACTATGTGAACTGTAGGTGAGTGAGTAAAAGGAATAGAAGGAAAACATTTTTGTGAAGGCAAAACATAACTGCTAAGATTTAAAGGAGACTGGAAATTATATATAAAACCTGAAACCATGTAATGCCCAGAGAATTTTTATACTACAAAAAAGAGGACATTCTATTTTAAAAACTGAATTGAAAAGACAATCTCCCACTCCTGTAAGTGACCTAAGGTGAGGACAATGAGTCCCTCGGGTTGCAAAAAGTGCTTCTTCAAGCACCAAGGAACTGTGCAAGGGGAGTCCTTCCTTTGTCACGGCCCACGATCCCACACAAGGTGATGAATGGGGAATGGAGCCGCTGGTTTGAGGCATGAAAGGGGCTCCTGTGGAGAGGAAGGGAGGACTCACAGAAAGTGGACTGGCCAGTCCGTCCCCGAGGACAGGGGTCCCTGGAGTCCGCTGCAAACTCTGGAACAGTTGGCAGTCTGTCCTAGAAAGCTGAAACTACCCCCTAATCAGGAGTGCAATCTTTCCTCCAGAAACAGAAGAATCTGCACCAGCACGTCAGCCATTCCCCCAAAACAGGCGCTGGGACAGGGGCAGGCATGACGTGGGATGCTGGCCCTGTCATCATGGTAGCATGAGTCCTGGCCATGAATGTAGGAGCGTCTTTCCAGTGAGCCTGAGTCTAAATTCCTCCGTGCACCGCTGGAGTCTATGAAATCCCTGGTATATTTATGAGCAGGGCGGCTTCCCAGGCGTGTAACCTGTGCAGTCATACGGGGCCCCGTGCTTCACTTACTACTCTGCCGTGGGGCCCCGGGTTTGATTTTGGACTAAGCCTTGAAAATTATGCAGCCAGGCCTGATGATGAGAACTTCTTTCAGCAGTAGGCAAAACCACTCTTATCACTATGAGCAAGGGAGGCTCCCTGTCTCCTCTTGGAAAAATCAGAGTATTTGTGGAGTTCAAATTTTAGAACTATCAAAGGCCCTACACACTTCAGCTTTGACCTGAGGGCTCCTTCCCTTCCCTCATTCCACCAATGAGAAGATGGAGGCCAACAAAGTGGACTGACGTCCCCAAGGTCACTCACCGGTCAGAAGCCGAGCAGGGCTAGAACCCAGAGCTCTCCACTCTGCTGCTCAAGACACACTGGAATCCCCGTGGTAAAGAAAAGTGGAAAGTTTCTAGCAGGGCCGCTGGAGCCAGGAGGGACCCAGAGTCTGCAGAGAAGCCCAGCGCATCCAGGGCCGGGGAAAGGCATGGCTGCTTCTGCCGCAGCTCTGACCATCACCCAGCCGCATTCTAGCCGCGACAAGCCCCCAGCGCGGCCGCCCCTGCCTGCATCACGTTAGCTCCCTTGGCACCCTCCCCTCTGCCGAGCACTCAGGCTCCAGCCTTCCAGGGAGCGGGGAAGTAGCCCTCACCAGGCACCTGTCAGAGTCCAGGACGGTTCCTTATTAACTTGTCTGTCTCCCCAAGGAGACTGCGGACTCTGGGAAGGCACCATGGGGACCCTGTACCGACAAGGCAGGCACAGTTGTATCTCCACATCGGGCCTGGAGGGAACAACTGATACTATGAAAGGAAGGAAGGAAGGAGAGACAGAGGGATGGGGGTGGGGGGGGGGAGGGGGGGGGGGGGGGGGGGAGGGGAAGGGAGGGAGAAAGGAGGGTAAAGGGTAGGAGGGAGGCAGGAAGGAAGGAGGGAGAAAGGAAGACAATGTTCTGGAAGAAAGAGTCACTGGAGAATAAATGAGATTTTAAGTATGAGTGTCCCCTAAATAAAACAAAGTTGGACTCCAGCCAGGTATTAATGGTGACCTAATACGTGCTGCTCTGAGTTTGGCCTGACCTTGCGGTGCTGAGAAGCAGGTAGGGGGAGGCACAGGCCCCCAGGAGGCAAGAAGGCGCAGAGCCAGGAGGCTGTCCTACCAGCATACTCGTTAAGGAAAAAAGAAGGTAGAGATAAGAGAGAACATTTGGAAAGAGGGCAGAGGAAGGCTTATCCGCACACCAACAGCCTGAGCCCCCGGTGGAGCACGCTCAGCCCCCGCCCTCCCACTCAGCTCGTGGAATGTGGGTCCTGCGTGAATGCCCACAGGCGGGCTCTTCATCCATACAGGATCTCAGGGAAGGGACCGCGGGGCTGGGGAAGCAGGAAGAGGAGGGCAAAAACACAGAGTACTCTCTTATTTTGGAAGCAGACCATTGCTGCCAGTGAAAGTGAAAACTCTGGGTTCTCTTTCAGTTTTGCCCTGAAAGGTAGGCAAATCCCTTTATTTCCTTGGATCTATTTCCTTCCCTGCAAAATAAAAGTTGTGACCCATTTCTACAGTCTGTGCTGGGGACACTGGCCACTGGATATCCTCTGGCACCTTCGTGCTTCTGCAGCGAACCTTCACCGTCCCACAGCCCTGCTCTTGGGTATTTTCCTACACCTGCCCCAGCTGTACAGGCATCTGGTTCCTCATTGGTAAAGGGCATGCCACCCCACCTAGTCATGGAGGATCAACACAGGGGACCAAGCAGGAGCCCACCAGGTATCAGTTCCCTCCATCCTCTGAAATCCCATGACAGCTGAGCTGCAAACCTAAGGCTGACTTAAACAAGTTCCCTTGTCTTGCATTGAGCTACGGATGCACCCCAAGTAGGTCTTAAGCTCTTTGGCAATCACTAGATACTGCGCCTAAAGAGGAATCAGAATATAGCATGGCCTCAAAGAGATGGGGGACCTGGTCCTTCTTTCTTCCTCTGTCCCTGTGGCCTCCCATCCCCTCACCCCCTGCCTCAGAAGCTGGCGTTCCAAGAGAACACAGTCCACATGCAAGCAGCTGCCTCTCTCCTCCTTCTAGGCCCCCAGGAGCTCTAACATAAGACCTGCGACCACTTTGTTTCCCAACCTTTGCACCACCACTTCCAAGAACCTTCACGTTTGTTATTTTGCTTGATCTTCTCCAACACCTCACACCTGCATCTTTCTACAAGGCCAAGATCAAGTCCACCTGCAGTACCCAGCCTAGGCTGCCACAATGTTAGACAGTGGCTCCATCCGTCCAGTGGCCTGGACATGAAGTCTTGTCCATAACCCTTACTAGGTCCATTAATGTCAACCCAGAGGGCAGTAGAGCTACTTCAGCTGAAGTCTCGAGTTGGTGCTTTTCTACCAAAGTTCTGACTTTACTCAGATACTCCCCAACAGTAGAAAAGTCTAACCAGATTCCTTAGCAGCCCCTTGTTTAATTAGCCTCTCCAAGGTCACACACTGCCCCTTGCCCCCACACCACCAAAGCCAGAAAATGAGGATACTGCCTTATTTTCCGTGATGGTGACCCTGATTTATGGTCACACAAGTTTTCAAGACCTCAGCAGAGCATCTGCCTCACCCTGAGCTTTGCTGGAGGTACCATCTTACTCAGACATAACCCTTGAAGCCTTGGTAGAAAATTCTTCCTCACCCCACCTCCCTGACTGAAGGCTGAATCCCAAAAATCATTCTTACAATTTACAAAATAATGCACCACAAGGAAGCTGGGTTTGATGTCAGGCAGGCAAAAAATCAGCCTTCCCCTTCATCCTTCTGGAGTGTTAGAACCTGTGAGCTTCTCCATCTCCCTTAATGCCCATACCCTTGGCATCAAGCACCAACCTAGCTCATGGGCACGCAGGGTGCTTATGGAGTAAGCTTCTCAGGGTCTCTGCTATTACTGAGCCACAGCCTTGGTGCACAGCCTTGGAGGTGGGGAGTGCCCATACACAGCAAATGTGTACAGGATGTTTTGGGAAAATCTCTGCAAAACCAGCCCCCCTCCTGGGTCTGGGAAGGCATCTCAGGGGAGTATCTCCTGTGTATAAATAACTGCATCAGGTTGCTTCTGATGAATCTCTGGTCTCCAGCAACTGAGGAGGTCTGGAACCTGTCAATCTAAAGTGGAACCTTTCACTTAGGAGGAAACCCCTCCAAATACATTCGTGGGAATCCTACCTTGAGCACTGAACATATGCAGATGCTTTTTTCCGACCTTCTTAAGCACAGGGCAGCTTAGCACATGCCACCCATCTCTTTGGTTTCCAAAGCTGAGCATCCCAGCAGCAGTGATGAGGCAGGTCACCAGATGGATGCAGAGAGGTCTGTGAACAGTGGTCTGGCTCCCACTGGGGCAGTTAAAAATAGAAACCCATTGGAATGTGCTTTGGGTTAGCAGAGGTGACCTTGAACACCCAGGCAGGCAGCAGGGGACTGCAACCTGCAGACACTTGGGGCTCTGTCGGGGGGAAGGGAGGAGCCCCATACCAGCCTGTCCATGCGGGAGATCTCATGGGCATGCTCCTTCCCTTTCCTTCCACGGGCAAATGGTGGGAGACAATTCCATTGCTAAGAGCAGCTGGGAGAAGAAGTATGAATTCTGTGGTATTAAGTGAGCTGACACTGAGAATGGAGATCAGAAAGAAGGGAAGCAAGGCAGTCCATGATGGGTCGATTGAGAAGGGCCAGCGGCAGCCTGTGACGCCCAGCTGGCATTATCTGAGGAGCCAAGACAGACACTTTTCCTGGTCCCTACTTACTAGCTTAAATGAGATAACAGATGGGGACGGTGTGTATGAAAGCTGGCCCTACCAAGGGTGGACAGGCAGCCAAGCCTGCTGCATCGGACACTGCCCTTGGCATCTACAGATGCCCTCCACCCCCCTTTGCAGAGGGGAGGACTGGAGGCTTATGAGTTTTACTTACCATAATCCCCAAGAAAGAAGGAAAGTGCCTGATTACTTGGTCCTACAGGCTTCTCAACTCTGATTGACCATTAAAATTGCCTGGGAAGACTTTAAGTCCCAGGTATTTGGCTTTCCCCCCAGACCGATTATTTAATCTCTGGAACAGGTTTTTATTTGTGTTTGTTTTTAAAGCTCTCCAGGCAATTCTACTGTGCAGTTAAGGTTAAATTAAGAAAATCTTAAACTACTCAAGCCTGGAGAATTCCAAGTTTTCCAGGTGCTTTTTTTCTAACTGGAACATGGACAGAGGCCTGCTCTGAACAACAAGTTCAAGCTGAGCGTCCTTTCATGGCGTGAAGACCAGAAGACCGTCTATGCTGTGTCCCCACAGAGCACTGAACGGTACTTCAAATACCTGGTTTAATATAGTTTCCCAAGAACAAGAGGCTAGACTGGTGGTCGCTTCAGGCCAGAATGGTCAGGGGAGGAATGTTGCAATAACAAAGCTGCCTTTCTCCTTCCAGGACCAGGACCTAGCATTTACTGGTTCTGCCAGGCAGGGTAAGGACTTGTGGAAATTCAAAGAGGTAGTAGCTATGATCATTAAACGAAAATAAGGTGCTTTCATGCTTCCATTTTTCTATTTCTTGTGAATCCCTTCCTTACTAAATGCTCTTTGTTTCCATAAGGTTAGGCAGAGAGACTAGCTAAAATACATCTTAAACAAAAGTCCAGTCCAGCTGATAAATCCCATTCAGTATTCAGTAGCTGTTAAGTTACATTTCGGAGAGCTGGGGAAAGAAAACACTATTATGTGGTTCAGGAATACATTAGAAATGAGACCTAAGACTGCGTCTCTTCTGCATAACTACCTCCCCCCTGCCCACTGCCAAAATTCTCCACAGATTGGTTCTTACAAGGAATGAAGATGCAGCTCTTTGAAAGAGATACCAATGGTATAACATCAATACATTCCCAACACCCCAAAGCCACATTAGTGCAGAAGTACTGCAGTGAATTGTTGGTAAGAATGGGCACTGTTTAGACATCAGCCAGTTCCAGGATAATCTAGGATCCACCCAAACTTTCTAACACAGGAGTCAGCAAACCTTTCCTGTAAAGATGCACAGCGTAAATATCTTAGGATCGTGGGCTGGATGGGTGTGACTGTCTCCCAAGCAAGCTTTATTTACAAGAAGAGGCAGGCTGGATTTGGCAGTTTGCTGATTCCTGGTCTACTAGAACATAGCTTCCATAGATTGGACTGAGTGACATTTAATGGGTGACAAATAAGAAAGAATGAGATGGTAAAAGACTGATGGATTTAATGACAAATATTCCGTATTGGTTGCTGAACACCAGAATGCTCTTCAAGCAACCATCATTAAATAAAAGGCAAATCTCACATATACAAGCACACACTCACACAAAACCTGTTACTTTCAGGATCATTAAATTATTCACTATTTTAACAAACAGCTGTAAAATAACATTACAGTGAAGGAAAATGTGCACAAGCTCCTGCACAAACTGTGTGCCCAGAAACACCGTTCAGATTGTCTATAAACACAGGTTCTTAATTTGTACTTTTTCACATATGTACAGCCTCTTGATCTTGAAGAGACCATATGGCTCAAGGGGTTAACGTCTCATCTTCTTCCAACTCAGATTTAATTAAGCCATTTCACCATTGAAACTGCTCCAGGTTTTGCTCAGTAAAAGACAGCCTGCACTTGACCAGCCTCCCCAAAAAACAGATGATACGCTTGCCTCCACCATCATTAATTAGTTGGTGGAAGGAGTCTTCAGATCAACACTTTGAAGGGTGAACCACAGTTAACAGAGTCTGCTTAAGAAATTCTATTATTCTAAAATTAGATACAAGAAACAACCTTCTGAATGCATTTAGACTCACTTAGTGAAGCTATGTTCCCTGAAGAATTTTAAGAAAAATGGAATCACATTTTAAATGCACATGAAAGTAGGGTGTTGGTGTTTGGACTGTTTTCTTCTACTAAGGGACTTGTCCATAGAAGGGATACCAAGGCAGTAGCTGGCTCCTTATCCGTGGTAATAAAAAGAACAAGAAAGGTCAGTGAAGTCCAAAGACCTCCACTGCCACTAAGTTATTTTACATTAGCTTCAATCTCCTCTCCCCATTAATCCTTTCTTGAAAGCTCCTAATGTTACATACTTGATGTAGATGAGGCTGTGTAATAGTATAACAGTGGCAGAAAAGGCCAAATAGCCCATAAAGTGGATAATCAACCCATGAATAATCAAAAGTTGGATGAGATTTCACAGGCACGGACTTGACAGAACTTAAAACAGCTGGGAGAGGTAGATGTGCATTAAAAAAACACAAAGAAATAAAGTTACCTACAAATTGGGTGTATTATTTTCAAGTGAGTCTTACACTTTGAATTCAGACTACAGGAGTCAGAATAAATATTGGACACTTGCTTTGCTCACATTACCTTGACTAAAAGAAAACAAATGAATTAGTATCTTCCAAAACTGTATTTTCAGGCATTATACAAGCCCCAAATTCTCAGGATTATTTTAAGAGTTTTTAAAACAACAAAAACATGCTTTCCTACGGTCCCCCAAAGAGGTTCTTTGTTAGAATGCAACCAATCAAGTATAAATTACCAGCATCCGTGGAAAGTTTGCTAAAGCAGTCTTAGAGTTTGTTTGTTTTTTCCCTTCAAGTGTGTGTCCAACAGTTTGTGAAGATGCTTCCATGAAAAAATACAGGGTAACAATCCCTAGTGAAGAAAACAATATTGTTTTCCATAACTCTAACTTCTAAAGGCTAACCTAGGGGAGGGATTTTCAGCATAGGTAACTGAAATCTGTACAAGTCATCTAACCAGAACTTCCTACTAGAAATGGAACATACCTAGGACACCCTAATTATGTGACAAAGACCAGCTTTGTCAATGAGGACATCTTTGGCCCTTCTAGACTAGCCTTAAGTTTTCCATCAAGCATAAGAATTTTCAGTGTCTTTATTTGATTATATAAATCAAGACAGGTAAGTCTTCCTAGCAGCTGGGAGGGAGAGCACAAAAGGTCAAACTACACCTGTCCACACTGTCATCAGCCGCTCTTCAGAATAGCCTGCTGCGCGCCCATCCCAGGCCTTCATAAAATAGGGGTCATAATACTGATCTACCTCACAAAGATGTGAGAAACAACTAACAATCATTAAAAAGCATAAAGCACTTTACAAATATATAAGTGCTCTTTTGGCATTTATATCACCACCAGAAAACATTCAATGCTTGTGCTATTTGGCAATTTTGAATTTACACTTCTCCCTGCTCATGTCCTCCTTCTGTAAAGCCTTGAGCTTTCTAGTACCTCCCTATGTAGGAAAAAGAAATGTCTACTCAGACTTGAGCCCCTATCAATATGGATGGACGTGGGGGCTGGATTTATCTCGCCCATTACTACAGAGACGGACAGGTACAGAGATACAAAGCGAGGGCAAATGAGACAGAGGAGCCTTGCACCTCAACATATGAACATTTGCTTTCCTGGATTTCTCCTATAAGGCCAGCAAAACTCTGAGCTAATTAACTTTTGAAGCAGGTCACTGGGCCAACTGTTGACGGTCTGAGGTTCTCTTAAAACAAGCTTCAAGCTGGCCTGGGTAAGAGAAAGTCAGACATTACTGGGACTGTTCCACTTCCCTGCACGTAAAAGATCACAAGTGAGACCTGAGAGCAAAAGCAGGCCTGGCACACTCCTAAAACCACAAAAGAGTCTGGTCTTCCACCTTGACCCAGCACAAAAGCTAGAGAAGTTTAAAGGCAGAAGCAAAGAACCAGGAACAGGACTTCCCAGATCTGAAAAAGAGTTACGAATTAATTTCTAAACCTCAGAAGTTGTCCCCTTGAAGCGAGAGTTTGTAGCTTTTCGGCCCAGTCTCTCCTGGATGCCTCCAAACAGCAGCTAACTGTCGCTCAGAGAAAGGAAGGTAAGAATAGAAAACATCCCCGCCCACAGGACTGATAAGGGTCCCCTCTGCGTGGGACTACAGCTGACGTCGGGGACAGGACAAACAGTGGCTTAACAGCCGAGGAGATGGGCGAAGAGGGGGCAGGATAGAATTATTCATACCCGCCTGCCTGTTCTTCTATCCCATTACACTCTCTCCAGCCACACCCTCTTCCCGCTGATTGCGCAAGCCATCACAGCCCGACCCGGTGGCCTGCCTTCACGTCCCCTCCCGCACCCATGAAAGCCCCTTTCTCAAGGTCCTCAAAGTCCCGGCTCCTCTGTGCTCTTCTCCTCCCTACAGCGTGTACTTGAAGTCATCATGCCCAAGCACACTTCCCAAACATTTCTTCGTTGGAGAGGAGCCAGGTGAAAATGCAGTCTCCCAACAGAACAACTCTTACTCAGCCCTCCCCTTCAGGCCCCCACCACCAAAAGGCTCCCCAGTCACTGTCAGACTGTCCCTCCCGCCCCTTCCCACTTCTTGCTATAGGGGCTGTCCCCAGGACGTCTATTCCCCACAAGGCCTCCTGCGGCCCTGCCCCTAGCACAGGTGCAGCTTCTGATGCTGCGCGAGGTGCGTCTTGTAGCGGAAACCCTTGCCACAGCCCGCGCACTTGTGCGGCTTGTTGCCGGTGTGGATGCGGCGGTGGCGGATCAGGTGCGAGCTCTGGATGAAGCTCTTGCCGCACTCGATGCACGTGTAGGGCTTCTCGCCCGTGTGCGTGCGCTGGTGCTGCGTGAGGGTGGAGAAGTCGCTGAAGCGCTTCTCGCACTGGCCGCAGCGGAAGGGCTTCTCACCCGTGTGCACGCGCAGGTGGTTCACCAGGTGCGAGTTGCGCCCGAAGCCCTTGCCGCACTCGCGGCACACGTAGGGCCGCTCGCCCGAGTGCGTGCGCTTGTGCGTGAAGAGGTGCGAGCTGACGCTGAAGGTCTCGCCGCACTCGGAGCACATGTAGGGCTTCTCGCCCGTGTGCACGCGCTGGTGCTTCACCAAGTCCGAGCGCCAGCTGAAGCGCTTGCCGCACTCGCCGCAGCCGTGAGGCTTCTCGCCCGTGTGGATGCGCTGGTGGTTGGCGAGGTGCGAGCGGCGCACGAAGCCCTTGCCGCACTCCCCACAGGCGAAGGGCCGCAGCGCCGCCGCCCCCGCACCGCTGGCCGCCGCGTGCGCGCGCCGGTGGCTCAGCAGGTGCGAGCTGAGGCTGAAGGCCTCGCCGCACTCCGGGCACGGGTAGGGCTTCTCCCCGGTGTGCAGGCGCCGGTGCTTGAGCAGGTCGGCACGCCAGCTGAAGCTCTTGCCGCAGTCGGCGCACAGGTTGGGCCGCTCGCCTGTGTGCAGGCGCAGGTGGTTGGTCAGGTAGGTGTTGCGACTGAAGCCCTTGCCGCACTCCCCGCAGCGGAACGGCTTCTCGCGCGGGGGCCGGGTCAGCGCGGGCGCCGCCCCAAAGGCCCCCGCCCCGCCCACACCCATCAGCCCCACCACCGCGCCGCACTCGCCCGCCAGGCCGAAGGGCTCCAGGCCGGCCGCCGCGGCCGCCTCCGCCAGGCGGTGCATGCGCTGGTGCTGCAGGAAGGCGGCGTCCGGGCTGAAGCTCTCCCCGCAGTCGGGGCAGATGGTGGGGGCGTCCATGATGCTGGCCATCAGGCTGTCGAACTCCCCGAGGTCCACGGCCATGGGGTGGTGGAGCCGGCGGAAGCGGCGGTGCGCGGGCTGGTCTGCCCTGTGCCGACTCCCCAGGGAGAGGTGCCTCCGCCAGGGAAACGCGGGAGGGGGGCGCTGCCCCTCTTCCTCCTCCAGCCGGTTCTCCCCAGCGCTCTCCTCCTCCTCTTCTTCGCGGGGACTCCGGGAAATGCTGTCGGATTTAGACAGTCCTGGGAACATTGCCATCTCAGCGACGCCTGATTGGTAATTCTCTTCCTCACGGAGAGCGGCCCTTTCTTCCTCACTCAGCAGCCCCTCTGCAACAGAAAAGGTGGCAGTGGGGGTGACTATACGTGGCACTTAGAAGGAAAACCCAGAGGAAGCCTGTCTCAGTAAGAGTGTGGGCCTCAGAGTGAGTACCCCCCCCCCCCGCCCCTCAGGCCAAACTTTGCTCTCCAAGGTCCCCAGGATTCCAGCCTCCTTCCCACTTGGTGCTCCCTGGGTAAGGCCTAAAGGCCAGCGTGCTCCAAATCTGCAGAGAACTCACCTGACTTGCCAGGCCCTCAGGCAGCTGTCTCTGGCCCAGGTCCCAACCACTGTACCCGATGGCTCAGCAGAACCATCTAAAGGTCTGACAGCCTTTGAGATGGTCATGCCTGGACCAGATGGGACTCCGAAATTCATGAGAGATTCCCTTACTCTAAGAGCTACCAATGCCCTTCAAGGCCCTGGCCTCAAAACACAAGAGCATTCCAGTCAACTACGAGAAAAACCACCTAGTTTAACCAGGACATAGACTGAGTTTAAAATTTTTAATCAGTCTGCAGCTGCTCAAATGGAACAACAAACCAAACACAAGGTAAGGGGAGTGAGGGGGTGGGGGCACGGGGGATAAAGGAGAAGTGAGCCCAGGGCCCAGAGCTGGTATGCCCAGCGTAGAGCGTGATCCAGTACACACAACTGCCTGTCTTTGGCCATTTATCCCCAGAGAGGGCACTCCAGAAAGTTACTGAAATATTAAAGAATGTGTGTAGGTGTTCACTTCAGGGGAGGGCAGCAGGGAGTCTGGAAGGTGTCACTGAAGGGATATAATCTCACAGTCTTGGCCATGAAGTATTTCAGATCATTTCTGCCTCCAAGGCACACATAGGGCAGGATGAAGCAATGAATGCCCAAAGAGGGAGACAAGGGGTAGATGAAGGTCCAGCATTTACTCTTTCCAGGTCAAGAATAGCAAGGGAGTTAGCAGAGACTTACTTTGAGTGTTAGGCACATGAATTTGGACAGATCACTTACCACCACATTACTTACCTGCAAATTGAAATGATGGGTGTAACTAAACATTTTGATACTTTGTTTACTCGGCACTGTGCTAAGTCTTTGTATGTGGCAACTTATCTAACTCTCCCAACACCCAGTGAGGTAGGTTCTAACATTACCTGTGCTCCCTCTTGTGTTGTTACAAGTGTTAATTTACAGCAGTATTCTGTGTACTGTAAAGTGCTCTCTTCACCCATGTTTCCCACCTCAGACTGGACTGAAGAAAAGAATGCACCTCAGGCTTCAGATGGTACAGAATCTGCTTAATGGTCTCCCCTAGAGAGCTCCTTTGCAAAGAAGGCTGCCCCTGGTTACAGCTATAAAGGAGCTAAAAATAAATGTGAGTGGGGCAACTGCCATGGAAATTCCAGCTTGCTTCTCACCTGCACAGATGTCAGACACCAGTTCCCTCTCCTCTGAGTCCCCTCTTAGAGCTTCATCCTGTGTGTTGGGGCCCATCTCCTGCTCCGGCTGACCTCTTTTGTCTGTGTCCTGTGGATTAGAGCCCATTCCTCTTTCTTCCAGGTTCCCTTCCCTGTCTTCAGAATTCTCAAAGTTGGAGCCCATCCCTTTGTCTTCTGAGTCCTGGGCCTCACATACACCCTCTGTATCTTCTTGTTCCATCTGAAAGAACAGGACAAGGGAGGTGCAGGGTTACCTGCTCCAGTCAAAACACAGATAAAGGTCATGTCAGTCTGGTCTCATCCTTTCACTATGTCTGGCTTTGATTTCCCTGAAAATCAGTGGCACAGTCCAATAGAATGTATAGAGTTCCAAGCCCCAGATGGCAAATCTCTGCTCTACCTCACGTTTTAAGATAAATTGAACCAAAGTGCAAAAGAAGCTGCTCTGGATGGCAGTGTGGCAACTCAGTTTGAGGCCACATGCCAACTCTTTCTGGACTACAATTTGTTCTTCTCTATGAAGTGGATTATTCTGCCAACATGGCTTTATAGCTTTAACAGTGGGGTAACGTGGTATTCTGATTTTACAGCTGAGAACACCTGAAGCTCAGAAGAAGACCCTGCTAGGCTTGTAATTAATTTATTTGTTAGTATATGCATGTTACCATATATATACACATGTGCTGCCTCAAAGTTCCATGCATCCCTTACTCTTAATTAAAGCTTGCCCTCTTCTAAATAAATGTAATTTTTATTTGTCAATTCTACCTAAATAAAGCTGTGGTGGGAGAGCTTGCCCTCTTCAAGCCTACAGTAATCTTGTGAGGATTTCTGCTAACCATGGGTGGGCATCTAAGGAGCCAGAGGGAAAATATGTTCAAGACACAGAGTAACAAGCATGAGTATACGAACTTCTCATCTAAGACCATGTCACCAACAGCAGCACCAGCCTGGCTTTGTGGTGAGATTTGCTGCTTCTTGTGAGCAGTGAGCCAAAGATGCTCAAGCTTTAGTAGGTCTGTTGGCGGTGGAAGTGATGCAGGAACTCTCTACATTAGAAGCCATCTCTGTAGCCTTATTACATTAGTTTGCCTTATACACTTTAATTGTAGAGAATCCTTAATAGAAACATGCCCCTGGCCTGTCTGGTAACCCCTCTACCAAACAGGCCAACATGGGAATTGTGTGGAGAAAATTACACCAGATTTCGAAATCTTTTGTAGATGTAAGGCTTACATTTTAAGGCCCTCTGTCAAGATTGTGCAGTTGAGCCAAAAATAATCACTTCTGCGATCCATCACTCCTACAACATAGCTCAAGGCAGCAACGCACTTTATAGGTCAAGGAACTTGGACTAAGACTTTGGAGGGTCCAGCTCTCTGCCTTAGCAGCCGCCAAACAGGACTTGCAAGAATGCTCCCTCCTTGGCTGGGAGCTTTTCTTGCCTGTTTAAGGGGACTCCCCCAGGCAGTCCTGGGTCTGCAGGCTTTACAGTGAAAAGCAGGAGTTACATGCAACCATTCCCACTGAGCCAGCCTTGTTCCGGAGCCCAGGGCAAGTCAGTTAACCTTTCCTCATTCCACTTTCCTCGTCAATGCAAGGAAGACAATGCTACCTAATCTTTCCACAGAAAGAAACATTAAAAAGCACTTTGGGAGGGAGATTCAAGATGGCAGCGTGAGAGATGAGACAGAGAATTCCTCCCAAAACCACATATAGTGTGAAAATATAGTTAATACCACTAGCCCTAAAACAGCAACAGGAAAGAAGGCTGCACCAGACTGCATACAGACCTCACAAACAGAGCAGACCTAATGAAACAGGGTAATGTACTAAAGCCTTGATCCAGTGGGACCTAAGCCCTTCCCCCACCCCAAACTCACTGGTGGGAGGAAGAGAAACAGAGCGGGGAGGGGGTGGAAGCCTAGAACTGCTGAACACCCAGCCCTGGAGGTCTGCTTTGGAGCACAAACCTACATTGTGTGGTGCTCTGGACGCTGGTGAGGTTGGAGAGCTGGGACAGGCAGAGTGCTTGAGAGACTGACATTCCGGCCATTTGTGGAGGATGGGAATCCACATCTGGCCACTCTGGGACAAAGGAAAGGCAGGTAGTCTGAGAGGCTGCCTAGCAGTGAGAGGGCTTCTGAAGGGGCGGGGTTTGCACGGAGCTTGCTATGGGGAAGAAGGGATAGGTGGACAAGGTTGCCTGGGCACACTCTCCCCAGCAAGTTGCGAACTTTGAGGAGCTTCAGGTGCTCCATCCCCCTGGCTGCCTACTCAGCTCCAAGACCCCCTCACTGTACACGCAGCCTGCTGCGCCTTACTCCTGGCCTGCTGGCACCTGCTCGCAAACCGGAAGTCACCGCGCTGGTGTCAGGCCAGCCAGAGGGAGGCCCCGCCTACAGCTAGAGACGCCAAGCACAGAGGATTACACCTGTGAGCTTGGCCCACTGGCTCTGATACTGGAGACAGGCATTGCAGCCTGGAATCAGGAAACAGCTCTTTCCTCCCCCAGGCACCAGCACTGCTCCCCTATGACCCCAAACCTCACTCTAGGGGCTGAGCAGCTCCACAGACTAGAGCTACTAGGCACTAGAGAGCATCACATAGAATTATGAAATGTCCAAGGGACCTGGTTCAGACAAAAACCTCACAAACCCCAGAAAAGGGACCAAATGAAACTGAACTCACCAATCTTCCTGAAAGAGAGTTTAAAATAAAAATCATAAACATGCTCATGGAGGTACAGAAAAATATTCAAGAACTCAGGGATGAATTAAAATGGAGATTCAATCATTAAGAAATTCCATGTCCGAAATGAAACATACAATGGAGGGATTTAAAAGCAGATTAGATGTAGTAGAAGAGATGGTAAATGGAATAAAAAGTAGAGAGGAGGAATACAAAGAAGCTGAGGCACAGAGAGAAAAAAGGATATCTAAGAATGAAAGAATATTGAGAGAAATATGTGACCAATCCAAACGGAACAATATCCACATTATAGGAGTACCAGAAGAGGAAGAGAGAGAAAAAGGGATAGAAAGTGTTACTGAGGAGGTAATTGCTCAAAGCTTCCCCAATGTGGGGAAGGAGATAGTCTCTCAAGCCATGGAGGTGCACAGATCTCCCAACACAAGGTTCCCAAGGAGGACAACATCAAGACATATTAATAATTAAAATGGCAAATTTTAATTATTAAGGATAATTAAAGATCAAGGATAAAGACAGACTTTTCAAAGCAGCTAGAGAGAGAAAAAAGATCACATACAAAGGAAAACCCATCAGGCTATCATCAGATTTCTCAACAGAAACCTTACAGGCCAGGGAGTGGCATGATATATTTAATGCAATGAAGCAGAAGGGCCTTGAACCAAGAATACTTTACCCGGCAAGGTTATCATTTAAATTTGAAGGAGAGATTAAACAATTTTCAGATAAGCAAAAGCTGAGAGAATTTACCTCCCACAAACCACCTCCACAGTGCATTTTGGAGGGACTGCTATAGATGGAAGTATTCCTGAGGCGAAATACATGTCACCAGGGACAATAAAACCACAGCAAAGTAGAACAATTAATTACTAAGCAGATGGATAATCAAAACAACTACCCCCAAAGTCAATCAAGGGATAGACAAAGAGTACAGAATATGATACCTAACATATAAAGAATGGAGGAGGAAGAAAAGGGAGGAAAAAAAGAACCTTTAGGTTGTGTTTGTAATAGCATATGAAGTGAGTTAAATTAGCCTGTTAGACAGTAAGGGAATTACCCTTGAACCTCTGGTAACCATGAATCTAAAGCCTGCAATGGCAATAAGTACATCCTATTGATAATTACCCTAAATGTAAATGGTCTGAATGCACCAATCAAAAGACATAGAGTCACTGAATGGATAAAAAACAAGACCCATCTATATGCTCCCAACAAGAGACTCACTTCAAACACAAAGACATACATAGACAGAAAGCAAAGGGATAGAAAAGATAGTTCATGCAATTAATAGGGAGAAAAAAGCAGGAGTTGCAGTACTTGTATCAGAAAAATTAGACTTCAAAACAAAGAAAGTAACAAGAGACAAAGAAGGACATTACATAATGATAAAGGGGCAGTCCAACAAGAAGATATAACCATTTTAAATATCTATTCATCCAGCACAGAATCACCTACATATGTGAAACAAATACTAACAGAATTAAAGGGGGAAATAGAATGCAATGCATTCACTTTAGGAGACTTCAACACACCACTCACTCCAAACGACAAATCAACCAGACAGAAAATAAGTAAAGAGACAGAGGCACTCAACAATGTATTAGAACAAATGGACCTAACGGACATTTACAGAACACTTCATCCGAAAGCAACAGCATACACATTCTTCTCAAGTCACATAGAACATTTTCAAGAATAGACCATACACTAGGCCACAAAAAGAGCCTCAGTAAATTCAAAAAGATTGAAATTGTACCAACCAGCTTCTTAGATCACAAGGGTATGAAACTAGAAATAAATTACACAAAGAAAACGAAAAAGCTCACAAACACATGGAGGCTTAATAACATGCTCCTAAATAATCAAGGCTCAATGACCAAATAAAAACAGAGATCAAGCAATATATGGCGACAAGAATTCAACACCACAAAATCTGTGGGACGCAGTGAAGACTGTGCTAAGACAGAAGTATACCGCAATACAGGCCTACCTCATGAAAGAAGAACAATCCCATATGAACAGTCTAAACTCACAATTAACAAAACTAGAAAAAGAAGAACAAATGAGGCCCAAAGTCAGTAGAAGGAGGGACATAATAAAGATTAGAGCACAAATAAGTAAAATTAAGAAGAATAAAAGAATAGAAAGAATCAATGAAAGCAGAAGCTGGTTCTTTGAGAATATAAACAAAATGGATAAACCCACATAGCCAGACTTATCAAGAAAAAAAGAGAGTTTACACACATAAACAGAATCAGAAAAGAGAAGGGAAAAATCACTATGGACACCACAGAAATACAAAGATTTATTAAAGAATACCATGAAAAATTATATCCCTAAAACTGGATAACCTAGAAGAAATGGACAACTTTCTAGAAAAATACACCTTCCAAGGCTGACCCAGGAAGAAACAGAAAATCTGATTAGGCCAATTACCAGCAAGGAAATTAAATTGGTAATCAAAAAACTGCCTAAGAAAAAATCTCCTGGACCAGATGGTTTCACTGCTGAATTTTATCAAACATTTAGTGAAGACCTAATACACATCCTCCTAAAAGTTTTCCAAAACACAGAAGAGGAGGGAATACTCCCAAACTCATTCTACGAAGCCAACATTACACTAATACCAAAACCAGGCAAGGACACCACACACACAAAAAAATTACCAATATCCCTGATGAACATAGATGCAAAAACACTCAACAAAATATTAGCTAACAGAATTCAAAAAATAAATCAAAAATATCACCCATCATAATCAAGTGGGATTCATCCCAGGGATGCAAGGATGGCACAACATTCCAAAATCCATCAACATCATCCACCACATCAACAAAAAGAACAAAAACCACATGATTATCTCCATAGATGCAGAAAAAGCATTTGACAAAATTGAACATCCATTCATGATAAAAACGCCCAACCAAATGGGTATAGAGGGCAAGTACCTCAACATAATAAAGGCCATATACGACACACCCACAGCCAGCATTATACTTAACAGCGAGAAGCTGAAAGCTTTTCCTTTAAGATAAGGAAGAAGACAAGGATGCCCACTCTCTCCACGTTTATTCAACATAGTTCTGGAGGTCCTACCATGGCAATCAGACAACACAAAGAAATAAAAGCATCCAGATTGGTAAAGAAGAAGTCAAAGGGTCCCTGTTTGCAGATGACATGTTATTGTATATAAAAAACCCTAAAGAATCCACTTCAAAACTACTAGATCTAATATCTGAATTCAGCAAAGTTGCGGGATATAAATTAATACACAGAAATCTGTTGCATTCCTATACACTAATGATGAACTAGCAGAAAGAGAAATCAGGAAAACAATTCCATTCACAACTGCATCAAAAAGAATAAAATACCTAGTAATAAACCTAATGAATGAAGTGAATGACCTATACTCTGAAAACTACAACACACTCATGAGAGAAATTAAAGAAGATGCCAATAAATGGAAACACATCCCATACTGATGGATAGGGAGAATTAATACTGTCAAAATGGCCATCCTGCCTAAAGCAATCTACAGATTCAGTGCAATCCCTGTCAAAATACCAACACCATTCTTCAATGAACTAGAGCAAATAGTTCCAAAATTCATATGGAGCCACAAAAGACCCCGAATAGTCAAAGTAATCCTGAGAAGGAAGAATAAAGTGGGGGCAATTATGCTCCCTTCAAGCTCTACTACAAAGCCACAGTAATTAAGACAATTTGGTACTGGCACAAGAACAGACCCATAGACCAATGGAACAGACTAGAGAGCCCAGATATAAACCCAAGCATATATGGTCAGTTAATATTTAATAAAGGAGCCATGGATATACAATGGGGAAATGAAAGCTTCTTCAACAGGTGGTGTTGGCAAAACTGGACAGCTACATGCAAAAGAATGAAACTGGATTATTGTCTAACCCCATACACAAAAGTAAACTCAAAATGGATCAAAGACTTGAATGTAAGTCATGAAACCATAAAACTCTTAGAAAAAAACATAGACAAAAATCTCTTGGACATAAACATGAGCAACTTCTTCATGAACATATCTCCCCGGGCAAGAGAAACAGAAGCAAAAATAAACAAGTGGGACTATATTAAAATAAAAAGTTTCTGTACAGCAAATGACACATCAGTAGAACAAAAAGACATCCTACAATATGGGAGAATATATTCATAAATGACATACCCGATAAGGGGTTGACATCCAAAATATATGAAGAGCTCACACACCTCAACAAACAAAAAGCAAGTAAGCCAATTAAAAAACGGGCAGAGGAGCAGAACAGACACTTCTCCAAAGAAGAAATTCAGATGGCCAACAGGCACATGAAAAGGTGCTCCACATCACTAATCACCAGAGAAATGCAAATTAAAACCACAATGAGATATCACCTCACACCAGTAAGGATGGCCAATATCCAAAAGACAAACAACAACAAATGTTGGCAAGGATGCGGAGAAATGGGAACCCTCCTACACTGCTGGTGGGAATGTAAACTAGTACAACCATTGTGGAAAGCAGTATGGAGGTTCCTCAAAAAACTCAAAATAGAAATACCATTTGACCCAGGAATCCCACTCCTAGGAATTTACCCTAAGAATGCAGGAGCCCAGTTTGAAAAAGACATATGCACCCCTATATTTATCACAGTACTATTTACAATAGCCAAGAAATGGAAACAACCTAAGTGTCCATCAGTAGATAACTGGATAAAGAAGATGTGGTACATATATACAATGGAATATTACTCAGTCATAAGATAAAAACAAAACCTACCATTTGCAACAACATGGATGGAGCTACAGGGTAGTATGCTCAGGTGGAGAAAGATAAGTATCAAATGATTTATTCATCTGTGGAGTATAAGAACAAAGAAAAAACTGAAGGAACAAAACAGCAGCAGACTCACAGAACCCAAGAATGGACTAACAGTTACCAAAGGGAAAGGTACTGGGGAAGATGGGTGGGAAGGGAGGGATAGGGGGAAAAAGGGGCATTACTATTAGCACATATAATGTGGGGTTAGGGGGGACACGGGGAAGGCAGTGTAACACAGATAAGACAGGTAGTGATTCTATAGCATCTCACTACGCTGATGGACAGTGACTGTAATGGGGTATGTGGTGGGGACTTGATGGTGGGGGGAGTCTGTAACCATAATGTTGTTCATGTAATTGTACATTAATGATAACAAAATTTTAAAAAAGCACTTTGGAAAATGCTGTGGAGAAGAATCAATACTCTTTTGAGTTTTGCAAATATGGAATACACATTATTTCTCTTTTTAATGTGGAATATGCATTACTCCTCTTTTTAAGTCATGATACCATTCCAGCACACCTCAAAGACATAGGGGCACTACCACAATCCTGGCAGGCTCATTGCCCTAAATTGTATATTATACTTTTTCCCAGAGATGATGATAAACTCCCTAGACTAGAGTGAAAAATCAAGCCTGTTCCTTAAGTGTCAAAGGGAAATGGCTCTGTCTGAGGTTGGTCAGTCAAGAGTGTCCTGGAATGCCAGAGTTCCTTAAAATGCATCCTGTTTAAGATGCCAAGTTTCAAACACAATTAGGCAGTAGGAGAAAATCCCATTAAAGACATAAACTTTTTAAGGTCTATCCCACAAGAGACTGTGGACCCTGAATCACTTTTACCTGTCACTCTCTTGCCTCCTGGAGCTCAGACTCTATACACAAAGTATATGCTTTGATCTGCATATATAATACACCCAGAGATAGAGGGTAGAGAAATAAGAGCAGGGTTTTAAACCTGTGACCTATTGGTTTGCTAGTGGATAAAAGCAGCAGAGGGGGTGGGGGAAACTTAAGGGAGACCTAATTGATGGTTTCTGCCAATCTAAGATCAGCAAGAATTTTACATGAATAAAGGAATCAAATAAGTGTGTCGCCAGAAACTCATAAAACTGAATAGGGTAGCGTGTCCAGAATGGTAAAGAAGTGACTGCAGCTCTCCACCGTGAAGGACAGAGTTTAGGGGAAGCCAGGAAGCTTAGGTTTTCAGCTCTAAGCCCTTTTAAGAGCATCTTTTAGTACCTCAGACACAGCAAAAAATAGAACAAGAGGAATTCCTGATTTGTGATTTCTTGGGACCCAAGAAATAATTCACACCAGAGACACTAACCAAGGAAACATGGTTTTTCTAGATTTAGGAGGGAAGAGTGCAGGTAAGAGGCAGAGGCTGAGTTCCCTGCTGGCCTGTGGCAGTTCACAGTGCTGCCACACTCATACTGAAGGAGGTCCTGAGAGCCCAAAGGGAGCAGAGCATGCCCAGGTGCTCATGCACACCAGGACAGGGAGGATTACATATGTACTGAAAAGAGTACGGAGCTCCTGTCACCTAGAGAGACACCATCAGTGGCACAACATCAGATTTGTTTAAAAATGCATATGTTTGTGCAAAACTGGAAATCTGCATGCTCACTGGATTCATTTCTATTCACACCATCGCATCATGAGTTTCCAGGCAGCTGTCAAGTAACAGAGAAGGCTATTTTGAATATTTAATATATTATTAGGTGAAAACTAGCTGGTTTAAAAATAACCATTTTGTTTATGGTTATATGCATATTAGCATCTACATTTACACATGTATACACAGGTTCAGAGAAGAAAACCAGAAGATTATTAAACATCTTTTGATCACTTCAAGGGTTTTGCATCATTTAATCTTAAGAACAACCCAATGAAGCAGGTATTATTTTCAACTTCAGAGAGGAGGAAATAGGCACAGAAGCTGTGACTAGCTCAAGGTCATACAAATTGTAAGTCATAGAGAAAAGATTTAAACCCCTGCTGTGTAGCTCCAGTGCCACATTCTTAACCAGAAGCTGGTGTGTTGTTTCAGACAGCTTTTCCTGTTGACAAGCATCTGTATTTTCTACAATAAAGATGTATTTTTATCAGCAAAAAAGTCAATTTAACCTGGTAAAATGCACTAAAGGAAAACCTCTGATTATCCTAGAAGCAACAAAAAGGAAAACAAGGACAGGAGCTGTGATTATCTCAATTTTTAGGAACATCTAGACACGGTGAAGTGTCAGTCAATAGATATCTACGTACATTTTGTTCCAACTCCTTTCCCATTCATTCTAATAAAAACTAGCAACACGTTTTCTTAGGCAGGGCCAGGCTGGATAATGAATGGGTGGAAGGGCATTATGATAGCTTTGTGACTAGACTGACCTAGGTTCAAATCCTCTACTCTCTGCCAGCTACTTTACTTTGTACAAGTTATTTAACCTTGCTGAACCTCAGGTTCTGCAGCCATAAAAACAAGTATGCTGCCACCTGTCATGGAAGATTGTTTGTAAAAGCAGCGGGCACACAGGAGACACACAATAAATGGTAGTTATAATACTATGAAACTTAAGCCAACGTGTTGATTTTTTTAATTACACACACACATGCGTGCACACCGCATACTCACCCTCCTAAATTGAGGTCCACAGCTATATTCGCCAAGAATGGCCCTTTGGCTTGTACAAGCAGAGCTTCCCATGGCCTGGCTGCTAAAGGCTCTATTAACGAATAGGCCACCATGTGGAGAAAAGAACCAGGGAGGCGCTAGCTGCTTAGGGTAGCTGGGGTGAGGGGAAAGGTTCGTTCCATATTGGTTTGGAGGTGTTGATAACACAACCTGTATAGAGAAAGTATAAATATAAGCTGAATGAGGTTCATGGTTCAGCAAACCCTAACTTCCATCATTTGTAGGGGAGCTCTCCTACAAGAAGGGATAGACGTTTAAGGGGGAAAAAACAGAGGTAATGGTGGAGGCAGCCAGGCAGATAAGATTAGCTTTGCATCTCGTTCTCATCACTGAAATAGCAGGAATGGGGAGAGCTGGGTTCAGGCAGCACAGCCACTGTGCCGTGACTGAATTTGCCCCCTCTTGGCCTCTGTTCAGTGTGGAGGTGGGTCTAAAGGTACTTGAGTCCTCCTCTAGCTGCTCAAATGACATGCAGGGGAGTCAAGCCAGCAGGCGCCACTGTCAGTTTCATTAGCCATTTTCAGCGGCAGGTTGTTTACTCAACTAGCACAGCAAGCTGTTATCTCCCGAAACGCCCGCCACCACCACAAACCTCTCTCTTGGGTGCAGAGCCCTTGAAAGTGGCAGCCAACTTCACCAAGACCACTCAAACCCTAGTTTTTGGAACTTGCAATATTTTCATGTCCCTTCCTCCTCCTGCATACCCCGACCCAACTCAAAAAAGAGTAATGTTTATCACCTTATAAAGTCAGTAGGAAAACGCTCAAGTGCCTTCTAGACAAAACACTCCATTTGAAAGACTAATCAGATCATTTTGAAAATAATGCTACAGAGTGGAAGTAAACGTGATAAAGTACAGAAGAGGGAAAGAGGGAATGAGGTGGGGGAGGGACACATGAAGCCAGTAGTAACAGCCAGAATTAGAATTTAACCTGAGTTTATTGGCACATTCTCCTAATGCCCCCTCTGGGGCTACCTGCAAAATCCATCCCTTTTGACGAGCAAGAGCCCCACCACTTTATGGATTCGGCCTAACTTCCTGAGAAGAGGCTGGGGCAGCAGAGCGCTCCTCTCCCCCACCTTCCTCACGGATAAACAGCCGGCTGTCTTTGCTAGGCGTGCGCCTTTGGCGCGACCCCACTGTCCCGCCACCTTCTGGCCGGGACCGGTGTGGCAGGAGCGAGGGGCTCCCAGGCCCCTGCTGTGAGCTTCCAGTGCAGCTCATGCCGCAGGTGCGCAGGCCCCTCTCCTTAGACGGCAAGAACTCTGCGAGGCACACCCTGAGGGGTCGCCCACCTTGTCCCACGTGTGGGGAAAATAAGCTGGTCTCCCGGTGACATGGCTCCTGGGTAGAGTCAGGCCTTCAACCAGAGTCTCTTGGCTCCTTGCCATCGCGTCCCCCACTCCTCTCTCTGCTGGCTCCTCGGGAAGGGGCATCTGGCCAGGACACCCTGACTGGGTAGGAAGCGCACCTAGCAGCCCGCGGTCCGGCGGGACTGCGGAGCCGGGAGGGGGAGGGGGCGGCCGCACGCGGACCTCTGCCCTCCCCTTCGCGGGCCGGGCGGTCATGTGCCAAGGCCACCGCCAGGTGGCAGAGGGCCAGGCCGGCAGGGCTGCCCCGTCGGGGACAGGAAGCGGCCGGGCCAGCAATGTCTCCCACTCGGCCTCCTCCAGCTGCGGCGCCTTTCCAGCCTCCACTGGCTCCCGCGGGCCGCGTCCTCACTCGGCCAAGTCCGAGGCTTCCTCCCTCCGCTTCCCACGCCCCCTGCGCGCCTTGCTCCCAAGGGAGGGTTCCATAGCAGAGTCCAGGCAGGGACGCCCGGCTGGGGAGAATGCTGGAAACATTTAAGTCTACGGTTCAAAAGGCTGAACCCATGACCATAACTGGGGTCTAACTAGGGATTCTAGGGGGTTAATCATTTGTCAGTCTCCAGCACCAACTGAGTAAACAGCTTCGCCGCCCAGAGTATGGCCTTCAGGATCCTGCCTCCTTACAGGTGACCTGTGGTCAGAAAGAACCCAAAGGGCAAAGAAATGCACCTCACCATATCCGCAGGGGGTGCCTCCAGTCAGCAAGGACAACGTGTCTGCACCCAAAGGGGGCAGCTGACTTCCCCAGCCACACACCGAGAGTGTCCAGCCCTAAATGCCAACCTCCCAAGTGGCAGACTGCTGCGAGAGGCGAATGCTAATGTCAGAGAAAGCCAAAAGATTACTGTAACTAAGCACTGATCACTCTCCAGACAGGCGAAGCTAAAATAATATGGTTTCCGCCTTGTAGTTACTGCTTTTTCACCTGGAGAGGGAAGGCCAAGTTGAAAAAAGAGACAGGCTCAAAACCAAGGCAACAGAGAAATCAGTTTACAGCCCCGCTGGCCAGAGATAGTGTGAGACCCCTTCCCAATCACTATGTCCTGGGGGTCAGGCATTTCCTGACTGTTGGTTGGGTGGGGACCCTTCAGCTTGGGCAGAGGGTCTCCACTTGTCACAGCTGCCCAGCCTTCACCACCACCATCCCATTCCTCCTGCCCAAAGTAAGAATTATTGCAATACAGAGACAGATTCTAAGCACCTCAAAGTTAGACCATCTACCCTCAGATAAGAAGGCACAAAAGCTAAAGGTTTTCATGCAGACAGTTACATCTGATAGGAACGTTCTGCCTAATGCACAGAGAATCCTTCTCTCCATGATTGTTTCTCCATGGTGCATGGCATCATGCCACCAGCACTACTGTAATACATCCTCAGCTTCTTATCTAGCACCTGGGCAGTCCTCAGAAGAATTATTTTCAGATACCTCCTCAACAGCTGACTCAAATGCTCAATGCTTGTGTTTCATGAGTCATAGAATTGGAAATCCCTTAGCCCAAATTCCTCCTGCAGACAGGACATAGAGGCTCAGAGAAGGAAAGGGACCAGGTCTAAAACCAAAAGGCATTGACTAGAAGAGTTTGGGTCAGAATCTCAATTTTCTAATGGCCTTTCCAGTGATCTTTCCATCTCTTTAATATAAACGCCACTTCAAAAACAGCCAGCCAGATAAATATTTGTCTCCCCCCCCCGCCCCCCACTATCAAAGTTCTCCAGAGAAACAGAACCAATGGGGTCTGTAAATAGAGGGAGAAACTGGCTCGCGAGATTATGGAAGCTGACAAGTCCAGAATCTGCAGGGTGGGCCATCAGCTGAGGAATTCCTCCTTACTTGGGGAAATCAGTCTTTTTGTTCTATTCAGGTCCACATCTGATTGTGGAGGGCAATCTGCTTCACTTAAAGTCCACCAATTTAAATGTTAATTCATTGATCTGAACACTGTCACAGAAACACCCAGAGTAATGTTTGACCAAATATCTGTGTACAGACTGGCCTAGCCAAGGTGATGCATATAATTAGCCATCACACACACTGTAGCTAAAAAACATACTCTATATAATAATCCTATCATACATTAAAATTTACCCCACAAAATCTTATTTTTCATAAAAACCATTATTATATACAGATAGTTGAATGGGGTCTTAGGGTGTATGCTCTGTAGAGGACAGCAGGGAAATATCAAAATTAAGACTAAAGATCTACACAGACACAGAAATGTGTACAGGCACACACCCCCCACCCACACCACCGCCTGTCAGGAGAAAGAGATGCAATTTGACGATCTGCTTCACTGAAGGGCAAGAGAGAAAACTGACTTAGAATGCACAGGGGATGTATGTAGATACGGGACTCGGTAACACACAGCTTTATTCTGGGAAAGCTAATGCTGGAATCCTGTGTTAAGGATGCCAGGTGACCTCATCCAACCCAGATAATTCTGTGATCATATTTCCACTTCTTGAATGAACAATCCTCAAGAGAATGTTCATCACAGCAAACAGGGAGAGAGGAAAGGTTGGGACCAAAGGTTTTGAGGCATACATTCAATCACCCCAGTTTCCCCTGCACATTCAACAGGAAAAACTGCTCTTCTAATTCTCTGCCCAAAATAACTGTTTGGCATTGTTGATGAAGAATGACTGGCGTGTTCCACCCCAGATCATTTCAATACTGGGTAAGTGACACCTCGGCAGATTATCTGCCAAGGTGTCTCCCCAAAAAGAGAAAGCAGGAATGAAATGTCACCTGATGCTTCCATTTTCCTGCCTGAGTAAACTGTAAACTCCACACCTGGACTGTTTCCAGCGTAAAGTGAAAAACACATACACTTAAAAGCACCTTTTAAAAAATTACATACTTGTATTACTCTTATTTCCTTAATAATAACATTATCAGCAAACACCAGACCTTTGGAAACTATAAGAGATGCATGATCCAGTTCCTTTGACAATCACAACAGCAAGAACAAAACAGAAAGGGGGCAAGGATAAGTCAAAAACCTTGAGATGCATGGCCAACCTCTATGCACATACCCTATTGAATTACAATTCAAATAAAGAAACAAGAAAAACATACTGTAAGACAAATGGAGAATTGTGAATGCTTACTAGATACTTTATATTAAAGAACTATTCATTTTTTAAGGTGTTGATACTGTGACTAAATTTACAGGGAGTTCTTACATGTGTAAGAGATACATAATGAAATATTTACAGGTGAAATGGTATGTCTGGAATTTGGTCATTTTAAATGTTATGTCTGGAGTTCCAGAACAGAAGGGAGTGGGCAGGGATGCAGATGGAACAAGATGGCCACACACTGACCACTGTTAAAGCTGTGTGGTGGTGTGTGTGGTTTTAGTATACTGCTCTATCGACTTTGTACCTGCTAGAACAATTACTAATAGAAAATTTTAAAGTGGAAAACATACATTTTTTTCTGAAATTTAAGTTTGTTTATACTCATTTAAATTCTGGGCAAATAATAATAAAATGTTCCTGACTTCCACAAAAGGATTGGCCTGTTTTTACAAAGTATGCCAATCGGTATCATGATGCTTAATATTGAAGAACCCCTGGGAATTAGGGTTAAAGAGGCTAAAGAAACTGAAGTTTGATGCTTTTGAGAGTTTCTTCTTTTTAACAGCTGTTATATGCAAAATATTATCAGAAAACTGTTTCTACTACCATCTATTTTATATTTCCAAAGAACTCAGAGAAGGATAGTACCACAGCCATTGCTTTCTTTCCACTATTAGTTCAGCAACTCTACACTCAAGACCAGGGGAAAATAAAGGTGGCTGGGGGTCCTGGCCATGACAGCTCCTCGGAGGGAATGCTTTATCCCAGGAAAGCCAAACTGATGAAATAATGTGAGCATCCAACAGATCACGCTGATAATCGGTCATCCCTAGAATGACCTTCAAGCGGATGAAAAATGTAAGGGTGTGTGTAGGTGAAAAGGAAGATAATGCATAGTGATTTACTATATGATCTCTGTGAGATGAACCTTGGCAGGAACACAATTACCTTATGAGCTCCAACTGAGAACTTTTAAATTTAGATAGTGTCCTTCTCAATTCTGAGGATGCCATCCAGATTCACTCACGCCACGTCACAAAGAGAACAGTTAGAAGACATCATGTTCCCATTTCATGTTGGAAACCAAGAGCTCGCAGGTATTTTCCATTTTAGTCAAGTGTGCAGGGTGTGCAGGGTAAGTCCATGGCGGACGCAACCAGTCACAGGACACAGCTTTCATCTGTCTCAAGAAGGTCACAGCGTCCAGAGCTCATTCATAGCCTGAGTGCCATAGTTCACAATCATTCATCAGGCTCAGGCTGTTTGAGTTCCTTAAGCCCCTTTTACCTCTGGGTCCTCACATTTCCTGGAGAAAGCAGCAGTTCCTACACAAGCTTGTAAACAGAATGATGCTATTTTTCTTGGGCATGGTTTCTTAACCTGAGGGCCTTTAGGGCCCATGAACTCCCTGAAACCTTATGTGAATGTGTCTGCAGGAACTTTTCTCTGATGAGAAGGCCCATTCCCCTGGACTCTGAAAGGATTCGCCGCACAAAAACCCTGTTATAAACCCTACTACAGAGGACACATGCTACATTCCGTATCATAAGACCTCAGAAATCATCTGGAGTGGTTTTCAGGGTTGGGGATAAGAGCAATTTCACCACTATATGCCATGAAATCTTTCGGTGGGTAGGAGCACAGACAAAAATATCAGTTAATTTCAAATAGGGAATGAAGCAGAATGAGAGACCTGGCAAGTGCTGCCTCCCTGATGGAGTTTGCTGATCTTGTCTGGCACCTGATTTTATAGATGAGTCAGGCAGCAGGAACCTGGAAAGGTTAAGTGAATTATCTGTGAATACAGCAGTTAAGGGCGGACATGAGCCTAAATCATTGGAATCTCAACTTTTGCTCTGATCCTTTTTCTGCTCAACCAAACAGCTTACGAGACTTGGCCGAAGGCTTCACGCCAGCTTTTGGGTCTCCTAGCATCATTGGTTCTTCACTTCCTGACCACTTGGGTCATGTGGCAGGTGCACTAAGAGGGAGTTAAGTTGTTCTTCAAGCCTCTAACACACTGCTTCTCTGGGATGTAGCTAATTTATCCAAGTTTGACCTCGGGTTTATGGCTCCCATCAGCTGCCTACTTGGGCAGCGAGCCAAAGCTCATTAATCAAGCCATTACCTACCGGGGACACAAAATGCTTTCTTAGCTAATCCTTTTCTCAAAGGAAAAAAAACCCCTACAACCTGGCCAAAGTCACCAACTTATTCCTAACAAATCCTCAAAGGGTTAGCAAAGTCATCCTGCCTGCAAACAGTAACATGGAAATACCCAGGGGAAGAAGGGCACCCTGCGAATTAACACCAAACGGCAATACAACACAGTTCACATTCAACGGCAAGGAAAGAAGTGCACTGCCCACACTCCTCCAACATGACCCATCACTACGAATACAGTTTCTCAGATTCCCCCTCTTTCCCACCACATGTTCCTGCTCCTGCTTTAACAGCTTGGCATTCTCCGTGCGGGAGGTGGTAGCGAATCGAGCTGGGTGGAGGGGGCAAGGCCAAACACAAGCTGAATTTTGCTGGACGGACGATATCCACAGATAATGACAGAATCTCAGGATTTTTGTTGAAAATTTCTTTAAAGGACCCCCCATTTTACAGCAAAGAAACTGAAGACTAGAGAAGAGAAGTGCCTTGCTAGAATTCACAAGGTAGTGAGCTGGTGGCAGAATCAGGACCATCCTTAGGTCACTTGATGCCTTTTAAGTTCAATCCCCTCTGCACCAGACGCTCCCCACAGGTCCTGTCGTACTCGGGGGGACAGTGTTCTGCTTTACTGATGGCATTTCACTGATGGCACCTTCTTCCTATTTTTTGTGTTCTCTTTCCAGACTCCTCCTAATTTTTTTCTATCTTTATTTTAATTATTTTTTTCTCCAAAGAGCATTCAAAATGTCCATCAACCTTAACTTCATGTGATCATCAGACGTGTCTCTGATTTAACAGTTTTCGGGTTATCAACTATTTTTCTCAGAGAAAACAGACGTCCCTTTGGCTAGAAATAAACTGTTGTTTGGATTAGCACTGACTGAATGAAGTGTTATGGTAAATACTGAATACTTCCAAGTCCTTGGCACAGCATTTGAAAAGAGAAGTTATCATTAAAAAGAGCGAAAGCTAGGAGGAAAAGAAGGCCTGGAAACAACAACCAGAAGAATTAGCACTGGTTGTATCACTTCAAAAGAATCTTTAAAGACATTTTTCCATTCCAACTATGAAACTCTCTCATTAAAAGGGGAGACTTTTTCCTCTGCAGTATCATTCTTAAATGCCTAAAGCCAATTATCAAACTACATTACATTTCCTTCCGCAGTGCCATTTTTTGGCCAAACAAATCTTACAGGCTATTGGGAAAAGGAAAGATAGGTGCCAGGCAGCCCTGAGAAATTCTAACATCACCCTCACACACATCGGCTTCCCGGTGAGCTGTGGGCTTCCCAGATGACGTGAGCCATCTCAGCAGAGAATATCAACTGTTAGCAGTGAGTGAGTCACGCTTGCATCCATACCGGCTATAATTCCCGACCTTCCAAATCCAGTGGTCACGTCTCCTTTGATCTCACCATCAACACTGTAAAGTGCTTAGCATTTTATTGTAATAGGGATTCAATAAATGGCTGCGGAAATCCTACTGAGATGCTGTCCTTGGAAATTCTCTCCTTCCTTAACATCCTCAATATTTCACTGTCCTAGTTGTCTCCTCTTGTTAACTCCCAGAACAGTTCAGCCCTCAAAGTTCTATTTTAATTTTCTCCTCCCTCTTCCCTCAAGCACTGTGTCCCTTCCCCTAGCTGATAAATGCCTCCTCTCCAGAGACCTCACAAATCTGAACCTCTTGGCCCATGCCTGACCTGCACTCCAGGCCCCCATTTTAATGATGCACGATGTATCACAACCAAGGAGTTTTTATGTCCCATCCAGTCCTCAAGTATCTGCAGGTCACATGGGACACAGGACAGGAGGCAGCCAAAACGAAGAAAAGCACATTTTAAGCATCAACACACCTGGTTTCAAATAGAAGTTTGCCACTTACACAGTTTGCCCCCAGGACAGTTTTTTTTCGCCTCTTTGAGCCTTAGTTTCCTCATACGGTAGGAAAAACAAGTTACTCTGAGAGGTCGTTGTAAAGACTAGATTCATTTACGCTTGCAGTGCATTTGGCCCTAGACATTTGGAAAAGCATGATTCTCTTCCTGCATCTTTGTTATGAATCCACCCCTGACAGTGCCCATTTGTTAATGCCTCTCTGTTCTTACTCATCGGGCTCAAAACCCTGGAGTCAACTTTGACCTCTCCTTACCCCTCTCAATCAAATCAGTTGCCAAGTCCTTTCTTTTTCTCCTCTCCTGCCACTCCACTGCAGTAGACAGTCTCACCGGTTACAGGCACCTCCGTGTCGCTGCTAGATCAATCTTAAAACACAGTTGCCACTCTGTTTCTTCTGCTCAGCAACCTCTAATTCACTCGCCAGAGCCTCCAGAAGCACAAACTCCAAGCCCTCAACAATGTGGCCCCAGGCAGTCTTACCTCTCCCTAACCTCTGACCGCTAACCCTGGCCTAAAAGGTTGCTACAAAACCTCCCATCCCCAGAAGGTACCCTATGTTCTTCCTCTCTCGCCAGGCTGTTCCTCAAAACACAGCAGTGATGTGGCCTCTCTTTTCCTGGAGGGAAGCAACACCCTACAGGTGAAAAGCTCAGATTCTGGGGCCAGACCACCTGTGTGAACCCAGTCTCTAACCTTAACCAAGGGGCTCAACTTCTCTGAGCTCTGGTTTTTTTAATCTATAAAATGGTGGAAACATCATCTGCTCCATAAAATTATTAAGTGCTCAGAAAGAATTATTATTTCACTTTGTATGACACTTTTAGGTATTTTTCCTTATCTTATTCTGCCTCGTATTAGCTTTTAAAATATAATCATAGGTACAATAATTCACATTTTATTGTTCTTCCCTCTCCTTCTTAACCACTCCCAAACTATAAGCTCTTGTTGGGAACATATTGATTTATTTGGTTTGGTGATTCCCCACATAATGGGCCCTCAAATATTTCTTGAAATGGATAAAATTGGGTTTCTCTTCCTCAGTCTCAAACAGAAGAACTCACAATACCAGGAAATTTAGTGACCTGGCCAAGATCACATCAGGTAAGGCAGAGCCATGGACAGAGCCTAGCCCTTCTAGCTCGCTCCAATAACCTGTCAGAGCTAAGAGCCAAGCAGGCTTAGTTACTCTGCTAAATAGGTGGACATGATAGAATGTGGTGATTAGTTTCAAAAGATAGAAAGAACATTCTCAACAAAGAATCCTGTGTCCCTTGGCCAAATGTCAGCACCCCTTGTTTGCATCAAATAGTCCTGTGTGAGTCCTCCCTCCACTCCAAGCTTTTAACACTCAGTTCAGCTGTGCAAAGAACAGAGGTGGCACAAAGCCACATTTGTGTTCCTGGTGGGAAATGCTTCTGACTCTCCTAGTCTGACAGAACAACTACTTCTCTGCCACTCCTGGAGGAAAGACAGGACCCGAACTAACAGAAATTAAAAAATAATGAAAAAAGACCAACATTCGACTTTTACAAAGAAAGTATGAGACTAAATAAGAAGTTAGGGGAGGGGATAGGCAACAGGGAGCACAATCAAATACAGAAGCAATTTATATTTAACATTAAAAATGTCTATTCAGACCAAAATTTATTCTCTGGCAGTTTTTGAGGGTTTTGTTTTGTTCTGTTTTTCTTTTTGTCTTTTTACTACAACAGGAAGGACATGCATGTCTTGAGTTCTCTGTCTTCTCACCTACATACAATCATCAGCCTAGAAACCCATTTTCCTAAGAATCCAGAATTAGGCTATGAGATAGACACGGCTCTTTAAACAGTCTGGAAAAAGAATACATGCTGTATGGGAAGTAGGTAACCAGAAACACCTACTAAAGTACCAGTTCAGTCAATCCACACCAATACCCAGGGAAGGGAAAACAGAAATAAAGAAGTTCCTATAGTATCTGCATCCAAGCTAGTTCAGGCTGTCGCTGCAGTCTGGTTAAATTCAACTAATATTCCCCTTATTTTATTAAAAACATAGGTAAGCGTATCTTCAAATATATTTCACATATTGTTTCTCATTCTAGGATCTAGTTTCATATTAAAATAAGTCTGTTCATTTCCGAAAGAAAAAAAGACAGGAAAAATTCATCACATAAAAATATGTCACTAGAATTGAGAAGACAAGCCACAGACTAGGAGACCATATTTGCAAATGACCCATCTGATAAAAGGTCTGTTACCCAGTATATACAAAGAACTCTTAACAACAAGAAAATGAACAGCCTGCTATAAAAATGGGAAAAACATCTAAGCAGATAGCTCATCAAACATATACACATGGCAGAGAAGCATAAGGAAAGATGCTCCACAGCCAATATCATTAGGGGACCACAAATTAAAACAACAATTAGATACCTTTACATGCCTATTAGAATGGCAACAACATCCAAAAGATTGATGTATCATATTTTGGTGAGGATGTAGAGGAACAGAAACTCTCCTTCACTGCTGATAAAAATGCAAAATAGCACAGCCACCTTGAAAGACAGTTTGGCAGTTTCTTCCAAAACTAAGCATGCCCATACCATATAATCCAGCAATCTCACTCTTTGGTATTTACACAAATGAGTTGAAAACTTATGTCCACCACACAAACCTGCACATGGAAGTTTATAGCCGCTGCATTCATAACTGTCAAAACTTGGACGAAACCAAAGCAAGATGTCCTTCAGCACATGAATGGATAAACTTGCAGTACATCTAGCCTGTGGAATAGTATTTGGAACTAACAAGAAATGAGATATGAAGCCATGAAAAGTCATGGAAGAACCTTAAGTGCATATTAACTGTGTGAAAGAAGCAGCCAGTCTGAAAAGTCTATATAATGTATGATTCCAACTATATGACAGTCCAGAAAAGGCAAACTATGGAAATGGTACAAAGATCAGTGGTAGAGGTTAGAGGGGAGAGAGGGAGGACTAGGTGGGGCACAGAGGATTTTTAAGGCAGTGAAACTGTTCTGATGATGCTACAAGGGTAGATACATGTCACAGATTTGTCCAAAATCACAGAATGTACAACACCAATAACAAGCACAAAGAAAACTATGGACTTTAGATGATAATGATGTATCAACATAGGTTCATCAATTTGAACAAGTCCACCACTCTGGTGTAGGACCCTGACGTTCAGGGAGGCTATGGAGGTAGGACAGGGGCCACCCTGGAACTCTGTACTTTCTGCTCAGTGTTGCTCTGAACCCAAAACTGCTCTAAAAGAAAAAAGTCAAGTCTATTACTTTTTTAATTATATATATTTCCCCAGCAGGTAGGCATGCACCCTTTATCACACCTCACTGTAAAAACTTTGCAGTGCTATCATATTAGAAAAGAATCAAAATGAAATATTTTTAAATATAACACATTCATTCACTCGACAAATAGTTATTGAACACTTACCAGGTTACCTATTATTCTGGGTTGTGTCTTGTGGAGATTATACATATTCTAAGAAATAATTTTAAAAATCCATTGCTTTTAAAACCACTGACTGCTACCAGAAGTCATGTGACTACCTGCCTGAGGGATTATAAAAGAACAAAAACAAATTTAAAAAAAAACTAGAAAAAAAAGTGATTCCTTGAAATTCACAAAGGTTTCTAGGTGTGGGGAGCAAAGATCAAGAATTAGAAATGTGTTCTTCCAATAGTGCCCAGCCTAAGCATTACCAAGCATCAAAGATGTACTGACCACATGAATATACATGGCACTGAGACACCAAGAGCACAGCGATGAATTTCCTATTAACAAAACTCAGAAAGAATGATTCCTGTTTTCTAACTTACGGTAAGATCCTGATAAAGTTCTCAGAAGACAGCAGATATCTAAAATGCCTCTCTGAATAAAAGTAGGCCCTTTTCTCTTAACTACACATATACAGCAAACTAGAGCTGCATGTACAAGACTCAGACTTTACCCTCTGCAGGATGGGGAATTGAAGAACTGCCTGCTGGTGGCCTTGCACACACCTACCTGGAACACTGTTGCTAGCCTATGGATGCACGGTGCATGACTTGCTAAACAAGTAGACAGCTCCCAAGAACTGTCCTATTTGCCTTTAAAATGACTAATGTGCTTCCAACAACCCATGGGACATGTGTTTATACCCAGGCTTCCAAAGTGCTGTGTAGCCTTGAGGTCAGGGAAAAAGAAATCCAAGTCGACCTCAAGAGGTGGGTTCAGTCTTGTGGTGGGTAAAAGCCTTTTCCACCCAAAGGGCAGAGGCACTGACCTTCTTACCATCCACATTAATACACAATGCAATACAGCCCAAATCCATCCCTCACACAAATCATGTTACAGAAAAACAAATGAATTACCCCACTCACCCCAACCTTTCAATTTTTTTTTCCCATCTCAGCAGAGGCAGGGAAACTCCCCTGATTTTCTCAGATGTGCAACACAAAGGCCCTTCCTAGAAGACATGGCAGAAGGTGGGCACGACAGCAAGAGCAAGGCACTGAGGCAATGGCCTGAACCATGGTACCCGATATCACCAAAACCATAATCATTTAGCACTAATACTAGGCAAGATCGTGAAACCCACCAATACACAGACCTCTGGCTAATTTCCAGAAGGGGCTTACTTTTTTGGCAGTCATGTGAAAAGAATGAAAATTAACTAAAAATGATCACTTTACCTTTCTCCTATAAACTGTCAACATGCAAATAATGTTTCATGCCTGCATTCCTGCATCTTTAATCATCACCAAGTTTTCCTCAACTCAAAGTTCCTAAAATCTGCCATATGCCAGGTTGTATTCTGGACAAACAGTTCCTGCCAGCGCAGGGAATATGCAAATATGCCAGCATGCTGTGGGGCCTTACTCCAGTTTACTTTCATTAAGAAGACATGGAACCCCAGGTATTTCAGACAATGAAAAAGATTAGAGGAGAGGCTGAGTGTGGCCTGGAGTGTCAAGAAAGGCTTCCTAGAAGGAGTAAGACTTGGCCTGGAGGAAGGAGCAGAAATAACTCAGATAGCCTAGGAAAGAAGGGGAAAGAATTCCAGGTAAATAGTTCTGTGCCCAAAGGTCTTCTTACTAGGGATTCTGAACTGGTTTTCCAACTGAAGGCCATGGGAGGTAAGGGCACAAAAATAATGACATTTATGAAAACCCAGTGCTTCTCAGAATGAAGTCCCTAGGATGAATTTAGAGGCCCAACAATATTCTGGTAGGAAATCTAGAAAGTGAAGGACCTCAGAGGAAGAAGGAATAGAGATCCAGCAGTTTTCTCCCAGGGAAAGCAAAGACCCATTCCAAACAGGTTTGGAAGTCAACAGACCTAAATTCCAGTCTATCTCCAATTCAGAATCTGAGACGTCAGGCAAGTTTCCTAACAGCAGAGCCCCTCCATTTCCTCAATTCTTGAATGCAGATAATAATACATAAACCATCCAAATGAGACAATGCACAGAAATTATCTAGTTCAGTAGGTGATAATACAGATGTTCAATTAGTAATAACTTGTTGTCATCATGTGAAAATGAAGCACACACTCCAGAAAATAAAAATGTCCAGGTACAGATAAATGAGGTACAGCAAAATTGCAATACCTTTTCAGGGGTAAGTTTGAGTCTGATCTGTCTTGTACTTTTATATGCTACATTTTAATACTGGTGGATTGCTTGGGATATAAAAATCAAAGCAACAACAAAAACAAAAAATTCAAAGCAACACGATGGATGTCAATGGCTTAACTGCAAGTATCAGGACAGCCTTTGCGGTGCTCTTTTCTAGAAAGCACATCACACCGTCACAATCCAGAGGAACCAGTCACTTTCATCAGTCTAAGAACATGGCAAAACTCACTGATTATCCCCTTGGGACTAGTCCATTCTATATCCTGACCATAGAGTTTGAAAATTTGGGCAGGCAAGGAACTGATTTCACAAACTTTTAATGAATGTCTTTGTATTCAACACTGTGATAGATCCTTTTAGGGTTTCAATCCAGGAATAAAAGGAAAAGCTCCAGTCTATCATGGGCTAGATGCTTTACATTCACAGTTGCAATGAATCTTCACAGGTCTGTGAGAAAGGCTGCAACCCGTGTTTTACAGAAGAGCAAAGAGATAAATTAAGACGCACTCTTTCACTTCTTTCACTCATTCCTTCACTTATTCATACTTTTCAAATAAACATCCATTCTGTACAACCCGGTATAAAGCACAGGGTAGAGAGAACCATTGCCCTCAAGTCTGAGGGGAAGAAACATGGACATCTAACTGTCACAAGGCAGACCAGAGATGTACATCATCCAAAGGATACAGAGTACCACGGGGATGAGATGAATTCTGACTTGGAGGTCTGGGAAGACTTCTACAAGGGTGTTACATCAGCTGGACTAGGATTTAGAGAAAATAAACAGGGGTAGTGCAGGGATGCCCAACAAGCATGGAGTTTAACCCGGTGGGCACACACGGGTGGAAGAATGTCTGTTGCACCTGAGAATGGGGTGCTGTTTGCTGCAAGAATGGGTAGGTAATTTGGGGCGGTCCAGGTCCAGTGGAAGATAGAGGTAGATGGGTACTGAATGGTGAAGTGTGTTTTTGAATGCCAAACTCAGAAGTTACCTTTATTGATAACATTAGCACTACATAGTGTGTGGTACTAAGAAACCTGGTAAGGGGTTAAAAAAAAAAAGAAAAAGAAGTAGGATCTTAAATACAAACAACAGCCCACATAGCATTGGCAGAGGGTTGGCTCAAGACCTCTTAACGGCATCTGCACCTTTTTTTTCACTCTACATGAGCAGGTGATATCTTTCTTGCCCTAACTTATCATCTTTGAAACCAACTTTTACCCTTTCTCTTTCCCTTAACTGGACACTAGAAATTAGGCAAACATGTAAATTTTGAGGAAAACCAAAGAGCTTTTTTGGCGAGATGGAGGAGAAGCGTGATACAACTCCATCAGCCTTAGTCACACAACCTTCAGTGAGGTCACCCTTCCCACTTGTCCACATTGGCTGGTTCTTCTCAGTCTGATTTCACCCCCATAAGTCCTGGAGTTTTTGAAGGCCTTCTGTTTTCTTTTCTGTAAAGTAAAGGGCAGCCTGACTTCTCATTTATGACTCTGGTTCACTCTGGTGCCATCTTATTCTCTTTTGGGCCGAGCTGAACTTCTAATGTCAAATTATCCCCAATAACAACCTCTACTTCCAACGAATGTGTGTATGCATGGATCTTGGGTGCACACCCATCCCTGAAATGGTCCGGATCAGCCCCATCCCCAGGCAGCGGGGGTGCCCAGCTGCATCCATGCTCCCACTTGCACGGTGGCCCCCCCACAGAGCCATCTTCCAAATCCACATGGCCTTTGCCTTTATTTCACTATCCTCATGCCCTCGGTCTGGACAACTGAGTTTCCCCCAACTCCATTCTTATCTCCATTCACATGCTTCATTCCTTCTAGAGAAGCCACTGAAACTGTTTTGTTTCCCCATACAAACCATTTAAACGGGGTGCAGGGCTCTGTGCCCTACCACATCCTTCTTAATGCCAGCCTCAGGTGCTCCTGCCTCACCACCCAAGTGGCATTTTTAAGGGTTCATTTGGCTTTTTAAGTGTATTCCACCTTAAATAATATCCTTATGTTGGCTTGTTAAGAGAAGGCGGTAAACACTTGGGTACAGCAGTGTAAAGAAAAAACCACTGGGGAGGGGAGGAAGGAGAAACCGAGGCCCCTTAGGGAAGTGAGTTCAGTTACAGCAGTGACATGTGGGCCGTGTTCCAAGTTGCCCACTCATCCATCACAGCCAAAGACTATTAACTTGCTGGCCATTATCCAACCGCCTTTACCACACCCTTCGTCCCATGGGGGCAGGAGAACACCAGAGAAGATGCAGAACATTCATGTCACCCTACAGGTAAAGGACAAACAGGCCTGCCATAAGGGCGGGGACAGGACATCAAATGGAATCCAGCCTACCAGCTTGTGCGGTAAGGGGTGGGTGATTCACCCCCGGGAGGGAGGGAGGTTAAGAAAAAGGATAATCATGGGAAGCCCCGGAGGCAGTAGTAATCGGATTCTCTAAGCCTGGCCATAATGCACACTGACTACAAGGTTCACTCAGCCCTGGGCACTGCTGACGCTGCTCCCCCCAACCTCTTACTCACCCTCTCCGAAGACACGTTTCCCCCAATGCCTCCACTCGGTCCTGAGCCCGGACATTCTCCCAGGGTGAAGGGATCAGGTTGGCCCCACCGCCCACCCGCCGGCATACGTGGACATCGGGGGTTGGAAGCCTACCAGAGCTAACGGCGACCCCGCTGGGGCAGCGAAGTGCTGCCCATCTCTCCGCCCACTCATCCTTATTGTGCCATTTGCCCAGCCTGATGGCAGCCCAAGCCGCCGATCTGAGTCGGACTAGAATGGAGCGGAGACGGGCTGGGCGCACACACTTCACAGGGACCCGCTGCCCCCGTCAGGGTCCCCCACCTCCACCCCCGAGAGCGGCTGGGGGCGCGGACAGGCGAGGGGAGGGGAGGGCAGCTGGTCCCTGTCCGCAGCTGCACACAAAGCCCTTCACCTTCTCCTTGCCTTCCCAGCTCCTCCCTGGGCTTCGTTTTTCCGGGGGTCTCGGATGCCCCCTTCGGTGGTCGGCGGGACGGTCCGACTCCCTCTCGTAGCGCTGCCTCCTCCCCGCCCCTCGCCACGGACGCGGGAGGGAGCTCAGCCCGGGCGCCCGGGTCGCGAGAGCACCCTATGCGCCCGGGGGTGCGGCCAACGATGCAGCCCAGCAGGCACGACTTCGCCCAGCCGTTCCGCCACCCGCTCCTGGGCGCACGCCCATCCCTGCGCCGGCGGGTCGGGTCCCGATGAGCCCCATCCCCCGGCGGCGCGGGCGCCCAGCCGCGGCCACGCTCCTACCTGCGCGGCGCCGGGCGCGGCGAGGAGCGGGGCCACCGAGCGCCCAGCCCGCGCCGCGGCGCGTCTGCCTTGTGCTGCGGCGGCGGCAGCTGCAGCGGCCGCTGGCGGGCACACTGGCGGGCCGCCCGGCTGACTCCTCACTGGGCTTCCTGTGGGGCCGGACAAAGGACGTTTCCTGGGAGGAGCAGGGAATGTTCCCAGCATGCCTCGGTTTGTAGTTCCCGGGACTTCCTGCCGCCGCAGAGCCGGGCGTCGGGAGGCAGCTCCGGGCAGCCTCGGAGCCCGGGGCCGGGAGAGGCGCTCCCTCCCGCCCTGAGCGCGCCAGCGGAGGAGGCGCCGGGGGGCGCCGCACGCCCCGAGCCCGCAGCCGCCCGCGCCCGAATCCGCGCTCCGGCGAGGGCGGCCGCCCCGGCCTGGGGTCTGCGGCTGAGCTGTCGCAACGTGCTGGACGACTGCGATGGGCCGGCCTTTTCTTTAGAAATAAGGAAGTTTGGGGTTGATTTGTTTTTTTAAATAGCTTTTCTTTTTCTTTTTTTAAGCCGCCGGAATCCTACTGGAGGCGGATTAAAGAACTTGACTGCTCACCAGGAATTCAAGTTCCTGAAGATCTTGGCGCTTCGTCCTTAAAACCGTAAGAGCTGATTGTTTCCAGATTCTGACCCGGCCACATTCCTCCCCCCGATATTGGCCTTGTCCCAGGCATCTTTTCAAGAAAAGTAGTTAATTGAGAGACTGAAAACAAATTCCGTGAATTAAATATAAGATACGTTAAAAAAAAAAAACGTGTGCTGCTAAGTCAGGAATGTGCTGGACTTTCTGCTTATCTTTCCCTCGTTCACCTTTAGGGTTCAGTTTCCTCCGTCCTACAAACGGACGTTCTGGCCCGGTCTTCTAGCGCGTGTGGGGTGGTGGGAAAGGAGGACACTGGCTGCAAGAGAAGAACTCCTCTAACAGCCTAAAGAGTCTCTTAACATCCTCCTCAAATTCCTGTCTAATTCTGGAGCTACGTACCCAGGATCCTCATGGGAAAATGAAGGAAGGGCCACACAGAGACTAAATGACTGGAAACTGGGTTCTCTCACAGCATCAGAATGTAATGAAGGCAACTAGGAAAGGAGGAGTTCTAGGATGCTCTACATGTGCTTGAAAATAAATCAGAAAGAAGGTCATAATTACCCTTCACATCCATTTGGTCTCTCACTTTTCAAATGCACGTGGATTAGAACATGTGGGTGAGGTGTTTCATTTACATTTAAGCAAAGTGTTAATCTGCTTTGCTTTCTGCTATAGTTCTCTTTCTTTGAAGATCATTAGCCACAGGGATAAATGGGCTGGGTCATTTAAGGTGTAGAAATGATAAGACGCATGCAGATATGATCACCTACCTCCCAAAGTTCCTACTGCATGTTACTCTGTTGTCTGTCCACCTAAATTAAATGTGCTTTGGTCCTTGTGCTTTCCAGGCCCTACAAATTACTGCTCCTTAATGGTTTGCAATTGGGAACATTCCAGTGAAACTGCTCCCCCCCTCCAAAAGAAGAGATAATTGATAATTGTTGTTTGGCAAATCCAGCAACCTCCCCTAATGTTCAGTTTGAGAAGATAAAACATTTGCCCATAGCATTTAGCATTGTCTACTACACCCTCACTGAAGCTATTATCTGCCTTGCTTCTAATATAATACTTTCCTCCTACTTTTCTGACTTCAGCTCAAGATATCTATGATTTCGCTCATTATCTCCATCCCATACCAAAGCTGTCCCTTCTCTTTTGTTGCCTACCCAGGTTAATCAGTTAACTTTAACATTTACTACTAGTAAGTGCTAGTCACATGGATAGAGTAGACATATGATAACATTCAACAGTAAGAGATTAGCTGAGTAACTGTGAGCTATGCCTTAACCCACAAGAAATTCGCACTCACATTGACATCATGCAGACAATGACACCACAGCCTTTAAGGGCTATAACAAAGTCATCTACAGAGGTTTGTGTTCTCAGAAAGTGATGCTCTTTGCATGAACTCTCGTTCCAATGAGAGCAGGAGTGGCCAGAGGAGGGAACAGGAGGCGAGGAAACACAGATAGTACATAGTGATACATAGTGTGTGAAATTTGTTTGTGAAGGGGTGGAAGCTGGGAAGGAGTTAGGGTCTGGCAGGGGTTTCTGTTCATGGAGTTTTTATTTGTTTGGTTTTTAAGATGAGAGCTCCTCGGAGATGTTTAAATGCTGATGGGAAAGGTCCAGGAGAGAGTCAGAGGGTGAAGACTGAGGAGAAAGGAGAAGAGATTAGGCTTTCAACAAATGCTTGTTGAATTAACTAATTCCTGCTGCATATCATTGTTAAAGATACTGAGATTGAAATTAATAAACCACACGTTCCCAGCTAAGATTTGCAGAGTCTGAGACTGGGCAGAAATGACATTCCTTTCTCCCTGGGCATGCGTCTCCCCTGCCCTTCCTGTCCAGAGTGTGAAGGTAATAGACCACCGGGGAGGGAGGCAACCAAGGGTTCCCAAGGTGGACAGCAGACTTTCCGGCTTCACAGCAATTTCCAAAGACACACAGCAACTTCAGAAAAGTCTAAACTTTTAAACCCATGGGTTTGGGTTTTATTTTATCTTTAAATTAAGCAAATATTTTACCCTTGCCTTTTTTTCCCCCTTACTTTGAAGTAGCATAGATAACTATTCTCATCCTCACCTTTCAGAAGGGGAATGGTGTCTGAATAGATTTGCCTTATTTTCTAAGCTTTCAAGTATAAGATGGACATCTGTAGTTTTTCTTACCTTCGCAAGTGTCCATCTCCCCCTTTTTGGTAACAGCACCTTTGGGGAAACAACCCCCTCCCCACCTTGATGTTTAGAGTGGGGCAAGGCCCATCCTCACCTCCACTTCTCTGGTGTGCGTGTCATCAACACCTGCCAGTGAGTCTATGCCCTTGCCGCACAAGGGCTAAACTACTAGAGCGAGGAGAGTGGGGAAAGGTGTGCGTGTGTGTGACAGAGAGAGAGAGAGAGAGAATGAGAGAGAGACTCATGCACAAGCAAATCCTTATGATTTTGTTTGATCATACTTGAAGCCAAGATACCCCTAGACTTTGAAGTTACATGAGCCAAGCATTCCCTTTTGGGCTGAAGCTATTTTGAGTTAAGTTCTATCTCTTGCAGCCAAAAGAGTTCCAAACAGCTGGGCGTGGGTGCCACAGTGCAGATCCTTAAATGTCCTATTGCTAAGTTGAGGAAGACTGAGAGTAGAAAGGATCCCTCTGTACCAGGCAAGGGAATCTGAAATCCTTGTGATATGGTAGCCAAAAACCTGAATGAAAGGTCTCCAGACTCCAGCATTTCAAGGGTGGAGTTTTACAGCTCTTGAATGACGAATGTCAGGATTTTAGAAGGTCTGGACCTCTTGGAATTTTTATAAATGTTCTAAAGAAAGAGACATGCCAATGGTGAGACCGGCTTATGTAGAAGAAGGGAGGAAGAAATTACAACCTGGCTAAAAGATGCTCTTTCTTCCTCTAGCCAGCAAGCCCAAATACTCAAGAGTCAGATCTATCGAGCTACGCCAGGTTGGAAAAATGAAATTCCCTGGCCTTTGCAGAATAACAGTAAAGGCATGAAGTAAAAGAAAAAACTGATATGCAAAGACTGTCTTCAGGTTCTGCATCAAACTCCTCCTGCTATGCCAACCCTGCCCGAGGAAGGAAGAATTAGCGTCATTTTACATAGGATGACCATATAATTTATCATTCAAAATGGGACAATTTGGAATGAGAATTGGGGTGCTATTAATAATTACATCTGAATGACAGTTCTGAAGCAGGTTACCCTAATTAAAGGACTAGCCACTAGGACACTGCCTGTCAGTCCTCCTCACCCCAGTTAATTGTTTCAAATTGCCCTGAGGCAGAGGGCAAGATGGTGGCCATTAAACTGAAGACTGGATTTTCCTTAAAAGACAAAGCCCTAGCCCAGGTCTAGAATGTAGATGACCTCCGCATCCCTAAACTAGGATAGCAGGTGGCTGGCTAAAGCAGTCCAGTTCTGAGGAAGGAGACCCTCCTCGATTCCCATCACAGTGGTGGTCTAGGAGGAAAATAACCAATGAGACTCTTATTGTGAGTGAAAGAGTTAAAGTGGAGATAGCTAAATTGGCCTAAGAACTCAATTCCTTGGGGGGACAGGTAATTCCTGCTGTTTCTAATTAGCAGAATTGAATATATCCTATGGGACAATCTCTCTGTTTGTTTTTTACCCTTCCCTTTTTCAAGTAGGAGTGACCCTATTTTCCCACCACCATTTTACACTGACTGTGCGGGGTTCATGGAGTGTAGAGATTCTCCGTGAGCTGTCGGAAAGGGGGAATAAAAATCACTAAAAGGTCCTGGACTGGGAGCTAGACCCAGAGTAAGGTCGTCTCCCTTTGGAGTGTGGGCTGATGCATCTTTACACGTGTTTGCATGTGTAGGAAAATCGTGCGCTAAGTGGGAGCATTTTTAAAACCATGCGGTTGGAAGAAGGGAAGTCGACAGGTGGAGCGCAGTGCACAGCTATTGTTTTGTGCTGGCTGGGCCCGCATTCCCACTTCCTCCTGTCACAACATCCTGATTTTCCTTCTGAGGAATCCGCCCCCCACGCCCCCACCACTCGCTCCTTCAACTTCAGTCTTATCTAAAAGAGACTGCCACCCTCCCCCGGTTCTGTCACTTGATCCTTCAGCTCCAGGGCTAGTCAGCCACCCAGCTGACAGGTCAGTGGTCCCACATCCCACAGCCAGTGATGGGCTCAGGCATACAGACAAATGAACCAGAAGCTAAGGCCAACAAAGCCTTCTTTTCCTGTGGGAATTGCTAATTGAAAAGACAACATAAATCTGAAAATGCTGGAGGGTGTATCCTGATTCGAGTCAGAACAGAGAAAAAGACAGGGAAAGAGAGAAAATTGTATTTGAGGTTTTCAGTTGAGCCATTTTTAATGTATCCCTGTACTTTTCAGTTATAGGAATGATTAAATCCCCAACCATAATTTTGTTTATTTATCAGATTGAATTGGATTCCTGCCTACCTCAACAGAAATGTTTCTTACTATACTCAGAGATTTGGGGTGTTTTTCAGTGTTTCTTGTGACGAGAATACTCAGCAGAGCGGGAGGGGACAGCAGGACAGGGTTAGACTTACATGCACAACAGCGCTCAAGGAAATGCCCTTTTCCTCAGCAGGTGCACTTATGCCGCAGTCCGGCTCTCTGACCCCATCCTCCAGGCTGGTTATGATTGTGTGCGGCCGCTCCCCGGAACCAGGAGGATGCGGACGCATGGATCAGCTGCACCCAGCTGCTGGGAGAGCTCAGCCATGGTCTCAGCTCTTACCGGTACTCTTGCTTAAACATAATAAATAAATAAATAAATGTTTGCAACCCTTGAAGTTGTTGTTTGGCCTGATTCATTTGCTAATAGGTAACATATAGCTTCGTTTTTAGTCTTCCCTTTGGTTTTATGGTGACATTTAGCTTCTTCTTCAGCCAAGCTAGTCCCAACACTCGCTGTCCCACATCTGGCCCATTCTTCCTCCTCTGCCTAGAGCCAACACTCCAACTTCAGGCTCAACCTTTACGAGGGAAACTACTTCCCACCCTAAACCTGTCTCCTCCTCGTAGAGACCTTCTCTGACCACTCTATCTGACATAGCCTTCCCTTTTTCCTGTCAGTCCTTTTTTCGCCATATTTGAAGCACTTTAAACTTTGTTTTCCTGTGTTTCGTTTCTCTGCTGCAGCTGGCATGGACACGCTGAGAGAGAAGGCTCTGTGTCTCTCACTCATAGCTTTGTCCCAAGACTGTAGCAACCTGCTCAGCTCTTATACCAGGAACTCAGAAGATATTTGTTGAGTACATTTAATATTGAAATATTTTTAAGCCGCTGTGAAGAGCATCAATGTTCATTTATGGGCAACTTCTCTTGAATATACTGCTTTACGGTAAACTATCACTTACGGTATCATTAGAGTCTAATGTATTCAGACAGTGAAGACTGTCATAACTCCTAGAGGGGAATCTGGGGGAGGGGAAAGCAAGAGTATTTCTCATCTGATCAAAGGAAATAGAGGAAAGAGAAGGGGATATTTTCACTGGGATTAACTCTGCTCAGGACTGGCTCTAAAATAGTCTGTCTCCTACAGATGTTTCCCCTAGCCAAGACTTTTCTTTCCTTGCTGGGCTCCACGTAGCCTGGAACTTCTTATCCCTTGAAGATGGGAAAAGGAGGAAAGTAAATTGTGAATCAGAAGAAAAAATAGGTAATATAGGCCAAGGTATAGATTTCACTCACTTCTGTACTCCAGACTAGAAAGATATTTAATTCACTAAACGTGCAAAATAAATCTGTATCTGACTTAATGGAGAATCTTTAGATGTCCTCTCTCTAGGATTGGAAGCAGGGTAAGGATGCCTAATATCACTTCTACTCTTCAAGTTGGTACTGAAGTCTATGCCCCCCACCAACAAGAGAAGAAAATCACAGGTATAAACATTAAAAATCAAGAAACGAAAGTGTTATTTGCAAATGATATATCATATCCATGGAACTTATTGTAAAACCAGGAATGATTTATTTATTTAATATTCACAAATAATCTCTGTTTCACAAATAAGGAAAATGAGGCTCTGAGCTGCTACATTTAGCCCAAGTATTCAGAAGTAGGCCTCAGAGGCTGGCTTTAAGCCCATGAGACAAGAAGGAGGATGTAGAACATTCAGTGTGAAGGAGAAAGCTGGAAGTTCACCCTCCATCTCTTCACCCACCCATCCATCCACCCATTCATCCACCCAGAAACTGGAAGCTTGGGAATGAGCGCGTGCCCCTCCCTTCCGTGCACTGCGCTCAGCGCCAGCGGTGCTGAAATGGAAGACGCGGGTCCTGACAGCGATCTGGCAGAAGAACGAACGACATGAGGGGAGGGCGCTGTGACTGAGCTTGCACAGCAAGTCATCAGGGCACAGGAGAAATGGGGATTGTCCTAGATTGCTTCCCAGTGGCCACACCAGAGTTGAGACTTGAAGAATAGAAGTACGTTTTCTGAGAGAGGAGATGGACACTCAGGCAAGAGCAAAGACTGAGGCGCTGTAGGGTCAGGGTGGGCAGGACGGCCATGCAGAATGACAGGGATTAAGGCTAGAGAATTCGCTGGGGCTTGACCCCTGAATGGCATTGTGAGCCATGCGAGAGTGCGGATAGCGGACGTGGCGGCACAGGGGCGACGAGACGCAGACTGGAAAAGAAAGCATCTATAGCTGTAGACCATCCGATTTTCTTTTCCGACTGAAAAGAAAATGGCTCTGTCCTTAGAGGTTGCATGAGGGAGTGGAGTCGAACTACTCCGTTTTCTTTTACTGCGCCTACACTCTGCCACATCAATTATCACTCTGTTGACGTGCTAATTTTCCTGTAACTTATCACGAGTCACAGCTTCTTAAATCGTGTTACCAAAACTTTATGCTGTTCTGAATAAGATCTCTGTAGCACAGAGCAGACCTGACTAGTACACCTCCCCCCACTAACACACTCCCAGTGTTTTCTCACTGAACATGGGGGATTATCACTAGCTACCATCTCTAATCCAGTACCAGGTCTCCCAATATGGCTCCAGTGAAGCAGAAAAGATAATTTCATATATTCAACAAATATTTACTGAGCATTTACAATACTAGGATACAACAGTGAATAAAATATGGCTCTTACTCTCAGAGAGCTTATTGGCTCGAGTTGGCCAAACAGATTATAATACCTAACACCAGAATCAGAAAACGCTATACAACACTATGTGCCCAACCTTGTTCTGTATACTTCTGTATATGAATCCTTCAATCATTTAACACTCTCGACAACCCTCTGAGGCAGGCTGTTTGAGGCATCCCTGCCACTTCACCCTGCTTGTCAGCTTAGAACCCCAGCAGCATTGCTCCAGTGTCTGGGTCTTATCGCCTCCACCTAACAGCCTAGTGACAATCTAGTGTGATAAATGACATGATGCAGACACAGGGCATTAGAAAAGCATTCAGGGTGTTACTGGCAGCTAACCCAGGCTTAAGGGTCAGAGAAGATCGGGGAAAGTTTCAAGCTGAGCCTGCAAGGAGGAATAGGAGTTAGCCAGGTGACAGAGGAAAAGAAGTAGGTGATTCTGGGTCAAAGGAATGTTAACCACAAAGACCCCAGCCCAGAAAATGACTCGCAGAGCATCCTGGAAGGCCAAAACGAGGCCAGGGTGAGGGCTTGGGGGTGAAGTTTTGGAGCAATAGAAGTAAAGTAAGCTGTTTTAGATATTAACATTTTAGTACTAGAAGAAATCACGCAAAGAAGGCAATAGAACTAAGTTCCAGAAAATCCTGAGTTTAAAGGCATGATGACATTTTTTTCTTCAAACAAAAATCAGAATCACTTTTTGGATTCATAGATTCATTAGGTAATAAGTCTCAGAAAAGTATTTCATATTAATTACATGGGATAACATATTCAACCATTAACCTTTGTTGAAAGGAATACAATTGCATTAAAATAAATATAAAATCACCCCACAAATTACTATTTGCAGATGACGTGATACCATACATAGAAAACCCCAAAGACTCCATCAAAAAACTATTAGAATTAATAAATGAATTCAGTAAAATCATGGGATATAAATCAATATACAGAAATTTGTTGTGTTTCTATATACAAATCATGAACTAACAAAGAGAAATTAAGAAATCAATCCCATTTACAATTGCATCAAAAACCTAAAATACCTAGGAATAAATTTAACCAAGGAGATGAAAGACCTGCACTCTGAAAACTATAAGACAGTGATGAAAGAGACCGAAGAAAACAAATAAATGGAAAGCTATTCCACGCTCATGGAATAATTAATATTGTTAAAAGGGCTATTCTGTCCAAAGCAATCTACAGATTCAGTACAATCCTTATCAAAATACCAATGGTATTTCTCACTGAACTAGAGCAAATAATCCTAAAATTTGTATGAAACCAGAAAAAAACCCTAATATCCAAGCAATCTTGAGAAAGAAGGACCTAGCTGGAGCTATCATGCTCCCTATATATTCTATACTACAGAACAGTATGATATGATACCAGTACAAGAACGGATACATAGACCAATGGAACAGAACCCAGAGCCCAGAAATAAAACCACACCTATATGGTCAATTAATAAATGACAAAGGAGGCAAAAATAAAAAATAAAGGGGAAAAGAAAGTCTCTTCAATAAATGGTGTTGGGAAAACTGGACAGCTACGTACAAAAGAATGCAACTGGATCACTGTCGTACATGATACACAAAAATAAACTCAAAATGGATTAAAGACTCAAATATAAGACCTGAAACCATAAAACTAGAAGAAAACAGAGGCAGTGAAATTCTGAACACCAGCGTGAGTAATTTTTTTCTGGACGTGTCTTCCCAGGCGAAGGCAACAAAAGCAAAAGTAAGCAAGTGGGACTATATCAAACTAAAAACCTTCTGCACAACAAAGGGTACCGTCAACAAAATGAAAAGCAAACTCCTGTACAGGAGAATACATTTTCAAATATATTTGCTCTATCTGATGAGGAGGCTAATATCCAAAATATATAAAGAATTCATTCAACTCAACACCAAGAAAACAAATAATCCTATTAAAAATATGAACAGAGGACCTGAATAGGCATTTTTCCAAGAAGACATACAGACACATGAAAAAATGCTCAGCAGCACTAATCATCAGGGAAATGAAAATCAAAACCACAGTAAGGTATCACCTCATACCAGTCAGAATGGCTAAAATCAATAAGGCAAGAAATAACAAGTGCTGGCCAGGATGTAGAGAAAAGGGAGCCCTTGTACACTGCTAGGATTGCAAATTGGTGCAGCCACTGTGAAAAGCAATATGGAGGGTGCTCAAAAAACTAAAAATAGAAGTACCATATGATCCAGTAATTCCACTTTTGGGAATTTATCCAAAAAAATTAAATCACTGATTTGAAAAGATATATGCACTCCTATGTTTATCACAGCTACAGAAGTAGCCTAAATGTCCACCAACAGCTAAAATAAATATATATATATATAAACATATATATATATATAAATATATATATATAAGATATATATGTATGAGATACATCTCATATATAATGAGAATGTTTGGTAATCTTGATCAGGGCTATAAATGTATGCACATGGCAAAATGCATCAAGCTGTACACTAAGATTTGTGCATTTTATTGCTGTACTTAATTGTTTAAAATATAACAAAAAATGATAAAATAATATAAATATAAAATTACTCCACAAATCAGTTACTGCTATGATTGAGCTGTCATTCTTATATTGAACATACAGTTTTTGAGCATCTGCTATATGTCAGGCCTAGTGTATGACATCAGAGGACACCAAGTGAAGACAACAGGCCCTTGAACTTGTGCTATGTTATTTCAGCAAATCTGGAGTATCGTAGGAAGTCAGAAAGCATGGTTTTCATACTTAAAGAATATATAAGAGCTTTTGTCCCAATATCCAATTTACAGATGAAGAAATTAGAGGTTAACTTATTTGCCCAAATTCACCCATCTCAATGTAGTGCAGTGCTAAAGCCTTGACGGACATCACTTTGCTCTCTCTAGGGAGCCTCCTGTTCCCTTATATAAGCTGAACCATGGGTCCAAGAGAACTGCCTGACAAGAAGTCATGGGGTGTTGGAAGTCAGGATTCTCACTGGCATACTTCTTTACCCATCTACCATTCTCCCCCCACTCATGAGACAGCAGCCTGCATATGGTCAACATTGCCCAATTTTACAAAAATGTTTTCACATTCATTATCTCATTTGAGCTTCAAGTGCCCCTATGAGGTAGACTTTGTAGATATTAATAGCCTCCTGCAGATGTGGAAACGGAGCTTTAGAGTTTCAGTGACATGAGTATGGTTACCAAGTAAGAGCCAGAAGGGTAGGGTCAGCCACCCCAGGCATCACTCCACAGGAGCTCTAAAACATCCCGGCAATTAGAGATTTGGTGCCTTTAAACTCAAGTTTCTATCGGTACTCTCAGCACAAGTGATGAAATGTAAATTGGTTTTATTCCCACTCAAGAAGGAGGTGTACTTGGATAAGAATACGAAAACACTCCTAAGCCTGTGGATTTTCATTAGTTGAGATTCTGTGATATATGTGCACATTTCTTCGTGTAATTAGAGTCCTGTCCCAACCCCAGGGAGACCTGAGGCTGGCAACTGAATTCTGAAACCAGTGTGTGACATAGTACAGGGAAGAAGGTATTTTTAATATAAATTTTATCCCTGTAACGTGCCTCCCATGAAGTCATCTGGTTAGAAATGAAAACTGAAAAGAAAATAATAATTGTAGGAATGTGGTAAATGTTTTATTGGTATGAAAGCCAATAAATGAACAATAGAAAGGAAACTTAAAAATATATTCATATTATTGATTATACAAGTGGCATGTGATTCTGACATTAAGGAATTAAACAATAAAGTGTTTAGCTTAAAAATTAAAAGTTACTCTTCACATACCATGAATGGCCTTGCTATTCTTCCAGTGATTTAAGAAAAACATTAAAAAAAAACCATCTCTTGAACAAGACTCTGTAACTACATCCAAGTAAGTTATCTCTGCTCATGGTGAGTATGAGTGACTAATGCTTTCCAGTTACGAGTGCTGGAAAAACTGTGAAACAAAAGACAGTTCTAAATAAGTTAAAATATTCTGCTACACCCTATGTCTGCCAATCGTAATGCCCCTTTTACCCTCTTATCCCTCCCTTCCCGCCCTTCTTCCCCAGTCCCTTTCCCTTTGGTAACTATTAGTCCGT
>JAQQAC010012408.1:6577423-6617132 GCA_029783875.1 Phataginus tricuspis | reverse complement strand
CTAATCACCAAGAATTCTTGCCCCTCTCTATTAAAGAATATTAATTTGAAGGGACACCAAATAATCCAGAGTCTGGATCTACCCCTTGAGACCTCGATTCATTAGCCAAGGCTCAGTTCTTTCACTCTGCAGTTTCTTTTTTAACTCTAAAATCTTTGTTCATTCCATTCTCATATTTCCCACTCCTCTGAATGCCTGCAGTCCTGAAAGACTATGCCACAAAACACTCGCTTTTGATTTTACACTGTTTTCCATGGTTCATGAGACGTTTTGTGCAAATTGCTTCTGTCTCCCCAACTAGACTTGAGGTTTTTAGGAGCAGGCATCTCACCGTGCGTTCATCCGCACTCGCCTTCCCTGCCGAGTGCCCTCACTGCACTGTGCAGAGTGGGTCCACAAATCTCTAGAGAGTGTAACCCTTTCTCTTGCCAGAACTCAGAGTAACTACTCAGCAGCCACATGTTCTCATCCTTAGCCAGTAGAAACTTTTCGGAGGTGGGCAACACACCAGCGTAGGTCAGAGTACGTATTTTCCTAGCCTAAACGTTAAGTCTTGGGTAGCCTTTGGTGCCTGAGCTCTGAGGGCTCTCCTCTTCCACAAACTCTCTAAGCCTCTTCTGCACCCTGCTTCCCCAAAAGTATACTTTTCTTGGTCCTATAGTTAGTACTCCAGCTGCACTTAGTTCCTGTCTTAACTTCCTGCCCATGCTCAGCTAGAAACCCTTTCTGGATCAGACCTTCAACCACAATCTCTCTCTTATTTTGCTAACTTTGATTCCCTCTCCAATTCCAGGATTCACTGGAGGAGCTTCTGTTTCTTCTGGATGCTTATAGGCGCTTCATCCTTTAGCAATGCAATAGTTGTTTTAATCGCCTGCATTTATAGTTATTTATAGAGATTCCCCACACCAGCCCAAGAAATGTTCGCCTCCAGTCAGGCCCATGCAGAGGGAAATTCTTCCCATTAAGGTTGTGTCTTATATGCTGAGATTATACTAGCAAGTTCTCCTGCCTAGAACATGATCTGTGCAAAGTTATTTGACTTTGAAGAGAAAATAATGGACGGATTTTTTTTCCTGTGAGATTTTATTTATAGTCATTTGCTTTAGCTGTTGATATAAAGAAACCAGTTTAACAGCTTTAAAAGATCAACTGAGAAAGGAGCTAATCAACCCGTGTACTCATTAAAAACAAATGGGAGCATTATGGAGGTATTATATCTAATGTCAAAACTTTTTTTTGGAGGGGGAGTGGAATACAGGGCCAGCTGGGAGGTGGATGGTTAATTGGGATTGTACCACCAGCCACATCTGCTGTGGCATTTGGATTTACTGTAAGCAAAGGTGCTGGAAAGTCAGAACAGGGGAGACTATGTCTGAAGGCACAAAATCCAGGAGAATAACTATTCTATGAGTACAGACAGCTAGAAAGAATTCAGAGGCCAGGGATAACACCTCACAGTCACCAGAAAATGCCAGGTGTTTCCCAGGACTATATTGAAAAACTGGGGACCAAGTAGAGAGGGAAACAGACAGGAGCTATAAAGCCTGAGTTCAGTGAATCAGGCTGGATTAAATACTGGCTGTTAATACCAGCAGCTTCTCTCTCCCTGTATATTGCTTATATCGGCTCTAATTCCTCATCCTATAGAATCAGTTTTTAAATCTGAAAACTCAAGTGTGTCCTGGACTGAGAAACAGCTGAGAAAGTGTAGGCAAGATAGGAATAGGTGGGCAGGACTCAACCGCAGCCCAGGTAACAGTAGAGCAAAGATGAGCTGATGGATTCTCTTGGAGGTGGCTGATGCAGGAACCTGTCAATAGGGAAGAGAGTTATCTGCGCAAGAGACCCTGAGGCATTACCTTAGGAAAGCAGGACGCATGACTATTTCTCAACTCTGTCTCCAGTTTGGAACCACGCGTCTGTAAATGGGGTTTGGAGAGAAAGAGAGGAAATGAAATATGTTTTCAGCTTCCCACGTCTTTATTAAAATACAGGTGCCGTGGGCAGGGTACTCATCATCTGCTCTCTTGGTAACTAACCCCCCAGATGGCAGTGGGCCACCGTGTAGTGTTGTTCGATGACAGGGTCAGGAAGGATGGTTAATGCACAGCAGTAAGTGGGCAGGGTCCAGTCAGTCCTAAATGTTTATATCTGGTGCCCATGCAGGGACAGAGCTTTGGAAAAATAGTGGCTGGGAATTATTGAGAGTTTCATAGGTGCCAGAGTCTGCGCTAAGAGCTTTAAATGTATCTCCTCATTTACTCCTCACAACAAACCAATTAGGCATTCCTACTTTCATTATTGTAAATGTGGGGATGCTGAAGCTCAGGAAAGCGCAGGAACTTGCCCAAGGCCGCAGAGCTGGTAAGTAAGAGCCAAATTTCAAACCTAGGTCTGACCCCAGATCACATGCTGCTAATTAGTGTGCTATTCTAGGACAGGCACGGGAAGGGAAATCTAATACTGCAGGGCAAAATGTTTATTTCCTTGCACATTTTTCCCAGTTTTCTTCATTTTATCACGTTTTACATCCCATATCTGGTTTCAGTATTGTAATTTCAGTGGCGTGCTGAGTTACATGAGAGGGAGAACAGTTTATTTCTACGGACATAGAAATGTTGATCAAATGGAGCTGCCATTATATAGGACAAACGTGGACCATACAGTCTACAAGGGTGTGGAGTGAGAAGCATTGAGTTCTCAGGCTCAGGGCACTTACAACCTCTTTTAGGAGATCAGACATGCAAATAAGAAAGATAATCCAAGGTAGCAGGTGATAAGTGCTAAGCCAACAGCAAGGAGAGCAGCTCTCTATGTTGGTGGGGGTGGTTGTGGTCAAGGCAGGCTTCCTAGAGGACAAGGCATGATCTTAAAAGTGAAGGAGGGTATTTGTTTGGAGGTAGTGGAATCATGAAATGGAGACGTCGAGCGAGGAAGGACAGGACACTCTTCCCTTCACCGGCAAGAGTGAAATTCCGTACCAAGTTGACTGGTTAGGGTCACTAGGGGAGTGAGGCAGGAATGGCAAGCTGAAATGAGATCGTCAGATCCTTGAGAACAATGCAAAGTAGATTGAATTCATTATAGTAAATAAGATCGACAAGACTGAAACCCCAGGCCCATGTCGGCATTGATAAGCTGGGGAAGTTGTGTAACAACAGCAGAAAGAGCAAGTGCTGCGGTTGACTTCGAGTCAAAGTCTAGCTCAGCAACTTACTAGTAGTGTGACTTTGACTAGTCACTTGCTTTTCTGAGTTTCTATTTATTCATCAGGAAAATGATGTAAATAATTTCCATCTCACATGGTTGCAGGAGTCAGCAAACGGTTTCTATAATGAGCCAGATTATAAATATTTTAGACCCTACGGGCTATATGGTTATTGCCCTTGTACAGTGAAGGCACATGAACTATATGTAAACAAGGGAGCATGGCCATGTTCCAATAAAATTTTACTTGCAGAAAAAGCCAGCTAGCACAAAATAGATTTTAAATAACCATTCCCACTTCTACCAATTCCTTTGCCCCCCACAGAATGATTGTACTCCCATCACCACACTCTGATGTGGTTGATACTTATGCATATATTCTTAATCACTTGGGTTTTTTTGCCCATAATATTGTCCCATAAAAATGGGCTTCAAACCCAGTAGCTCTCTTCAGGTATTATATGTTAAGGCATGAAGAAGAAGGACTCTCCCAGGTCATAATCGTAAATGAGAACAACATCCAATTTCTAGGCTGAAAGGTCATGAGTCAGTATTCTCCCTTTCCTTGCCCCTTAAGGTTAAGAAAAATGCTCTGGAATTTCACCTGCTAAATCTGGACTAGAACTGTCAGTAGGGAATTTGGAATGTTAAGGCGCCCCCTGATGGAGATTTTCAGAACTCGGCTGAATTTGTTACACTATTCTATCGAGGCTTAACCAAGAGAATATACCTTGTAAACAGTGTACTCTTTACAAACCTCATCACATGTAATCTCATTTGATCAACAACTGTGTTATGGGATGATTTGGCTCCTGAGTAAATCGAAAGTAAGTGGCTAAGGACTGGACCAAGGTCACACTTCATGATAAGAAACAGTAGAAGAACAGTCTTAAGTGTTAGGGGTGGACACCATGGAGAAGGCTTACCAGGACAAATAGGGGGAGACCTTGCCCACACCCCCATGGTGTTACCTGTTTCCAACACCATAAGAAATTGAACTTTGGTGAGAAACCTCAGCCTGTCTCACTGAAACCTCTCCCACCACAAGCTCTATTTGAGCTTGATATGATCTAGGCAAAGCAGTCTTCCAGCTGGTAAGCCAACCACCCAGTAGGGATGGCCTTAGGGGTTCTTTACCAAGGTCACCATTTGGAGCCACAGGACCCTGATTTGCACTCGCTCGTTGTGCCCTTGTCCTCAGCCAATAACTCACTTAATGGCTGAGTGAGGTTGAGGTTTGTAGACTTTGGGACCAAGTCCCTGCATTGCAGAGTATTGCAGTCACTCTGAAGCACTCTGGTGGTCACTCAGGAAAGAATTGGAAGCACAAGGGCAAGGAGTAAGCAGGACCGTGTTAAAGCCGGAGAAACCAGCGTGCATTCCATACAGGAAAATCCCAGTAAATTGGACATCTGACTCCTCTTTGTGCCATTTGAATAACAGGACTCACAAGGTAAATTAAAAGCAAAATGGAGACTGGGGTAGGAAATGTTTAACTTAAGAGAACAGGTCTGACGCAAGCTGAAGTGCAGATCCTGACGAGTCTTGCTAGTTCCTCAGAGCAGTGGTTCTCAAACTCAGCTCCTATTTTTTCTGTACGCAGGAAGGTTCTTTTGGAACTGACCCTGAACCAAATAGTGGCATTTCCTTCCACAGAAAAAAAATAAGCTACTGGGAAAAATGTTCTCAGGTCTATCCGTAACTGTTTATCTTTTCCTTATACGAAAACCTAGTATCAGCACAAAAATACTCCTTTAGTCAGCATCTAATACAGCGCTCTTCTATGGTTTTTTGAGGGAAGGGAGAGTTTGTTTTTGCTTTTATTTATGGTGTGGAGTACTTTGGCTTCAGTCTGTTCTTTGCCTAAATGTGCTTAAGGGCCACTGCCTGACACCAACACTGCTCCCAGTGTGTTACCCAAGAACAAGGGGCTAATTTTTTATTACCCTTCAGCTTTGTCTATCGATGAGTCTCCCAACTGAGTGCCCGTTACCCAATTCAACCCCTTGTTCTCTTCGCTCCGCAGGCCATTATAGTGAGAATTTCCTCTCCTTAGTTGACACCCATTCTAAAGAATCCGGCCTTGAGCTTGGCCCCGGGATCCCTCCTGGTGGGTCATCAGGAAGCTCACATTGTCCATCGCCAAAGCCCAGTCACCTCTCTCTGGGGATGATCTGTGATAATTCTGATCCCCTGGTTCACTTTCCCATGAGTCCTGCCTTTCTGAAAGTGCCTGGTCTGCGAGGCCAGAAGATTCTTCAGCGTCAGACTCTCCGAGAATGGGCTCTTCCTGTTTCATGTTGGCCGGGACGAATCCAGTCTGCTAGATGTAGGTCAGACTCTTCAATTGACTGTGGGTCCAAGTTTTAAAGATTCTCCACCTCTCAATTTTCTTGTCAAGGCCTAGCTAACAGGGTTCATGTAAAGATCAACAACATTGTCCCCTGGAGGTCCTCTGTGTGCTCTGGGAGGATCAGCTCTCCAACCGCCGTGGAAGATTTGGGGGGAATGAAACAGATGTTCAGTTGTCTCTACTGGGGCCCATCCTGGGCCCAGAAGCCAGGTCGGTAGGGTGACCCGTCATCCTGGTTTGCTTGGGACTAAGGAGGCTTCTGGGACATGGGACTTTCAGAGATAAAACTGGGAAAACCCTCCACAAATTGGGATGACTTGGTCACCCTACTGGTTGGAAGGAACTAGAACCTTGTCTGTAGTCAGGGCTCAGAAATATGCAGTCCATCTGGTGAGCTGGAGAACCCCGAGGGAGGCAGGACAGTAGGGATTCTCAATGAGCCCCCAGAGAGCAGATGACCCTGAGTAAAGAAGTACGCCTAGAATGGGGTCATCTGCACAGTAGCATCTGGAGTTAGAAGCAGCAGCTGTTTCAGACATAATGTAGAACAGTGATTTCTACCCCTCCATCCCATCCCCCGTCACTCCCCGGGAACCTGGGAGCCCTGAGGGACTAAGGCTGTGGTAGAAACGCTAGAATTGTATCTCTAAGGGCCCACAGAGCACAGCTGCGGGGATCCTCCTAAAAGAACTGGACATGCAGATGTGCTGGTCAGAGGGAAGAGAGCACAGGGCGCGGGAGAGAGACTCAGGTGTCCTGAGAAGGACAGCAGAGACAAGACCAGGACACAGAAATGGCTGGAATGACGGTGGACAGCAGAAGGAAGGGTCAGCAGGAGCACTGACTATGTACGAGGTGGTGGTCTAGCTTTTGCGAAGCTCCGAGGAAGAGGCCACCACACCCCGTGATTCCCCCGAAGCTCAGTGCGGGCATACCTTGTCCTGTGTGCTTTGCAGATTATGCATGTTTTACAAAGGGAAGGTTTGTGGCAACCCTGCATCAAGCAAGTCTATCAGCTTGGTTGTTTTTCCAACAGCATTTACTCCATGTCTTTGTCACATTTTGGTCATTCTCGCAATATTTCAAACCTTTTCATTATTATTATACTTGCTGTGGGGAGCTGTGATCAGGGATTACAACCCACTGAAAGCTCAGGTGATGGTGAGCATTTTTCAGCAATACAGAATTTTTAAATTAAGGTATGTACATCTTTTTAGACATAATGCTATTGCACACTGAAAAGACTACAGTATAGTATAAACATACCTTTTTATGCAACAGGAAATCAAAAAATCATTTGACTTGCTTTATTGCAATATTCATCTGGAATGGAACCCACGATACTTCCAAAGGTGTGCATGTATTTCCGAGAATTTCCATGGAAATATACAGTGAAAAACTAAGTTAGTAGTTGTGGGCATGAAGGATGGAGATTTGGATTATTATTATAAATGTGACCCTGGGCTATAATTACATAAAAATGCCTAGTAAAGCTTGAGACATACAGGCTGTAAGTACATTAAACTTCTTTTTAAAATATACTTTCCTTGTCACAGGCATCCAGCTCAATGAATTTTCCCAAGGAGAACACCCCTGTGTACCCAAAGTCAGACATAGAAACACGTTATTACCATATCAGAGGCCCACCTCATCCCCTTCCAAGGGTAACCACTGTCCTGATTTACGACTCTGCACATTCGTGTCATTCTCGTCTACTCTTGAATTTTATATAAACGGAAGCACATGTAACTCTTTTGTTTGTCTTCTTTCTCTCAACATTACGTTTATGAGGTTCATCCACGTTGTTACATGAGGTTGTGGTCTATTCATCGCCATTGCTGTGTAGGATGCCATTATGAACCATTAATTATTTATCCGTTTTATTTCTACTGAGCATTGGCATCATGTCCAGTCTGAGGTTTTTGTAAATACTATTGCCTTGGACTTTCTACTGCATGTATGTTGGTAAATACATAATGTGTTTCTTCTGGTTGTACACCTAAGAGTGGCTGGCTAGCTCAAAGGGCATATATATGCTCAGCTCTCGGAGATACTGCCAAAAGAGTTTTGTAATTTTCACTCACTCAAACAATGTTTAAGAGTCCCAGTTGCTTTATATCCTCTGCAACACCGTCCTTTCTTCATTTCGGCCATTTGGGTTGAGTGTCAAGTATGCATAAAAACTTTGAGTTTTCTTTTCAGATGTGGCAGACTCCCTGGACTGTGCCTCCCAATTATTAAGATTTTTCTTGAATTTGGTCAAATGGAGTCCTCAGTATAAAGATCCCTTCCTGATACGTTTCTGAGGAAGTTGAGTTTGTTTGCAAAAGATTTGACTTGCAAATAAAGCATTCCCTTGCTTTTGAGGTTTTAGGAGCTTTTACATTCTGAATGCAAGAGCAAAACCAAAATAAAACAAAACCAAAAGTCAGATGCAAGGGTGGTCATACAAGCACTTTCCCTTTCCCTGCTGAGCTGGTTCTTTAATAAGATACAGTAAGGCTCAAAGCGTAGCCCTTTCTACTAGAGTGCACACCATCTCTTCAGAAGTCTGTTTACTATAGCAGAATATATGGACCTCTCCTTTAGTCTGCACATTTCAGAACAGAGGTTTTTGCTGGAGACCTGCAGCCAGTATTAATTGGAGAACTGCAAGGCTTTTCTTGTAATTGATCTTGAAAAGGAAGACGATTTTCTCATATACCATTTCTCTAGGGACAGCTGTGTTAATTTAAGTGTAAAGAATCTGTTAGACCAAATTGCAGACAATACAGCAAATCTGCGATGGCAGGAGGTTTTCATGAATTTCCGCTCTAGAGATCAATATATAAAATATACATGACTGGCTGTTTCTGTTTGGTATCACCTTTGGCCTGATGAGTTTGAATTCTGCAAAACTATTTTTGCCTTTGTATTAATCATTGATTTAGCTGTCTCCAAAGCATTCCCATACTTGGCTGGTGTATGAGAGCACTGAAAAGATTGAGAGGGAATGCGGCATAAAAATAATGTTTTTAAACAATACACTGAAACCAGATTTATGTAGTTGTGGACAAAAAGGGGCTTCATTCTCCCTGGGCTAATAAGGAGGAGAGTTAAGGGACCACAAGCCAAAAACATGACCATGTTAATGAGGAAGCACATGAAATGAAACAGGAAAGAGGTTACAAGGAAAGCTTTAAAGAATTATATTATCAGTATTTTCTCCCAAATCACTTACATATAAGCGCTTGTGGGAAATTTGGGGTTTGGCTGCGAGAGAAATTGGGCCACAGTTACTCAGTTGTTATCTAAGGGACTGCCTCTTCACAGACCCTAATTTCACAGATCGCATGGGGTAGTCCTCAGACTATAAGCCTCTGGAAGGCAGGGACTATTTATTCGTGCAAAAAATTTCATTAAGCACCTATTTGCTGCTGGGGATGGTAAGATGATGCTTTCTGCCTCAGACCTTCCCAGGGCCAGCCGCTTGCGTGACTCCCTGACTGGAGTCTGGTCTCAGCCTCCTGGGAACCTGTTCTCCTCCTCTAGGGACACCTTGTGCTTTTTAAAAGAAAAGTTGAAAGCAGAGTGAATTATCTTTCTCTGTATGTAGGAGTTATTCTAATATGCAGGTATGTGTATGGTGACCATTAATAGAAAATTCATGATAACAGAGCAGTTTTATATCAAGGGCAAAATACTATTAAAAAGTGTACTGATCTCAACAATAGGTCAAAAAAGGAAATCATACCTACACATTTGATGTGAAAACAGCATTGGTTAAAATATCCATTCCTGATATAAGCCTTAAGAAAGCAGTCATTCTCAGAAGGTAGAACATCAAGAGAAAACCCTAATGTAAACCGTAACAGCGGGCGATGATGTGTCCGTGGTAACAAACATCTCCCTCTGGTTGGGGGGATGCTGCCATGGGGAGGCCACACGTGTGAAAGGCTGTGCATGAGTAGCTACTCTCAGTGAGGTGGCTGGGACTCTATGGGAACTCTCTGTAGTTTTGGCTTAATTTTTCTGTGAATCCAAAACTTCTCTAAAAAATAAAGTCTATTAAAAAAAAGAAGTACCCATAGAAGAACACCTCCTTAAAAATAACTTTTAAAATATATAACTTCAGATCAAGAGCCAATACTGTATTTAACAGTGAATCACTGAGTCATCCCACTACAATGTCTACTATCTCTTGTGTTACTAGTAATCACTTGACAGATCCGGCTAATACATTAAGATATGACACAAAAAGGAGTGGCTTTTAGAAAGGAGAACACAAATAACTGATTTTTTGCAATTGACAACATCCACTACAGAACTCAAAGAAATAAACTAAAAAAAGTTAAAATGAATAAGAACAGAAAATATAATAGCCAAACCCAAGGTAAATATAATTCAATAGATTCCTTTGATAATAATACCCATATTACATGAACACATTATGTGTTAGCCACCATGTAAATGCTTTTCATGCACAATCTGATTTCATCTTCTTAAAACTCTTTAGCCATTATTTATGAAACTTCACAGCAACTTGTAGAAGTCATGTACTATCATTATCTCCATTTTATAGACGAGGAGGCTGACACTTAGGGAGGCAAAATAACTTGCCCAAGTTACAAAGCTAGAATGAAGCAAAGCTAGAATGAACTAAGTCTCACTCTTCATTATTATTCCTATTATTATTATAGTTATTCTTATTATCATTGTTGAGTTATTATAGACTGAAAGTGTTGGGAGACAGTTTTTCAGGTATCTCTCCATTTCTGCACATCTTGTGAGCAGAGGCACTGGCAGCCTTTGTTTTTGACTATCTTTTCCAGGCCATTTGTGTAGCAAATAGCCTGAAAAGTGATGGAGAGAGTCTCCATCCAGAGCAAAGGATAAATTTGTTCACTGTCCGGTATTATTAAGACAGTATCTCCGTTCCTTTACTTTTATAAAGGAAAAGGTCCCATATGAAATATGTAGATTCCCTAAACTCGGAGTTCTTCTACTGTAATGCAACTCTCAGCATGTGCAGGTGGCACCTGGCCTTCACATTACCCATGGGAACTGGGGCTCAAGGAACTGATGCAGACACTGATTCTGACGACTGCTAATACTGTGGGAAACAAAGTCTTTTGTCTCTAACCCTACAATCTCATGTCTTCTGCCAGCATCCGTAAAACTGTCAACAAGCTAACTTGTTAGTTTCAAGTACGGTAAAGTCACAGATCCATCCTATGTCTGGAGAGACATACCAGGATGGGAAGATATGGGAAGATTAACTATTATAAGGAATTTAAACTCCCCAAATTGGGTGATTAATTTTAATATAATCCTCATGGGATTTTGGACTTTTGAATTTAATAAAATTATTCCTAGGTTCAACTGGAAGAATAAATACTAAACATCACCAAGAATTTTTAAAACAGAAAAAAGGAGTAATGTGAGAGTACTTTCCTAGCCAGATATTAAATTATGTACGAAGCTATAATAATGCAAACAATAATTGTGGTTCTGGCATAGGAAAAGATAGGCAAATCAATGAAACAAAAAGAATAGCTCAGAAACAGATTCTATTACAGGAAATATCATGAGGAAAGCATGACAAATGAATGGTGGAAGGTTAGACTACTGAATAAACTGCAGCTCCAAAAACCTAGTTGGACTTTTGAGGAAAAACCAACTTAGAAATTCATAATACCTCAGTATACACTTTTGATGGATAAAATTTAAATTTGGAGAAATATTAAACCATTAATAAACATAAACAAAGCTTGGAACAATGTTTTATTTCTGTATGGGAAAGAACGTTTTAAAATCTCTTTCGAAATGTAGATTCCCTAAACTCGGAGCTCTTCTCCTGTAATGCAACTCTCAGCATGTGCAGGTGCAAAAATTTTTATCTTTGACCCAACAAGTTAACTAAAAGAACGCTAACTTCATCTTCAGAGTTCTAAGACCATTGACTGACTTGCTTAATCCTGCATCCATAGAACGGTAGGAATTCAGTGAACCTTTATGGAATAAAATAAAGTTGTTGCACCAGCACCTACAGGTATACATGCAAGGATGATATTGCAGTCCTGCTTGTGAAAATCAGTTGCCAACCGTTACTCAAGATTTAAGTGAAGTCGGCTGGAGAATCCTAACCCTGCAGGAGGTTCACTGCTCTCCCCATGATTTCTGTGAGTTTGGGCTCTTTCATTTTCTCACAGTTACTTCTATCTTGCTCAGAGTTCCAGCTCTGTTCGAATCTTTGATCCCACTTGCATCTCTCCTCTAATAGCTGGTCTCATCTTTTTTATCTGAACTAACTGACAAGTGGAACTCAGTCCTCTTTCCTCAATTCTCCATGTTCTTTAAACAAAACAAGACAAAGCAAAACAACAAGAATGCCTCCCTGGGTATCTAGATGTGTAGTGACTTTTACATATTCGAGATGACAAGTGGGAGTTTTACAGCCACACAAATTGCCTCATTCAAAAAAATTCATATTAGACATTCTCATACATAAAAACCCTTTGGCCACTGTGCCCTGAAGACTTTCTCACTGGCTCCATGTCTCCTGGACTCCTGTCCTGACTGTTCCTTGACCTTCTCTCTTCACCTCAGGACTTTCCTCACATCTCATCAGTTCTGTGTTTCCAAGGCTTGCTTCCCCTTGGGCTACTTAGGGACAGTCAAAATGCCTGCCTTTGTTAGGGAGAGCAATTTTGTTTCTAGGCCCTCCTAAGGGGCAAGCCTGTCCTTGCATATCTAAAGCTTTAATAATAGGTTAGACTACTCAAAGGACCATTCATTCAGTCTCAAGCGTTAGCAACACAGAAAATGGGTAGAGGTTTTCACATTTTGGACTTTTCCTCTTTCCCCAGCAGAATTTATAAATAAACAAAAGGGAAATAATATATAGATGTTTGTTTTCTCTTTGATATGAAATAGGCTTTTCCCATCCCCTTCAAGGTAGAAGTGGCTACCATTTGAGTTTTTAAATAATAGTTTTCCACCCAGCTACATTTCTAATAGTAAGAAGAATTTAAATGATCCAAATGACAATCAATAGAAGATACAGAGTTAAATAAACCATGACACATGAAGTTAAAGAATGGAATCAATCCAGATGTTCTGGACTGGAAACATGACTATGTTTTGTTTTGTTTTCAAAGAAAAAAAGTTGCAGGAAAGCAAGTATAGTATGAAACAATTTGGCGATGACTGAACACATTTTTGGTTACAGCGGGGTGGTGGTGGTGAGGTTACTGCATCTACGGTTAGAGACCAGGGATGCCGCAACTGTACTACCATCCACAGGGCAGCGCATTCTCCAAACAAGGAATATTCTTGCCCCAAATACCAATAAAGCCAAGGTTAAGAGGCACCGTTCTGGACGAATATTTGCCAAACTCTTTTAACAATGAGTATCTACAAGAGTTCAATTACACAGGAATTATACCCTGAGTCATTAACGTCTCTATTTGCATATCTTTTCATGAGCTTTTTATAATCTGGAAATAAGGTTTTTGAAAAGCTATAAGCAACTGGAGACGATGACGCATTTTTTAAAAACCAATAAATTTAATCAAATTACACAGCGGATGAGCAGACCCAGACCAGAGCGGCTACCAGAAGAGAGACGTGTCCTGTTCCCCAAAAACGCCGCTCAGCTGGGCCATGAACTCAGTAAGCATCAGCCCTCCGTCCACAGGAGGCCTCTCCTGCGAGAGCTCACCTCAGCGACGGCCAGTTCTCTCCTAGGCTCACGGGGACAGTGCTCCGCCTTCGGCCGATCAGCGTTGGCTGGGCGGCGCCAGTGCAGGAGCGGGTGATCCTTCCTGTCCAAACATTACACCCGGGGGCCTGGGGCTGGCGAATGTAACAGTTGGAGGCTTGATAGAACATAAATGCCCATGTGAAATAGAAGTTATAGTGCTGTTTGTTCTTTTACGGGGTCCATTTTGCTTCTTCCCCCTCCACCACCGCCCCTGCAACCGGCGCTTCTGTTAAGACTGGAATCTCTTGAGCGCCACTTGGTGCACAGATTTCTATTAGCACGTCAGACGGGAGCCTGCTCTTCCCCACAAAAATTTTAGTCACTTTAGCCGCAGTCCACACTTAAAATTCCTCTCAGGGCAGGACTACGTCGTGTCTTCATTTCCTCAGCATTTTGTCTAATTGGCAGATTATAGGCAACCAGAAATTGTTGAAAGAGCATATTGACCATTTATAAACTGGGAGTGGGTGTCGGAGTCAAGTGTGAACTGGGTTAGAAGGAGTTGAAATCCAGGAGTAAGCGGTGCTGGCTGTGAGGGTAAGAGCAGCACCTGCAACTAAGGAATAAAACCACGTCCAGACCAAAGAGCGTCTGCCATCTCAAACCGGCTCCTGGGAGACAAGACGGGTTGCCAACAGAATTCTCCTGGGGACTAGGAAACTTCTGACAGGGTGGGATCAGGCTCTCTCCCGGGATGGGAAGCGCTCTGACATGTAATTTAACTCCCCACCCACCGCCTCTCAGCTCCCCAGGAACAGTTGCCAGCCTCCAGGCAGTGGAGCCCCAGGGAACTCGAGAACACTTACCCTTCTAGTGGGACCGCTTCCAGCAGGCGGGCCCTGGGTGTACTCAGGCCAGTGCTACAGTGTGTTTAGACTTCTTAAAAGAAATGGAAACCGTGATTATCATGTAAAATAGCTGAAATTTCCAATATTGGCTCAAATTACTTTCGAAACATTCAATGGGCCAAAAACACTGTTTGTGGCCAACAGTTAGTGACCCATCAGCTAGAGGGTCTGCGGGCTTCTTTCCTCTCTTCTATCTCTCCTTGGCTCTGAACTCTGCCCACATCTATGTATGCCTAGTTTTTAAATAAGGTGAGCTGATAATCCTAGCTCAGCGCGAACCACAAGGTCAGGCGTGCTCTTTCTTGGCAAGTTTCAGGACAATAAACTGCTATTTAGGGAAAAGACCAAGGTGTTTCTCTTTAGGTAAAATATCTTGCAGAACGGCGCCCTCTACGCCCCAGTCCCACCCCACCCGAATGCAGCTGTCTCCTGTACTTTCTGCTACAGACCTCTGCAGCATATTGTATTTTGTGCATCTGGACTAGATCAAACCTCTTCATTCTGGTCTTTTCACCAGGGGGTGACCTTTTTCACATTTTCTGTTTTCATTTATTTAGAAGTCTATCATGTTGTCAACTAATTAAACTAATTTCGATTAAGCACCATAGGCGAAAGCTATTGAATTATTTTGCCAGTTGGTCTTTAAAAAGGGCAGGCTTGAATATAGATCCTGAGACATATACATATATATATGAATGAATCATTATATATGTATAATATACATGTTTACATATACATATTATATTAATTATATTAACACTTCATATGTATATTATACATATATATAACTTCTTATTATAATCAAAATACATGTCTTCACTTTATTCACAGTTTAGAAGTTCTAGAGAACTCAGTGTGGGGAGAAAAAATTGGTGAAAAATCTTTGACCCCTTAACTCAGCCTTACTGTTAGTTGTGGGAAACGTCATAGTTGTCAGGCACAAGTCTCTGTGAGAATCTGATCTGAGCCACCGAGCCTTCTCTCAGGAAGAACACTCACAGCATACTGGTTCCCAAAGCCTGCACAGAGATCCCCAGGATTATCTGGACCCCAGGTTAAGAACCCCCACTATATAAATAAGGGCAAAGCAGCTATACAGGGTCTGTGGATCTGCTTTGATTTGAAGGTAGCTTGTTGGCCACAAAGTCTCCCTCAGTACATCACATCTTCCAGCAGAACTGAACCAAGATTCTAGGACACTCTCTTAGGAACCCAGGGCCCTGCACCACACAGAGCTGCCCTGAGCCTTTCAGGCCTGTTAAGATCGTATTCAGCCACTGAGCATTCTCACTTCTAGCTTTTTGCTTGGGTCCTGACTCTGCCATTTATCCTTATCTCCTTCCCTTCAGCTAGATCAGGATGAGGTTAGGGTTGGAACTGGAGTTCTATTCACATCAGTGATGGGCTAACCAGGAAAAAGCCAAGGCCCCCAGACCTGACCCTGCTACTAGGTTGGGTTGGCTTCAGTACATAGTATGTAATATGAGGATGCCCAGAGAGGTGGAGCAAGTAAATGACCGAGCAGGCAGGCAGTGCAGAGCCTCCAGAAAAGCTAGCAGAATGTCAGGTGGCATCAGGAACCTAGCCAGGGAACTGAGGGTCAGGGCCAGTACCTTAATTTCTGGCATTGGAAGAAACAAGATAAGAACTAGAGTTCCAAGCTGGTACCCAAGGTAGGAAATTAGACACCAGGGACTAAAACAGTCACCCGGTCGTCAATGCTGCAGTACAAAGTGGTATATCTGAAATAAGGACATATTCCACAAACAGAAGTATAAGGTCCCAGAAGGACTAACCGTCAGGTTGAGTCAATGAGCTTGGCTCTACAGCTCCTTACACTGTTCCTGGGTATCAATCCATTTCTGAGTCAGGGAGGGAGCTGAGCCTGCAAGTGAGGACCAGAGGGACCTACTAGGGTGCCTTGGGGGCCTTGAGGGGAAAGGAAGCCAGGAGGGGCTAGCAGGAATGTCACTGGCATGCCCATCTTTGGTAGTATTTTTTATAACCATCAGGGTGAGAAGTCAGCAGCACTGGGCATATCCTAGGCTAGAAGCAGGCAGTCTAGGGATATTTTGTTGGTTTTATTTATTTATGTTTTCCATAAAGCAAGTATAAAGATAGCAGTGTTGTGGTTTTAAGTATAAACTTTGGGCCAGATTCCCTGAGTTCAAACTGCAAATCTACCTTGAAGTTAGCTGCACAATACTAGCATGTTTTAAAACCTCTGTATTCCTCATCTAGAGGTTAGTATAATCTCTATTATATTATGGAAGATAATATTAGAACCCACTTCATAGTATTGCTATAAGAAAGGGATGCATGTGTATAAAAGTGCTTATAACAATGCCTGACACAGAATAAGCACTATATATGCTGAAATGTAAATAAAGTGATTGAAAACATTTTATGCCTTAGGCTACTGTGAATACTGAGTTTCAAGTGAAATCTCTTGGACAAGGAGATGCTCAAGAGATGATCCATAGTGATGACAGTGTTGGGCTGGCATAAAACGGTGGCCACATGACTCCACGGACCTACTGATATTTTGTTCTAATATATTTGGGTGTCGGGTTCTGGAATCTAAAATGTCTGCCTAAGAATGAAGAAAAATAGTAACATCAACGTGGAGAAGCAACTATTTGGGAAAATTCATAAGGTAATGGGATTAAATATTTTGTCTCACACAATACAATCCCTTTGGATTTGTCAAATTTTAAGGAGGTAAAAAAGAAATACTTTTAATCCAAATATTATTTAATCCTAGTTGATTTGAGCTTCTCAAGGTCACAAACCATGTTCAAATCTTGTTGGAATCCTCTGCTTATGGTGGAAGACATGTACTGTGGAAGAGTTCAAGAAATATCTGTTGAATCAAGTACATAACATAAAGCAAAGGTGTTTAGGAGTTATTTTGTTTGTCTATGTCTAGTTTTTAAGAACTTTGGAAAGACTGACCACTAACCAGAGATGGAGTAGGGCTGGCTCCAGAAACAGAGAGATACATTTTAAAAGTAAGGGAAGAAAGAAAGAATAAGGGAAAGAAGACAGTAGGTCAAGAAGGGAAGGATTCCGAATCGATGATTCTGTGTTAAACAGCACGTTGTTAAACAGAACAGCATTGGGTTCTGCATTAGTTAAAAAAAAAAAAAAAAAAAAAGGCCCAGCAGGCTGGAGACATGGGAAAATTGACGGATCCCGTCTGCAGGCTGGCAGACTGAGGCTCGGGAGCCACTTGGGAAGACAAACCTTGCAGGCAGGGCCCTGGAGACTTTTATTTTGCTCAGGGAGACCAGTCTTTTGGTCTATTCAGCCTTCCACTGATTAGGTGAGGCCAGCCCCCATTACGGTGGGCAATCTGTTTACTCAAAGTTCACCAATTCAAGTGATAATATCCCAAAATACCCTCCACGTTGACACATAAAATGAACTATCATTCCAGTACCCTTATTCTGAGAGAATTAACACATTTAAAATATCTCCACTGTTCTCTTCTAACACATACTTTTAAAGTGTACAATTACTTTTGTATTGGAAAACTCTGGACATTGGGGGAGAATGATAAGTTCCTGCATCAAAAGCGAGTTTGATCATGAAAACAAGGGACATCCCAGAGATGGCAGAGCCACAAGGTGGCAGGAGAGCAAGTCCCTGAAGGGCCTCATGGAGTAGAGCTGCTGAATGAGCGGCTTGAACTCACTGAGGGACCATTATATGTGAAAGAAATAAACTTCAGTTTTTTAAGTCCTGTATTTTGGGACCTTATAGTTTAGCCTTTCCTAATAATATAAATGCGGGTCCCGGGAAATGGATGCAGCTATAAAAGACCTTAAGCACCTAGCATCAGCCTAGCAGGGGTAAGCAACAAGCACAGGTGTCGTGGCTCAGGAAGTTGGCGAGCCTGGGCAGGCAGACCACTCTCCCTTCTCTTCTCCAAGGAAAAAATTAGTATCTCCCTCTGCTGTGTCCCACAGTACACATCACTAATAGGAAATACTTCTGATAGCTAATTGTTTCCATATATCTAGTGTCTCAAGAATATTTGGTTACCTGAGTTATTAATCCCCAGCATCTAATACAATGCCAGGCTCAGGAATATAGGTTGGATGCATAAGTAAACAAATGCTCAATGAATAATGAGGGAATTTCTTTTTTGAAGTGTGGACTAAATAGGATTGATAAGCACATGGAACCTCCAGGCGTCAGGAGAGCCTCTCTTCTCATCTTAGTCCTCCACTAAGGTAAATCACTGGTGAGCCGGGCTTCCGCTCAGGCTATGTAATGCCTTCTAAGCTTTACTGACTCACAGTGTCACTGCAGGCCCAGGAAAAATTCCCTTTGGGTGCTGCCTCAGGTATCTTTCTATAAAAAGGGCCATGATCCAATCCACGATAACAGTAAACTGGCTATGAGATGATAGACAGGAAGCGCAACATTAAAATTAAAAAACATTTTTTTAACTCCAAAATACCCTTCGTAATAGATCTACATTTGTTTACGAATATACACTGGTCAACGAGTGGATAAAAATGTAGGACATATATACAATGGCATTATTCAGCCATAAGAAGGATGAAATCTTGCCATTTATAGCAGTATGGATGGTCCTAGAGGGTATTATGCTAAATGAAATAAGTCAGACAAACACAAATACCATTTGATTTCACTTTATGTGGAACCAAAAAACAAAACAGACAATCAATGCAACAGAAATAGACTCATAAACAGAGAACAGACTGGTCGTTCCCATAGGGGAGGAGTGTGGGAAGATGGGTGGAATAGGTGAAGGGGAAAAGTTGTGAGAATGTTTGGCATCTTGCTCTGGGTGATGGTTGCATCATCCTGTGTCTACAAGGCTGTGTTAACTTGCACCGCTGCTCCTGCCGGCGTTCTGAGTCCTGCCCCTCGGCCCCTCCCAGTAACGTTTTACGTGACCGCAGCAATCGTTGGGGATTTTCTTTCACAAACAGCAGGGTCTCCAACTGGGTTCTAATCCAGGGTCGTACGTTATAGTAAGAGAATCCTTCAGAGCACCTAGTCCACTTTAGTGCCAAAGGGAGAAATGGGCCCCGGGAGGCGGGCGTGACCCCGGCGCCGCCCGCAGGAGGCACCGCAGCATGGACGGCGCCCTGGAGCAAAGGAGCGCCCGGGGCACGGGAAGAGGAACGGGCCGATCAACACCAGAAGCGTCCCGGCCGAGCGCAAGGACGGGCCAGTGCCCGTGCGCCCAGCGCCGCAGCACCCGAGCTGCCGCAGGGCGGGCACAGCCCCGGGAGCCCCGCACAGCGCCCCGCGCGGCCGGGCGCGGCAGCCGCTGGACCCCGGGGCCCTCCCGCGGGCCGCGAGCCGCACTTCCGCGCCAACATCCTCTTCTTCTCGGAGGCCGTGCTGCGCCCGTGGGCCGACGGCGCGGCCGACTGCTGCGAGACCACCTTCATCGAGGGCCGGTCGCCCGCCAAGGACAGCCTGGCGCGCCCCGACGGCAGGTTCCTCGCCCTCTCCGCCGACGACATCAAAGTCCACACCCTCTCCTACGACGTGGAGGAGGAGCAGGAATTCCAGGAGCTGGAGGTCAGAGGCCTGTTTGCCACGCGCCTTCAGGAACGGGGCTGGGACTTGGCGGGACCCCTGGGTACCTGGCAGGAGGGAGCCGGGGAACAAAACTAGTCAGCAGATCTCAGCAACCGAGGCTTCCTTGGCGGCCCCTAACTGCTGAGTGTTTGTGGGAGATGTAAGTGTGGAGGGAGACTAGACGGGAGAGCCGGGGTGAGGGGCCGGGCCGCAGCAGGGATTCTGGGCCATGACCCCAGGGAATGGCCTGGGACAGGGGCTGCAGGTGGATTGAAGGGTTGCCAGCACCTTGAATTGAAGGCAGGTCAGCTGGGGATCCCAGCAAGATCCCACCCACAGGAAAAGGGGGCCATTGGCATAAGCGAGCAAGATGGGGGCGGGGCGCATGGTGCTAGGGCTGCACGGGCTGGAGACGCGTTTAGGGGCCAGTCCGGGAAAGCAAGCGAGGTGAGAGGGCGCATGGTCCTAGGACTACAAGGGCTGTCTCACTCAGCAGGCGAGGCTCCCAGCAAAGCCAATTTTGGGCTTCCCGCCTGCAGGATGCGGAGGCAGGAGAAAGCAAGAGGGACAACGTTTGGAGTTGAGTCAGACCCACACCCATGGGCCCTAGATGGGGTAGGAGGCCACGGAAATCATCAGGAACTGATAGGCTAAGGTGATCAGCAGTGTCAGGCCTGGAGGTGCAGTGGGAACCAGAAGCAGCTGGAGGTGTGGATTTAATCAGAAGGGAGATGCAGGGATGGGAAAATAAAAGGTGACATCACACTCCGTGTGAACAGAGCTGTGAAACCAAGTGATGAGGGGCCGAGAGCATCACTGGAGTGGGCAGGCCGTGGAGCAGACCTTCACACCTCTGAGGACACCCCCTAAGGGAAGGAGAAGGGTGTGAGCTCCGGCCATACAAGAGATTTGAGAAGGTGGGGGTCACCTTGGCCTCTGTTCAAAAGCCTCTGTTAAGTGTCCGCTATTTTCTAGGGTCTGTTCTTGCTGACTTGTATGAGGTTTGGGAAACAAGCACCATGATGCAGCTTCAGGGTAACACGGGAGTTAGAGGGTGGAATACCCAGTCTGCTCTGCGAGCCTCCAAAGGAGGGAATGGTCCCCCACTCACAGGGTGGTCAGGAGTCATTGCAGAGGGGGCACCCCTCTTCCTGAGGGTGAGAACTGTCAGCAAGAAGGCTCAGGGAGGGGGCTGTGGAACTCCAGGCCAAGGGACGTCATGAGCAGGTGAGGAACAGAGGCATCCACCTCGGTCTGCAGGGCCCAGTACCTGGTTGGATGGCCCAGACCTAAGGCTCATGGTGAGGCAGGGTAGACAAGGCCAAGAGGAAGGGACCCCCTCACCAAGGGCCTTACCGGCCATCTAAGGGAGACTGGATATTAGGTGGGGTCACAACCCCAGAGGCCTGCAAAGCAGGAGGGGCACTAACAGCTTCAAGAAGGAGCCCTGGGTGGGTGAGCCCGGGTCCACCAGCTCCAGCCTCAGCTCCCAGGGAGCAGCCAGGCCACACCACGCAGGCCTCTCTGCTCTATACCTAACAGCTCCCAGGGGGGTGCGGAGAACCCAGTGGGGTTTCAGGAGGAGGGCTGGGGTCAGGGCTGGGTGGTCAGAAGCTGCAGATTGGGCAGGGTATAGGGGCTGGGGACTCGGGCTGGCACCAGGGCCCGAGGGACCTGTCACACGAGGTGACATCAGAAGCGAGGAAGGACCTGAGAAGTGCAGCTTGCCTTTGTTGGCAATGACAGCAGGGAGGAGTCAGGACTCTGCTGTGCGGAGATGTTCCCAAGCCCCCAGGCAGGTATTCAGCTTTGTTATGAATTCCTGGAAAATCAGCTGCAATATATAAGGTCCACCAGCAGTGGAAAGTTTCAGAGAGTTACTAGATTGAAAATGTAAAAGGAATTCCTACATGTCTCCACCAGGCCTTGGCACTTGTGTGGGCTCCATCCCCTCCCCCCCACTCACACAGGCACACACACACACACACACACACGCAGTTATATCCATACACTCTCTCCTTGTCTGTGAATAAAGGCCCTGTGCCGGGGGGTAGAGGTGACCCGGGGCTTAGCGTGTCTTCATGTCCTCAGCTAACGCCCATCGTGTGGCTGTGTAATGGGCCAAACTCAAAAGGATTTTATTCCTCTTTCTTTAAGACTTGCATGGACTTCTACCTGAGCGTGCAAGTAGATACAGATGTAATTTAAATGCCACTTTTTTCATAGCATGTCTTAACATACATTTTTGGCAATCATTTGCTGAGTTCATTTTATCACCATAATTTTCACACCATCTCCTCAGCTGGTAGATACAGTATCTGGGACTCGGCAAAGGTCCAAAAGCCATTCAGAGACCATCTTGTCAATCAAATGCTAGGACATGAGTGGCTGGGGCGACGGGCTTCTCCACCTGGTTGGCCGGGTAGTGCAGGTGCTGGGGGAGTGGGCTGTGTCCCCCAGGGGTGCTCCTCTACCCAGGCAACAGTGGTGGGGGCCCGTCAGAAGCAGTTCCCTTAACGATACAGCAGCTGGTATCTTTAGCCATAATCCCAGTACCTACTGGTTGTTTCTATGCTGGTCTCTGGCTATAGCAATAAGACGGGCATGTTGGCATTCACACCCAGGCAGAAAGGGTACAGACGCCCGAGGCCATCCATGGGACAAGTCATCTAAGCATCTGGCAGCTTCTTACGCGTTAGTGAGAATTTCCAGGCACACCTGGGCCAGGAAACGGCTCCTTCCGTGCCTCTGAGGGGGGCGATCCAAGACACAGCGCGGCTGGCATTGCTCCCCCGGTGCCATTTGGTCCATCCACGGGGGCCTGGGGGCGATCCAACATGTTTCGTTTGGTCGTTCAGGACGTCTGTGAAAACAAAGATCTCAGCAACATTCTTGGCGTTCTGTTTTCTACTTTTCTGTAAATGAAGAAAAACTAATGACTAGGTGGGAGTGTCAGTCATGCAGTAATCGTCCTAAGGTTTATTCTTTTTCCATTCTAGGAACTAATAAAAGGCATGTATCAAAAAAAAAAGGAGGTTACATGTCAAAATTCATCAGGCTGTACAGTAAGATTTGTGCATTTTGCTATGTGTACCTCATTTTTTAAAAATTAGAACATATACTGGTCAGAGATCTTGATGTCTTATTCTCTCCATTCTTCTAATGTCATGAGAACAGAGGAACAAATTATTGAGAAACTATAGGGCGAGTAACTGAAGGATTGAACTGTATGTCATATTAGATATTTTACCATATCTATAAAAACACTAACACAAACAGAATCAAAACAAAAATATGTGTAATCCTACTGTTTTACTCTGTTTTAATATATACATTTTGTTTCACACACATGTTGGCTTATTTTTTTTTTTACGATGATATAGTGGAAAGCACATATGTGCACAAAAAACACAAATAACACATACAAATCTGCGTCTACTGGTGAGACCAGCCTGGGGGTGTCCATCACGCACACTCACCGTAATCAGGTGCCATTTCTCTGACTCCACCTTCACTCCTTCTTCAGAAGGTCCAGTCTTCAGATCCCTCCTCACTTGGTTCTGAGTCCTCAGGAACTAATCCTCCTGGCTATAGTGTGTCATCTCCAATTTTCCTTCCCTAGCGTCTCCCTCTGAAACGTCTCCTACCGCGACGCTGCCCCAGAAACCACAGGAGCTGCCCGCACTCCTGCTCCCGCTCGCGGTCTTCTTCCCCCTGCCCGGGACGCTTCCGCGCCCCGGGAGCTTGCTTCTCCCCATCAGCAAGAGTCAGGGACACGGGCTCTGAAGCAGCACGAACGTGAGGATTTTAGTCACATTCCCCTTGCGGTTTTACAGCTTTTTATTGCAGTGTTCTTCCTTGTGTGCCTGCGAGCCCTAGTTTGGGGCGGTGCAAACCAGATGGCCGACATTTCCCTGACCACCTTTTCCTTTTTGCTGACTCTGTTCCTGAGCTGCGCTTACGTGACTTAATTCTCTTCTCCTTAAGAAGTTTTACTCCACAGATTCTTCAGTCCCACGTGCAGATACGTGCCAGGTGGGTCTCTTCAGACAGGCCTAAATATGTTTAAAGCCTTGGATGAACACAGTTCAAGGTGTCTGGGTTTCCTGGTACAACAGCACTGACACAGCCCGGGGTTTTGCCTATCTCATTTCACAGTTCGAGTGTGTCTAGGATCGCAACGGAATTCTCCTAATTATTATGTAAGTGGTAACTAACAAATATTATATATGATGAATATACCATAATCGATCTAATTGTTCCCACATTTTGGTCATTTAGATTATCTCTGATTTTCCTTTAGTTTAAATAATGTGAATTGAATAAGAACTATTTAAGTGGTCTTGACTATGTGTTTTATTCTGGAGATATATTAGTTAAGGAGATCATACCTTCTGTAACCCTCTGAATTTCAGGGACATATACCGTAACCATTTATTTCTCACTCATACATCCAGTGTGGGGTTCTTGGTCAGCAACATTGGGGAGAGTCTGCCACATATATTCACTAAGGACCCAGGTGAAGGGGGCTTTGCCACTGTCAGCACATGGCTTTCAGGCCACTCTGGGTGCCACCATCAGCCAGCAGATGGTTAGGAAAGAGAGGTTCATGTGGATTTCATAAAACAAAATTCACCCATTTAATGGTGCAGTGTGATGAACTTTTGGTAATTATGTACAGGTATATAACCACCATGACAATCGAAATATAGGTATTTCCAACACCCTAAGAAGGTGCCCCTTTTCATCTGATCCCTTTTCCAAATCCTTAGCCCAGGCAACTTTTTGTCAACTTAGATACATTTTGTCTGTTTTTAATCCTGTACAAATAGAATACAATGTGTATTATTCTGTGTCATGCTTTCCTTTGCTCAGCATAAGACACGTTGATGATTTATTAGTAGTTCATTTATTTATGTTGCTTAGCAGTATTTCATGGTATAGATACACCATGATTTGTTAATCCATTCACCAGTTGATAGAAATTTGTATGAGTTCCAGTTTTTAGTTAGTATAGTAATGCTGCTATCATTTGCATGTGTGTCTTACAGTGTACATATATTTTCCTTTCTCTTATGTAAATACAGGGAGTAAATGGTCCTCAAAACCAGGTGAGGAGGGATCTGAAGACCGGACCTTCTGAAGAAGGAGTGAAGGTGGAGCCAGAGAAATGGCACCTGATTACGGTGAGTGTGCGTGATGGACACCCCCAGGCTGGTCTCACCAGTAGACGCAGATTTGTATGTGTATTTGTGTTTTTTGTGTACATATGTGCTTTCCATTATATCTTCATAAAAAAAAAAACCCTGCTTTCCCAAACTAATCTCCTTTCTTCCCCAATTAGGAGTGTCTGCTACATCCAGGCAAGGCTCCTCCCCCTTCGCCTCCACCAACCTCCAATGTGCGTTGTTGCTTCAGCACCTGTGCCTAGAACCCTCTGGAAAGGCTCACCCTTGTTCACTGCCTTGCCCGTCCTGTCCTATCTTATCCTATCCCTTCTTAAAGGCGAAGCCCAGCCATTCCATGAAGTCTTCTAGAAATGCCAGCATCCAATATCTAGTCCTCCTCTGAGCTAACCACCAAACATATGATCCATTCCATTTTCTTAGTACTTAATAATACTGATAATAACATAGTGCCTTTTAGAGTTTTCATATCCTCAATATTTGCTACAACTCATAACAAAGCCCTCAATAGATGCTTTCAAGTGAAATAGAGGTTGTGCTTTTATTTCAATCATCTAATGACAGATCAGTTTGAACTGTCAATGAGAACTGTGTTAGGGCAACCACAGGTCCTGGCCCCTGAACTTATAGTGCCAATGAGTGAAGTGGCCGTGGTCTCAGTTTGAAAGTGGTCCCATGATATCAGTGTCCTCATTTGCATTTTGGTCATGGGGCTCCATTCCCCGGTCCTGCTTAGGACTTCCCGTGCCCTTTCTTTCCATGTCAGGTTCCTTAAAGAGAATGTAAACTTCTTTCAGTCAGAACAAGGATTTTATTTCCTCTTGGATTCCCCCACATTTTCAATCTTGCATAACATTTTGTACAGAATAGGTGTGTAATCAGTGTTCATTAATGAAATAAATGGCATAGTTATATATATGGCTGCCTGATGTAATGGGTAAAGATTGATCGGGTGTCAGAAGTCCCTGGTCTGCTGCTCTCTGACCTTAGGCAAGTGATGCAGCACCCTTGTATTTACACACATAATTAGCCCTCCAGGGCTCTTTGTTCCTTTGTGCAGACCCAAATGGTATCATTTTCCTTCTTCTTGAAGTAATATTTTCATTTAATATTTCTTATAGTGAAAGCTTGCTGCTGATTAGTTCTTTTAGCTTTTACATGTTGAAAAACTTGTCTACATTTTTGAAAGATATTTTTGTTGGTCAGAGAATTATAGGTCGATAGTTGTTTTCTTTTTTTCCTTTCAGTACTTTAAGGATATGGTACCATTTACTTCTGGCTTGCATTTATGGGAAATCTGCCATCATTCCTACCTTTGTTCCTCTGCATATAATGTCTCTTTTCCCCCCTGTAGTTGCTTTTAAGATTTTCCCTTTGTCACTTTTTTTTCAACTTACGTACATGATAGTTGGCATAATTTTCTTCATGTCCTATGCATGGGGTTTATGGAGCTTCTGGATCTGTTGATTCGTAGTGTTCATTAAACTTGGAAAAATTTTTGGCCATTGTTACTTCAAATGTTTTTCCTCCCCCTTCTCTCCTCTCCACCCTTTTGGAGACCCCATTTAAGGTTATATAGGTCACTTGAAGTTTTCCAACAACTCATGGATGCTCCTCTGCCCATTTTTTAATTGGCTTATTTGCTTTTTGTTTGTTGGGGTGGGTGAGCTCCTTATATAATTTGGATATCAACCCATTATCGGATATGTCATTTATGAATATATCTCCCACACTGTAGGATGTCTTTTTGTTCTACTGATGGTGTCCTTTCCTGTACAGAAGCTTTTTATTTTGATATAGCCCCACTTGTTCATTTTTGCTTCTGTTTCCCTTTCCTGGGGAGGTATGTTCATGAAGAACTTGCTCATGTTTATGTCCAAGAGATTTTTGCCTATGTTTTTTTCTAAGAGGTTAATCGTTTCATGACTTACATTCAGGAATTTGATCCATTTTGAGTTTACTTTTGTGTATGGGGTGAGACAATGATCCAGTTTCATTCTCTTACATGTAGCTGTCCAGTTTTGCCAACACCAGCTGTTAAAGAGGCTGTCATTTCCCCATTGTATACCCATGGCTCCTTTATCGTATATTAATTGACCATTTATGTTTGGGTTAATCTCTGGACTCTCTATTCTGTTCCACTGGTCTGTGGGTCTGCTCTTGTGCCAGTACCAAATTGTCTTGATTACTGTGGCTTTGTAGCAGAGCTTGAAGTCAGGGAGCCTAATTCCCCCTGCTTTATTCTTCCTTCTCAGGATTGCTTTGGGTATTCGGGGTCTTTTGTGGTTCCATATGAATTTTAGAACTATTTATTCCAGTTCATTGAAGAATGCTGTTGGTATTTTGATAGGGATTGCATTGAATCTGTAGATTGCTTTAGGCAGGATGGCCATTTTGACAATATTAATTCATCCTAGCCAAGAGCATGGGATGAGTTTCCATTTTTTAGTGTCCTCTTTAATTTCTCTTAAGAGTGTCTTGTAGTTTTCAGGGTATAGGTCTTTCACTTCCTTTGTTAGGTTTATTCCTAGGTATTTTATTCTTTTTGATGCAGTTGTGAAAGAAATTGTTTTCCTGGTTTCTCTTTCTGCTAGTTCATCATTAGTGTATAGGAAAGCAACAGATTTCTGTGTGTTAATTTTGTGTCCTGCAACTTTGCTGAATTCAGATATTAGTTCTAGTAGTTTTGGAGTGGAGTCTTTAGGGTTTTTTATGTACAATATCATGTCATCTGCAAATAGTGACAGTTTGACTTCTTTACCAATCTGGATGCCTTGTATTTCTTTGTTTTGTCTGACTGCCATGGCTAGGACCTCCAGTACTATGTTGTGTAACAGTGGGGAGAATGGGCATCCCTGTCTTGTTCCTGATCTTAGATGAAAAGCTTTCAGCTTCTCACTGTAAAGTATGATGTTGGCTATGGGTTTATTATATATGGCCTTGGAATGTTGAGGTACTTGCCCTCTATACCCATTTTATTGAGAGTTTTTATCATGAATGGATGTTGAATTTTGTCCAATGCTTTCTCAGCGTCTATAGTGATGATCATGTGGTTTTTGTTCAGCTTTTTGTTGATGTGGTGGATGAGGTTGATGAATTTTAGAATGTTGTACCATCCTTGCATCCCTGGGATGAATCCCACTTTTTCCTGGTGTATGATCATCTTGATGTATTTTTGAATTGTTTGCTAATATTTTTTTGTGTATTTTTGCATCTATCTTCATCAGGGATATTGATCTGTAATTTTCTTTTATTGTGGTGTCTTTGCCTGGTTTTGGTATTAGAGTAATGCTGGCTTCATAGAATGAGTTTGGAAGTATACCGTCCTCTTCTATTTTTTGGAAAACTTTAAGGAGAATGGGTATTATCTCTTCTCTATATGTCTGATAAAATTCAGCGGTGAATCCATCTGGCCCAGGGATTTTGTTCTTGGGTACTTTTTGATTACCAATTCAATTTTGTTGCTGGTAATTGGTCTGTTTAGATTTTGTTTCTTCCTTGGTCAGTCTTGGAAGGTTGTATTTTTCTAGGAAGTTGTCCATTTCTTCTACGTTATCCAGTTTGTTAGCATAGAGATTTTCATAATATTCTCTAATAATCCTTTGTATTTATGTGGAGTCCACTGTGATTTTTCCTTTCTCATTTCTGATTCTGTTTATGTGTGTAGATTCTCTTTTTCTCTTAATATATCTGGCTAGGGGTTTGTCTATTTTGTTTATTTTCTCAAAGGACCAGCTCTTGGTTTAATCGATTTTTTCTATTGTTTTATTCTTCTCAATTTTATTTATTTCTTCTCTGATCTTTATTATGTCCCTCCTTCTGCTGACTATGGGCCTCATCTGTTATTCCTTTTCTAGTTTCATTAATTGTGAGTTTAGACTGTTCATTTGGGATTGTTCTTCTTTCCTGAGGTAGGCCTGTATTGCAGTATATTTCCTTCTTAGCACAGCTTTCACTGCATCCCACAGATTTTGTGATGTTGAATTATTGTTGTCATTTGTCTCCATATATCGCTTAATCTCTGTTCTTATTTGGTCACTGATCCATTGATTATTTAGGAGTATGTTATTAGGCTTCCATGTGTTTGTGGGCTTTTTCATTTTCTTTGTGTAATTTATTTCTACTTTTATACCTTTGTGATCTGAGAAGCTGGTTGGTACAATTTCAGTCTTTTTGAATTTACTGAGGTTCTTTCTGTGGCCTAATATATGATCAATTCTTGAAAATGTTCCATGTGCACTTGAGAAGAATGTGTATCCTGTTGCTTTTGGATGGAGTGTTCTGTATATGTCCGTTAGGTCCTTCTGTTCTCATATGTTTTTCAGTGCCTGTGTCTCTTTACTTATTTTCTGACTATTTGATCTGTCCTTTGGAGTGAGTAGTCTGCTGAAATCTCATGAAATGAATGCATTGCATTCTATTTCCCCCTTTACTTCTGTTAGTATTTGTTTCACATATGTAGGTGATCCTGTGTTGGGTGCTAGATATTTATAATAGTTATATCCTCTTGTTGGACTGACCCTTTTATCATTATGTAATGTTCTTTGATTGGTGTATTCAGACCATTTACATTTAGGGTGATTATCGATAGGTACGTACTTATTGCCGTTGCAGGCTTTAGATTTGTGGTTACCAAAGGTTTAAGGGCTATTCCCTTACTATCCAACAACCTAATTTAACTTACTTTGTATACTATTACAAACACAACCTAAAGGTTCTTTTTGTTTTCCTCCTTTTTCTTCCTCCTCCATTCTTTGTATGTTATGAATCATATTCTGTACTCTTTGTCTTCCCTTGGGTGACATCTTTTTAGCCTTAGGAATACTTCCATCTGTGGGAGTCCCTCCAAAATGCACTGTAGCAGTGGTTTGTGGGAGGTAAATTCTCTCAGCTTTTGCTTATCTGGAAATTCTTTAATCCCTCCTTCAAATTTAAATGATAACCTTGCTGGGTAAAGTATTCTTGGTTCTAGGCCCTTCTGCTTCATTGCATTAAATATATCATGCCACTCCCTTCTGGCCTGTAAGGTTTCTTATAGCCTGATGGGTTTTCCTTTGTATGTGATGTTTTTTCTCTCTCTAGCTGCTTTTAAAAGTCTGTCTTTTTCCTTGATCTTTGCCATTTTAATTATTATATGTCTTGATGTTGTCTTCCTTGGGTCCCTTGTGTTGGGAGATCTGTGCACCTCCATGGCCTGAGAGACTATCTCTTTCCCAAATCGGAGAAGTTTTCAGCAATTACCTCTTCAATGACACTTTCTATCCCTTTTTTTTCTCTCTTCTTCTTCTGGTACCCCTATAATGCGAATATTGTTGCATTTGGATTGGTCACACAGTTCTGTCAATATTCTTTCATTCTTAGAGATGGTTTTTTCTTTCTGTGCCTCAGCTTCTTTGTATTCCCTCTTCTCTAATTTCTATTCCATTTACTGTCTGTTCTATTACATCTAATCTGCTTTTAAATACCTCCATTGTATGTTGCACTTCAGATATGGAATTTCTTAATGATTAAATATCCAACTTAAATTCGTTCCTGAGTTCTTGAGTATTTTTCTTTACCTCCATAAGCATATTTATAATTTTTATTTTGAACTCTCTTTCAGTAAGATTGTTGAGCTCAGTTTCATTTGGCCCTCTTTCTGGGGTTCGTGAGATTTTGGTCTGAACCATGTTCTTTTGTCGTTTCATATTTCTGTTAGGTGCCCACTAGTGCACAGAAACTCCAGGGTCTGGAGCTGCTCAGCCCCTAGAGTGAGGTTGTGGGTCGTAGGGGAGCGGAGCTGCTGCTTGGGGGAGGAAAGATCTGTTTCCTGATTCCCGTCTGCCGTGCCTGTGTCCAGTGTCAGAGCCAGTGGGCCAAGCACACATGTGTAAACCTCTGTGCTTTTGTAGGCGGGACCTTCCTCTGGCTGGCCTGATGCCTGCGCAGTGACTGCGGGTTTGCGAGCAGGTGCCTGCAGGCCAGTAGAAAGGCTCCACAGTCTGTGTGTCACAGTTGGGGGTGTCAGAGCTGAGTAGGCAGCCAGGGGGATGGAGCATCTAAAGCTCTCCAAAGTTCCCAACCAGCTGGGCTGAGCGCACCCAGACAACCTTGTCCAGCTCTCCCTTCTACCGCACAGCAAGCTGTGTGCAAACCCCGCCCCTTCAGCAGCCTTCTGGCTGCTAGGAAGCCTCTCTGACCACCTGCCTTTCCTCTGACCCAGAGCAGCCGGGTATGGATCCCCTTCTCCACAAACGGCTGGAATGTGAATTTCTCAAGCACTCCGCCGTCCAGAGCACCACACACTGTAGGATTCTGCTCACAAAGCAGATCCTCAGGCTAGGTGTTCAGCAGTCCTAGTCTTCCACCCGCTTCCTCTCTCCATTTCTCTTCCTCCTGCTGGTGAGCTGGGGTGGGAGAAGGGCCTGGGTCCTGCCAGATTAAGGCTTTCCTACGTTACTCTGTTTTGTGAGATCTGCTCTGTTCCTGATGTCTGCAGTCTGGTTCAGCCTTCTTTCTTGTTGCTGTTTTAAGGTTAGTTGTATTAATTAACTATACTTTTGTACAATTTTTGGTTTTGGGAGGAGCTCTCCATCTCACTTCTCACCGTGCCATCTCACAAGTCCAAAACTGTTCGAAAATATCTTTTTAAGGGTGAGCTGAGGAGAAAATATAGTGAGAAGGTATAAAATGAACCTTGATAAAATTCTTTGTGTGGAATAAAGTGACAAAGTATCTCTTTTACTTTTAGGGATATAAAAGAGAGCAGGGGATGAATTTAGAAGGCTGAGAACACTGTGTGTGTAGCATTTTGAAGAGATTTTAAGTGATAAAAAGTTGGCAGATTACAAGGAACGGGTTGAAGACGGGGAGAACGCTTCTCCCGGAATTGCAGCTCCCCCTCCCTCACCGTGACACTCCCCCCCCACTGTGACCCCTCCCCCACCGTGATACCCCTCCCTCACTGGCTGACCCACCCCATGACTCCCCACCCCACCAGGACACCCCTCCCCCACCGGGACACCCCTCCCCCACCGTGATACCCCTCCCCCCTCGTCTTGCAGGTCGGACGTGCACTTCTCTTGCAGGTTGATGAACTGGCTCAGCAGATGGGGAGGGGAGGGGAAACGGGCACTGGGAGGCAGGGGAGGGGGCATGGGATGGGCGGGAGGAGAGAGGTAAGGAAAGGTTCCAACGTGGCACCGCTAAATACTCAATGAGCAGACCTGCTGGGCAGACTGTAGCCCTGTTCTCTCCTCCCTCTGCCCCCTCCCTCCTCTTCCCCCGCCCTTTGCCGCAAAGACCTCTGGCTGCAGCGGTCCATTAGGGGCTGTGGACTGGGCTGGCGGGCAAACGCATATGGATTTAAGGGAACTTAAATAGCTTAGAGTAGAAAAACAAGCGTTGTCAGGAGTGCACAGAGAAATGGGGCATAGGAAGGAGGGTGGCGAGAACTGGCTGAGAGAGAGAGAGATTGTCAACTCCGAAGGCACAAGCTTTAGCAGAAACCTGAGTCTGGCCCTGGTAGATGCCAAGATCTGAGTTCTCCCCAGTGGGAGTTAGCGCTCCCGGAGGCCGAACTCTGCGAAACCAGGTCTGTATTGCTTCCCTACACGTTAGTGGTGTTCACCTCCCTGAGTATCAGGCAGTGGCTGGATTATTCCTGTGACACTTTTCCTGATGAATACAGTCAGAGCCTCATTGGGAATAATTTGAATTTTGAAATAAGTCATGCTAATTTTGTTGATTCACGCATTTCTGACTTTTCAAGGACAAATAGAGTCTTTGAAAGTGGAATCCATCCAAAGTTTGCGTTTTACCTTTAGTGCCTGGTCACCAGCTGGGTTAGACAGTTCTGTCAGCAGTTCTGCCCTCTGCTGGTTTTATTTATTATATGGGATTCAAGCATCTGCCTTAGTAAGTGGGGCGTCTGAAAATCCTTCTAACTACAGTGAGGCTGGAAAATGACCCTGGATTGATGTACTATCTCTTTTTTAACTTGTCACACACACATGTAGACAACAGTACCATAAGGGCAGCTGTTTAATTGGAAATACAGAAACTCTTTCTTTGATGAAGACAGATGAATTAAACTCAAGAGACACTATTGTAGGCATTCAGTGATTATTTCCCTGGAGATATTTATGTTTCTTTTCCACATTGGGCCTTCCTAAGAATATCAGAAAGATCAAGTTTCTAAACTGTAATGTATGATTTTCTCTTTTCAATCTAGCTACATACCTGAAACACTTCTAAACAAACATCTCAGTACCACCTCAAATAAGTGGTAGAAAAAGAACATTCCTTATTATTATAAAACCAAGTAATGTGAGAAATAGCCAAGCTTAGGGATTATATGCTGTTTATGTTTTTTCATTTTTGGTGAAATGTCTTGGAAGTTATATGAGCGTTTGGCTATTCATATTGTAACATTTGGTATTCTTGCCACCAAGTTGCTAGGAGCTTATTGCTTGAGGAAAGCTACATATTTACCTAAACCTACTCTTGAAGGCATTCTTGCTACTTAGTAAACTTCAAAAAGGAAATAATACTATATTAATCTTAAAAAGGAAACACTGCCCTGAATCATCACATAAGGGAAAAATAAATCCAGCATTTAGTTCTACTAGCCTTTAGAACTACATCTGAAGTAACAATGAGTAGGATTTATTCCAGTTTCTAAGTAAAGGTATTATATACTGACATTATACTATTATTTATTAATTTCACTGAGATGCAGTGGTGTGATTTTGCTGCTGAACCAAAAGATATTTTTAAAAAACCTATTTTCATCCAAAATTTGTATTTCTTGGATTAAAAACATAAAAACCTTAAAAAGTTCTGGGTTCATAACAAGTTAGACTCTGAAGAAAATGTAGTTAGTATCCTGAAGCATAAATTTACGGAGTAAAGTTCTTGGAGTGAATAGATTAAAAGAAAATTTATGATCTCACACAAGTCATTGTTTTATTTTGCAAATCCAAACTCTACGACTTGGGAATCATTAACGTGCCTGTTCAAAGTTTTTAGTATTTATTTTAACTTAAAAAATAGTAAGTTTGCTATTATAATATATAAATTTGCATTGAGTTCAATTTTACATTTCATATATTTACCTATGGTTAACATAAATGTTTTGTCTTAGGAATGTGTGGATTTCTTTTCCATTTAATCCACCATTTATTATATACAGCACTTGAGATTTACCTGGAATCTATAGTGACTACGCTGTGTGTTGACATAGAGCTTTACAACTAATTTAAGCTATAATTAAAATAAAAGTGATATTTAACTAAATCATTTTTTACTAATTTAAATGGCATTCAATCTTTGATGTTTAAGCCTATACTGTGTCTTGCAAAAGTTGATTAATTGTATGAGAAACTTTCAAAGCTTGTCAGCAACTGGTAGTGAGTTCTGCCGGACTGTTGTTTTGGGTGCCCAGGGTCAGCAGCTGGAATGGTGCTGGCTTTCAGAGGATGTGCTGATCCAACTTTGCGAAGAGTTCAAGTTTGCCCCTGTGGTTACTTAATGAGAAATCGGTCAGAGGATCAAATATATTTCTGGTAACAGAGGCAGTGTCTGCTGGGATTATTAATATTATTTTTCCATTTGTTTTTTTAAATAAAAGCTTACAAAGTCTATAATAAAGAAACAATAAAAAAATAGATATTTATGAGAAGTGTCTTCCTGCACGTTTTATACAGAAAGTCTCAGGTCAGGTGGCACATTATATATTCAGTTATTTATAGACACTGTCACAAAATTATTAGTTTTGCAAGTAAGCTTATTAATATCTTAAAGTGACAATTTATTTCATAATAATGCTGAACTGGAAGTCTGCTTTATAAAAATTACTCAGAAATATTCTCAGTTTTAAACAAAATTATGAAGTTGTACAACAAAAAATTATAAATCTAGATAGTGTGATTGCTTATAATGCATTGAATTAAATCTTTTATGTTCTGTATTTGCCTCAGTTTAGGAGCACATTAATCCAATCGGGCTATACCTGAAGTGTAGCAAGGCAAACATAAACCCCTTCTCAGCTTTGTACATAGGACTTGTGACAAAGAAAATTTAACTAGTCACCTTTCTTTTCTGAGACAAATTCTCCTCACTCTGGTTAATTTATTGGCGTGCTACCTGTTTAATGATAACGAATGGACTCAAATCAAGCTTGATTGTGAGGGTCTGTTTGATTAAAAGCTGATTTTTCCAAAGGAAGTAAAGGTGTTTAGATTTTTAAGTGAATGCTGGACTTAGAAAATTATAGACATTTCTTCTCTCTATTACCTTCTCACTTCACTAATGAAGAAGCTAAGGCACAGAAAAGTTGCTGACTGAATACTCTTCCTCATAAAAGCAAAAAAGAATTCTTAAATTAGGAAGGTTTCAGTAAATGAGTAGGATGGAGATCCGCACCACTGAGAACGACCTTTAATAGTATTCTGACTTTACGGGATGACAAATATTCCTTAAATGTACGTGCTGGAGTTCAGTGAGAAGATGAAGGAAGTGAAAGCAATTTAAGGAAAATCAGATAGGTAATAGAGCTGCAGAATGCATTAAAAAATTCCTCAATCTCCAAAGTTTAGAGAAAGATAATTTTTTTTATCATTTGCATTGTTAGTATGCCTAAATATGTGATTCTGTAAGATTTATCTGAATCAGGGTAGAAAACATAATAGTTTATAATTTTTTATGTATTTGTTGCTGGAAAAAGTTTTGTACCCTCTCGGAAGTTGTTAATGGAGGACCATACACACAACTTTGAATTTTTAAGACTTGAAGGAAATTATATATTTATGTCAGATAAGGCAAACAATGTCAAATTCTTACGCTTTTCCTGATTTTAGATTGGATGATATGCATTTTACATACACACATACACACACACACATATATACACATGTGTATAATTATATGGCTTTTATTCATCTCATATAATGAATTGATTATTAGATGATATGGGTAGTTTGCTTAGTAGATAATCTTTTTCCAAACAAGTGGTCAACTTTGAAAAAAAATAGAATGCTTAGTAGTAGAAATTCTAATTAAAGTTTCTCTTTCGAATTGTCAAAGCATCTGAAGCACCTTTTACCTCTGGAGTAAATGGACAGTTAACCTATAGAGAAGTATGCACTTTTAATGGGATACCATGATATTTCTTATGCTGGCAACAACTTTGGTAGAGCTAGTATTTCTACCAGATGAAGCGTTTTCCTGTCTTTAGGGAAAAGCAGTACATGTTTTTAGGGTCCTAACGAAGATACTGTGGAAGCTAATATTTATACTCACGAGTAACTCTTAACAATTTATATAAGTATAGAGGCTTATAAATACTGAACCATCATTTTATATCATTTTAAATATATACTTAGGTATTCAAAAGCCAGAAAACCAAAACAATTGCAATCATTTTTATATAGTGTTTCAATCTGTAATTTTCATTCAGAAATATGCTCTAAACACCTTTTCCATGTCAGCATGCATCATTTTTTATACAGTGTAACGTCCTACCTTAAAGACAGAGCAAAGAAGACTTAGCCAGTGTTCTATCATTGGACACTTTTGCTGCTTAAACAATTTTGCTGTTATAAAGGCACAAACGTGAATGTCCTCATACATATCCTCGACAATTTTTGTTTATTCAAACAATGTTTATTGTAGAAGGAAGGGAAAATATATGCAAAAGTAGATTTAAAAACTTGTATCATCAGAAATGTTACTCAAAGAAAACCATTGGTAGTATTTCTTATACCTACCATTCAGTGTATTTCTGGTTTATTTACATGGGTTCATGCTGTTTATACTGTATTTTCTACTTTTTACTGATATAATAACAGTAAGATGAACATCCTTGCCCTTTTTTTTGGACATTGATAGTTGCTGAATTGTCTTATTTCATGACCTTTGTAATTTTGTCTTCTATTTTTATATGTTTCTTAGTATTTTTAAGGGATACTTAGCATATTAAAATAATCATGTGTCCTGTTTTTCCCCAGATCGTCACTTGCCTTTAATCTTGGTTTTTGCTACGTGAACTTTCTTATTTTATGTGGTGAAGGCTGGGTATTTTGGGGGAGTTATTCATCAAGTTTTCTTAAACCTCTACCTGTTTTCAATTCCTTTATGAGAAGACCTAATATTGTAAAGGCAGTAGTTCTTCCCCAAATTAATTGATATACATTTCATAAATAAAAAATATATTTGAAGTTTTACTGCTAATTTGGTAAAATCATTTTAAAGTTCATCTGGGGACATAAATGGATAATGTGAGCCAGACAGTTTTGAAAAGGAAAAATAATGGGAGTCGATTTGCAATACCAGGTGTGTTCCTGCCATGCCATCAGCTGGCAGATCACAGGCTCAGGACAGGTCAGGACAGAAAGCCCTGTGGTTGTGTGTGTCTGTTTATCTCTCTGTCATTTATCCCTTTATCTGTCTGTTCATGGGCCATCAAATGCAGATTGATCAATAAACGGTATTGGGAGAGCTGGCCAATCATGATGTCTAAGGATCAGTTGTTAGTTAAAGAAACTGAAGTGATAAAAAGACCCAAAAGCAAAATGGAGAATTTATTGCAGAGATAAAAGGGCATTTGGTGGCATCTTCAGGGGAGTGCAGTGGGCCAGCAAGATGAGCATACCCTGGCTGAATGTTGGTATCATTCCCAGGAGAGCCCTGACGTCCAGCATGGCTCGGGTGACATCCTGGCCCATCATCTGTGCCCTGGGGGTGAGGGAATGAAGGTCATGGAGCTACAGCCCAAGTATGACTTGTTCCAAAGAACAGGCACTGTGCGGGCACACTGTGTGCATGCGTGTGTGTGTGTCTATTCCTTCCTAGGCCACATTCTTCTCTTTTTTTTCTCTGACAGCAAGTGCCTTACATGGGAGAGTGCTAACATTCAGATTCCTTTACAGGAATGTGTCTTTGCAGTTCTGTCAAGATGTGGCCGTGGTCAGAGAAGGGCCCCAGCAGTGTTCATCCTTTACTGCTTTTAGGACTTTGGCTGCTTCAAGGCGACCTGTTGATTTGTTTCTGCTCCAGGTAAATTTCTCCAATGTCCTGTGTAGACACTGCCCTCTCATAGTCAGCCTTCTGCTATGTATGGACATAGTATTCTTGGAGTTTCTGATTTCTTCTTCTGCAAGGCTCGCTCACCAGTTCCTAAAGGTCTGTGTCCTTCCTCCTGTTTGCTACCAGCTGGGAAGATCGTGGACGGCTCCACCCTTGTTTTGGTCTTCTGGCCTTACGAGTACATCCGTCTACTTTCCTTTTTAAGTCATTAGCTTCTAGCTCTCATCTAACTCTCTACCTTCTTATGCTAATTATGTTTAAAAAAACAGCTAAATCATTTCAGTAATCATATTAGAAATAGCTACTGGCGTTTGCTGTCATGATGGACTTGCAGCGGTATTTCCCAGCTGGTCACTTCTTTGGTCGTCAAGAGGTAGCTGCTAGTAAAGAAAAGAGGTATCTGCAGAGAAATCAGCGTTAAACAAAATCAAAGTCTTTTGTAACAGACTTCCTGGAGACGTTGACAAGCTACCTGCATTATGCGGCCCCAAGAGGGCCATGCAGCTTGAGCATTTCTCAGATTTATTTCATCCCAGAGCCCCCTGTCCTAGACCACTTGGGCACAGTAATCCGAGGAACACACATTAGGGCATGGGGATATAATTAAGTCTTGAGGTTGTATTGATTTTTCTCATTGTTAATTTTACACTGGATTCTCTCTGCTGCCATTGTAGTTGCATTAACCAGAGGGGTCCAGGAGCCCTGGTCTGGAAGCCACCAGAAACCGCCCCCTTGCCCAGGGCCTGCGCTCCAGAGACATTGGGGCTTCTCCAGCCCTAAGATGCACAGGGAGTCTGGTTCTGATTACTGTACCAAAAGGAAGAAGCTCTCACCATTTCCCAAAAAGGCTTTCCCATTCTTCTCTGTCTTGTCCATTTAGAGAACTTTATTTCTTTCTTTATGGAAACCATTTGTCTCACTTGAGTCCCAATCATTCATTTAGATTTGATATGATCAAAGCTGCCACTTCTGTCTTTCACCAACTGGGCATCTTAGAAACCTGTTGGGAATTCTCAGAAACCAAAGTGGTGAAGTGAAGTGGATAGACTTCTGGGAAACTGCAGGGTGCCGTTATCACCTTTACCAGGGCATTTTAAAGGCAGAAATCAGTCCACATCTTCCCTTTGCCCTCTAATCTGTTTCTTCCTGCTCATCCTGAGACTGCAGGATGGGAGCCTAGAAGCTTCCCCCTCACCTTGGCCACCTGCAGTGGAGTCTTGTGTCCAATTTATTCCTGTGAATGAGCTGGTCAGAGGGCCTCGCCCTGCCCCCACCTGTCCCCCCCCATCACTTGGGCAGAGTGGACTGAAGATTTACTTTTGAGAAATAGCATTAGTAGCATGAAAGAAAATATTTTTTAATTAAGATATCATTGACATTGATATACACTCTTATGAAGATTTCACAAGAAAACAATGTGGTTGTTACATTCACCCTTATTATTGAGTCCCCCCATACCCTATTGCAGTCACTCTCTGTCAGTGTAGTAAGATGCCACAGAGTCCCTGTTTGTTTTCTCTTAGATAGATTGTCTTCCCCATGACCCCACACACACCCAGCTGGGAAATACCGCTCTAAGTCCATCATGACCATGTGTGCACCAGTCATGATACCCCACAATCCCCTTCTCCCTCCCTCCCAACCTGCCCTTCCCCACCCCTCCCCTTTGGTACCCACTAGTCCCTTCTTAGAGTCTGTGGTTCTGCTGCTGTTTTGTTCCTTCAGTTTTGCTTTG
>JAQQAC010012408.1:6552932-6576923 GCA_029783875.1 Phataginus tricuspis | reverse complement strand
CTTATATCACTTAGCATGTTTTCAAGGTTCACTAACGTTGTAGCATATATTAGAATGCCGTTCCTTTTCACAGCTGAATAATATTCTGCTGTATGTATATACTATCGTTTGTTTATCCATTCATGTGTTGATGAACACTTGGGTTGGTTCCATCTTTTAGCTATTGTGCCTAGTAATTTTTTGGTAATATTGAAAGCACTGAAGTAAAAAGGAAGCATTCCTATCAATGGCAAAAAGGAGTTACCTGACCTTCAAATGTTTTCAAGAAAATTTAAAATCTTACATGTGAAAGTGTAGCAAACATCCATATTTCCTAAACCGAGAAGTTGTAATTTTCTACACTTACACTGTTTCATTTAAAAAATGTAAACATTATGGAAAATGCAAAAATCAGTTTGGATTATCACCCACCTTAACCCTTTCTCCGCTTCCCAAAGGCAACCATTATCAATATCATGTTGTATACTTACTACTTTTAAATATCTTCATTTTCATCTAAGTAACTTCAAATAATGCATTATGTGGTATTTATTTATTTCTCCTAAGATTTAAAAAATATTCTTTTTGCAGTCTCAAAACATGTTTCCTAAATGCAGACATTAAACTGGGAATTAAAAAGCCTTTTGCCATTTTAAAATAAGTTGCCTAAAATTATGTTCCAAACTTCTGAAACATCAAAGGAAAAAAAAAAACCCAAACTCATAAACTAACCAGACTAAGAAAATTAGTTACCAAAGTTGACATTTTTTTCACTGAAATCCAAATACTCACGGATTTTAAATGGATGGCAGAAGTATTAGCTATGTGGTCTCCCTCCATCATGTCTGTTAACACCTGATGACTGTTAACACTACTGGCCCTGATGGACACACTGGGATTAGATGGAACACTTCCAGCCCTGTCCAGCTCTGCTCCTGTCTGCCCCACACTGTGATCTTGTTCCTGAGGGCAAAGAGCATTAGATTCAAATATCTTTATCTCCTGAATTCTTGATTATTAGCACCTAGCACACTGCTTGGCACACACAGTCTTCACAAAGTTAGTGCCCTATTTTGAGAAATTCCTTGTATTTGCCAAGACCAGGAAGTTTATCAATTGTTAGTTGACAGATAAAAAAATGACAAGTAAATACCAAAAAGCCCAACCGACTATGTGAAAAACTTCATCAATTCTGAGTTATTTCCAAAGTATAGTCTTTTCTCTAAAATTTTTGAATTATTTTGAGATCCATTTCTACTACACATGTCATGGCATACACACAGAGACACTGCTCATTTCTCAATGATTTCAAATGGTGAAAACAAACCCCAACCTTTTTTTCAACCTATAAACATCCCTTTTAGTTATTTTTTATTGAGGCCTTTTACATTTCTTTTCTTCTCAGAATATAGTCTTTAGCCTAAACTTCTTCCACTAAGTAATTTAATATTAATTCCTATCTATTTTTGTGTAAAATTAAAAATTGTATATACATTTATCATAATTAGAAGACTCCTCTTCTGAAGAAACCCGGCAAGCTTTGCTATCTGGACACCAATAGTATAGTGTTACCATACCAAAATTCTTTAAGATATGCGGAACAATAAACACAGACCCATGGTATATAGAGGATCTTTTCTTACATCCACAGCCTAAAAAAGCTGCTGTTATTCTAATGTTTAATGACATTAGAAGTTTATTAATTTCACTTTACTAAAATATTTTATATATCTAAAATAGCCCCAATTTTCTAGTGACTACTGTTAGAACTAAAAAACAATATCAAAAACACCAAAACCGTATGTAAGAAAGTCTTTTATTTTATAGTTCATTAATTATGTAGTGCTATTAAAAAGAAAAGTAACTACTACTCCTGTTTTCAGAATGCAGGGATCTTTCTCACTAGAAAGCAATAAAAAAGAATCAAAGCTTTGGCATTGTGACATGAGCAAAGAAGAAAACAGAAAATACTTAGACAAAAAAAGATAGCTCCACAAATAATAAGCTTTATATTTTCCTTGTGAGGAAGTTCTATAACATTTCTACTGCAAATTTGGAAACATAGTAACAATGGAAAGAACTTGGTCTCAAGAATAATATATGAATCCGAGCCCATATGCTTGCTTCTACAGTAAGTTAGTTAACCACTCAGAGCCTTACTTTACTCACCTATAAAATGAGTATTTTAGAACCATGTAGAGGAATGAATCCCTATACACAACTGAAAAGAATCAAGTGTTCTTAGTAGCAGAATAAGAATGCTTGGTAATTTTTGTTTCCCCAGGATAAATTTAGCTAAGTCACATGTTTATTTTATTTATGTATTTATTTTTAAAGAAGCAAGAAATTTCCGATTTAATAAACATTTATCAAACATTTTAAGGCACTGGGGAAAAGGTTTATACAATAAACAAGATAAGGAGAATGGGTGCTAATTCTAATGACTTCTGTGTGAGCACCATCAACTTCCAAAGCCTGTAATTTCAAATACTTAAAATAGCATGTCCCATGCCATCAGACAATCAGGCAAAAAAGTGTTCAGTGGCCCAGAATTTCGAGAGGGACTAGATTAAATAAAAGTTGAACAGGTTTCTTTAATAAAAGACTTCACAGAGCTTTACTATGCTAACATACACTACCAAGAGGTTGGTTTAAAGAATGCAAAACACTTTTCCCCACCTGGAACCTTAGAGAATCACTGTTAAGACACAATCTGGAAACCGCTGATATAAAAGATTCTTGGCAAGAAAAGTTGCATAAGGAAAGAAGCCAATAAAGAGACCCCAATTTTTGAGCCATTTCTAAGTTATTACCTCTTCTTCTTCCTGGGCTTCTACTGCCTCCTTTGTCCTTTGGATGAAATCTGGTAACACAGTCTCAGGACGCTCCCGAAGAATGAACAGGTGCTGGTTAAGAGTAGAAGGCAAAAGTCAGGCTGAGACCTATGTATTTTTTCATTCAGAACAAATGAATCCCTTCTTAGACCCTAGAGTGACTATCCTAAATAATGATAGATAATGCATGTCATCTATAGCTATCTAATTCTGCTATGCTTTTCACTTCTTATATTTATAAAATTTAATTTACATGTATACACTGTGCCTACATAACTGCCCCCATACTTTTTACAAAAACTTTGAACATGACACCTTTGTTGGTTAACTGAAAATGCAGAGTTGAAATAATTGGAGTCTAAGTAAACATTAAGAATTAAGTCCAATTAGAGCCCTAAGTAAATGCTTACAAATTCTTAGAACTGATTTCATAGAGGAGACATGTTCAGTTGTGAATTACATTAGATTTCAACAGCAATGTATTTACTGATGGTGAATTAAGTAACATACCACTTGGGTATTATGAGTTCCTTTATGTTGCTTAAATGACACTTCATAAAACACTAGCAGTTGATGAAAAGACGTTATGTATTAGTGATTTTTTCCACTAATATTTAACAAAGCTTAACATTATCAAAATAGGAAAGTAGAAAGAACAATTTCTACCATAAGATTATCATCGTTACATTTGGTATTTTTTGGATATTTATTTCTTCTCAGAAATTTTCTGTGTCTAGATTTTGTTTTGTAGTTAGCACACAGATTGCAGAAAGACGCCTTGTGCACTTGAGTTCATGAGATGATCTTGAATTCTTTTAAGACTTCTACCTCCTTTATTAGGTCAAATTGATTTCTTCTCTGAAGAGTTGTAACTATATATTATTCTCTTTTCATTGCTGTAAGTATTATGCTATTTCAACTCAAAAACATAATGAGTACAGACTATTTCATCAAATGTTCATGCCAAAATGACATAACCATTATTCTAATTCTGGATAATTATTTTCAATTTTTCATTCTGAGATAAATAGCTTCAGATAGTAAATCACTTCTTAACATTTTATGTTTTTTCTTTATGACAGACTGCAACAGAAATGTGATTAGGCCAAAGGGAAGGATGCACTTGATAGATACTTCCTATCACTTCCAATAAGGTCAATATACAAAATGGACCAGGTAAATGAATATATATATATATGCAGGTTGGGGATCTGATCACCCAAGGCCAAGTATCTGTTCCTGGTGGCTGGGTTATTACCAAAAGAGCTTCTTTTGCCTTCATTAGGCAAATGTAAGAAGCCAGTCACATTCTTCCTTTTCCTGAGCCTTAGGCTTAGTATGTACCACTATTTATGATATTCGGTCTTTTTTATCCAAAAATAATATATCTTGTAATTCTAAGTTATTTAATAGTTTTCTACAAATGGATCCTGCTTATTTTTCACTAACATAATTCATAGCTATACTAAACTTTTTGGTGCTGTTGTGAATACCTACTTTGGAGCTTTCATCTGAGACCGTAAGTGTGCTTATGGCCTAGATTCCCTCAGTGTCACTGAAACTGTACACTGCTCTTCTACCTACTGCAGCTGCAAATAACCCTACTGAATATATACATGATCCTTTCAATATCCTTGCATCTTGAACTGCGTATTGGTGAAAATAAACTGAACTTCTTTGAAATTCTAAAACATTCATGCAGAAAGTATAATTTTCTAGTGAAAAATCCACAAAATTCCTTAGGGTCACAAAGAGATAGAGTCAACTGCTACTCACTAATGCCTTATCTAGATGTTTTAAGACCTCTATTAAATTAAACAATTCTAGTATTGCTATTAATAAGATGTCAACCTCTAAATGAAATACAACATTTTTGAGAAGAGAAAGCATATACTAATCATTTATTTAAATGAGGTAACCAAACATATTGAAAAATGAATAGAATTCACATTACTTTTAAAATATTTTCACTGCTAAGTTAGAAAAACATATTTCTCAAAAGGAAACAAAAATGTGATATTCATTTTTAACAGTTCTTTTGAAATCTCTTTTCTCCCACAGTATTGATGTAAATGTATTACACATCATTTCTCTTACTTTCATATTACTTTATCTAGGACAGATTGAGATATAAAGTATGGTAGACACAAAAATTAAATCCAAAATTAAACTGTTTTGCCACCTCTGAAATGACATTGCTCCACATGAATTAAAATTTATAGTTGTAACTCATGAATGTATTCTTGCACATACAAAAATTAAGCCATTTACTACTACTATATTGAATATTTAACTATATATTCTATTCAGACATGGTAAAAGCAGTTATTTTTGAAAAACAAATGAAAAAACTTAGCATCTAAGAAAATTTCCAAGAAAGAACAGTATTATGAAATTAGTATTTTAGCAAAAACAAGTACAGCATACTTAATACTGATTCGGAATCAAAGAAGAATAAAACATGTTCTTTAAAATAATTTCTTAGGTGTACAAAACAGAGTATAACTGACCTTTAAAAGTTCCTCTGAAGTAGGGCGATCTTCAGGGATTTTCTGGAGGCAAGAAGCTAAAAAGTCGTGAAAATAACCAGACCTATTGTAAAGGAAAGTATCAAGTGAAAATATTGCTATTTCCTTTAAAACACATCCACAAGTCAAGACATGTGCCTATGGGTGGGAGGGAGAATAGAAATGATAAAAAAAAAAAAGCAGACACAATACACTATATATTTCATCATGTACATCTATAAAAAGCTATGCAAAGCAACTAATGAATCTTTACCATTTTCCAAAGATAAATTTGCACACATTATTTTAAGGTCCTGCTCTCACATACTTAAGTATCACAACTCATTCTACATTGAGGTAAATTAGGGAAGTCAATCACTTTCCTTTTTGCGTTCAAATCTAAGATAATATTCTGCTTAGTTTTTCTTTTTCTCTTTTCTCTAACCACGTCTCTTCTTGCTTGACCCTTGGATCATCTTCCATATAGCATGTTTCAGAACATCACGCTATTTGTTTTGGAAGGAACATTTTTTATACCTAAGTATTTAGTGTTCTTGAGCAAATGTATAAAAGTTTCAGAAAACAGTAAGATTTTATTAAAAATTAGAATTCTGTAACATACTATTATGTAGTGTTACTTATGAGAATTCAGTAAGGCAGTAAGTAAAAATTATTCCATCAATGTTTGTCATGAATATTCAAATGATTTTAAATTCTTTTATACAAGATTGTTTGTCATCCATATTCAAATAAGATTTAATTCTTTTATAGAAGAATTCTTTTTTGAATCCCCAAAGTATCAACCAGTGTAAAGGCAGCCTGTGTTTAGTGTATTTATTATTCAGATGTACCATAATAAACTCTGTGCCAAGATTTCTTCAAAACATCTCTACAGAAGCATCAAAGACCTGTGAACTTGCCTTAATTATGTAATGCTAACAAACAAATTATTGCTAATTTATGCATCTTACAGTGAATTTTAATGTATTTGTTAAGTACGCTAGGTTAGTCCCCTAGAACTTTTCAAATGCTAGATACACCTGAAGAATTTCCCATTAAAATTTTCTATCACTGATAAAAATCCTTGTTTCCTAAAATTGTCCATCTGTTCTCAATAAACTTCTTTACATGAATAACAGTATTATCAAAGAAGCACTAGGAGATGCAACATCAACGCACATTCTGAATAACAAATAATAACGATTAGAATGATCCAAAAATTATCTGGTAATTCTGACAAATTATCAAATCATTTTTACCTATGTTTTATACCATATCAATTATAAACCATTTCCCAATTAAATATCTCTACAGGTTGTGGCAATCTGTATATTGCAGTTATAAAATATGAATGTTTATATCATGCTATGTATTATATAATCAGGGTTGTCTCACTAACGTACAAATATATTAATTTTTATACAAAAGCCATACTTTTTGCTCCCATGTAGCATCATATATCTTTTATTTCTAATATTTCTTCAGGTTATATACACTTCACCTCTTTGAAATAAAATCATTTTGATAACATTATGAAATTAAATTTTTACCATGTTGAAGAATATATCTCTCAGCCATACTCACCATTCACTGGACTCTAGAGTAGGGGATTCATCTTCGGCTATATGGCAGAACGCACTTCCTCTACTCTTACCATATAATGGAGGCTTCCTTTCAGCTATAAAAGAAAGAAAATTTCCTGTTAAAATATGTGCCTGTTATGTAGGAGCATGGAAGTACTGTTAGTTTTTTTTCTTTAATAAACCCCAACTTAGCAAAAAAGCTGCAAGTAGAGTTCAGAGAACTTACTCAAGTGAGTCAATAGAGACCAAATTGCAGCCCTGATGCACAGCGTCTCTAAAATAGTATGTTTTCCCAATAAACAAGAACATTCTAAGAGAACTAATATATTCATTAAATCAGACCATTAATATGAATACAAGACTATTCTCTAATCCTCAAACTCCACTGTAGTTTCAATCAAATGTCCCAATAATGTCCTTTGTAGCAAAAATGAGCTTCGATCATCTGCATCCTTCAAGGAAATTGACCATTTTTTCTAAGTTTTAAACTTCCATAAAATTGTTCGTAAAATTTCCCTATAATCCTTTCAATATGTGTAAAATCTGGAGTCATGTTCCCTGACATTCCTGATATTGGTCGTTTGTGTCTTCTTTCTGCTCAACCCACCTAGAGGTTTGTTAATTTCATTAGTTTTCCCAAAGAACTAATTTGTGATCTTATTGATTGTCTCTATTGCTTTCCTTTTCTATTTAATTGATTTCTCCTTTGATCTTTTGTGGGTCTCTTTATTCTTAGTGTGGATTGAATTTGCTCTTCTTTTTCTAGTCTTAAGGTGACAGTTGAACTCATGACCATGACAATTCAGAAGTATACAATTTTGACTTTCAAATGTTCCTCAGTTTGGCTTTCGGCTATTTTTAATTTTGGTTTACACATCTCTGGCAGGAATATCACAGAAGCAAAAGTACTCCCTTCTCTTCAGTTTTTCGGAAGAGTTTGAGAAGGATTGGTATTACTTCTTTATATGCACGTTCGACTGCAATAGTGAAGCCATCTGGTCCTGGAGTTTGTTTTCTGGGAGATTTTTGATTACTGATTCAGTCTCTTTACTAGTAATCAGTCTGTTCAGATTTTGTATATCTTCATGATTCAGTCCTGATAGGTTATATGTTTCCAACAATTTATCCATTTCTTCTATGATGTCCAATATGTTGGCATATTAATTGTTCATAGCAGTCTCTTGTGATCCCTTACATTTCTGCAATATCAGTTGTAATGCCTCTTCTTTCATTTCTGATTTTCAGTCCTTTTTATCATGGTTAACTCTAACTAAAGGTTTGTTTATTCTTTTTATCTTTTCAAAAAAACCAGCTCTTAGTTTCATTGATGTTTTCTGTTAAGTTTTTAGTTTTTACTTCATTTATTTCTGCTCTCACCTTTGTTATTTCCTTCCTTCTCCAACTTTGGGACTGGTGTATTCTTATTTTTCTTGTTTCTTGAGGTTTTAACTAAGGTTGTTTATTTGAGAAACTTCCTAGTGTCTTAATGTAGGTATTTATTGCTATGAACTTCCCTCTTAGAACAGCCCTTGGTGCATCCCATATGTTTTGATATGTTTTATTTCCATTATTTGGCTCCTTATATTTTTTTATTTCTTCTCTGACACACTGGTTGTTATAATAGTGTGTTGTTTAATCTCACATAGTTGTGAATGTCCCATTTTTCTCCTTGTAACTGATTACAAGTTTCATACTATTGTGTCTGGAAAACATGTTTGATATAACTTCCATCTTCTTAAATTTATTAAAACCTGTTTTGTGTCCTAACATATGATCTATCCTGGAGAATGTTCCATGGGTGCTTCAGAAGAATGTGCATTTTGTTGTTTTGGGATGGCATGTTCTGTATATGTCTGTTAAGTTCATCTGGTCCAGTGTGCTGTTAAGGGCCACTGTTTCCATATTGATTGTTTTGTCTGGATAATCTATGCATTGATGAAAGTGGGATGTTAAAACTCCCCTACTATTATTGTATTGCTGTCTATTTTTCCCTTTAGGTCTATTGATATTGCTTTATACACTTAGGTGCTACTATGTTGGGTGCATAAGTATTTGCAACATGTTATATCCTCTTGTTGGACTGACCTCTTTGGCATTATATAATGTTCTTGTCTCTTATTAGTCTGTTTTAAAGTCTATTTTGTCTTTTGTAAGTACAGCTACCCCAGCTTTCTTTTGGTTTCTGTTTGCATGGAATATCTTTTTCTATCCTTTCACTTTCAGTTTGTATGTATCCTTAAATCTGAAGTCAGTCTCTTGTAGGCATCATATACATGGGTCTTATTATTTTTAATTCATTCAGCCACTCTGTCTTTTGACTGGAGAATTTAGTCCATTTATAATTAAAGTAACTTTAGATAAGTATGTTCTTATTGCTATTTTGTTTATTGCTTTCTGGTTGTTTTGTAATTCCTTTGTTCCTTTCTTTTTCCTCTTCCTCTCTTTCTTTCTGATTTGACTTTTTGGTAGTGGTATGCTTAGATTCCTTTTTATTTTTTGTGTATCTACTATAGCTTTTAACTTTGTGGTTACCATGAGGCTTACATAAAACTAATATTTATAATTATCTATTTAAAATTGATAACTTGGAAAGCATTTTAAAGTTCTACATTTTTATTTCCCACCATGTTTTACATTTTTGATGTCATAATTTATGTCTTTTTATTTTGTGTATCCTTTAACAAGTTACTGTAGTTATTTTTACACCTTTTATATTTCTAAATTTTATACTCTCAACATGTACTTTTATAATCAGCAAAAATGGCACATTTTATTTTATAAACACAACTGGCCAATCATGCACATAGCCTGAAAAGCAAGAAAATTTGGATCTTCTTCATCAAATTGTGAACAAACATATAAAGTCACCTACGAGAAAATTCAAGTTATTTCAACCTCTATGATAATAAGGTATGAAAGTCATATTTATTTAGAACTGTATTTATCAAAACCAAAGACAGTACAATTGATTTGTTTTGTTCTCTTATCTACCCTGTAAGAAAAGTTTGCTTTAATTCATTATCCTTAATTATTTTAAAGTAGAAAAGCATATAACATATATTTCCCAAGACAGCACATCTAATTTGCATTAAAGAAAATCAGGCCTCTATACCTGTTTTGTCTAAAAGGGCAGCTACGTGTTACTATTTAAATGAAAACTTATTTTTTTATATAATTTTTTTATTAAGGTGTTATTGATATACACTCTTCAGAAGGTTTCACATGAAAAACAATGTGGTTACTACACCCATATTATTGAGTCCCCCCATATGCCATAAATGCAAACTTATTTAAATGAAATAAAATTTTAAATTCAGTTCCTCAGTTGTACTAGCCACATTTCCAGTGCTCAAAAGACATGCAAATACAGAATATCTCATCATTACAGAACGTTTTATAGGCCCGTGCTACTCTAGATCTTTCCCCTGGAACCAGAGTCAGGTTCTGGTTCATGACATTTCAGAATTCAAAACATCTGTAAGTAAAAATTCAAAAAGTGATCATGGAAGAGTTTCTAAAAGTTCAAGATGCCACATGCATGCCTAAAACTCTAAGAATTTCTTTGAAATGTCTCACTCCTTTAAAATTATCTAACGGCCGTCACATCTGGAGTTGCTTTATTCTAAGTATAAAAACTCTCATTGTGAAGGAAGTCTATTTTATGAACTATAAAAAGAAACTGGAAAACATGGAAAAGTAAGAATCCATCCCATAGAGACTCTGGAGTTTGTTTATACATTTCTTTCTGAGCAGTCTAATTAGCCAAGGAATACTTTCTAATCAAATGACTATCAAAATATATCAGTGATATCTAAAAGGATCATTAATGCAATTTCACTATCCAAAAGGGGCACATATATGCATCAACCACATACCCCATAAAAATACCCCATAGCCAGTGTGTATATTAACCAGCTTCTGTACATTTACATCCACGTTTCTTAAGAAATTAATTAGGATGTACAGCTAGGAAGAAGAATCAGGAGAAAAAGAACAAGAGTTTAAGATACCTAAAGATATTTTCAAATGGGAGAAACACTTTGAAAACCTCAAATTGAGACCAAAATATCACAAGAGGACGACATGATAATCTCCAAATCACTCTTTGCTGATGTCAGGCTTTAAAATATACATGATGATACAGAGCTTGAAGGGAATGATTAATGTAGGAATCTGAACAAAAGTGAAAAAAACCTAAAGGTTATATTATTTTGGAAAAATATTAGATTGAAAGATAGAAACAGCCTGGTTATAATGGAAATTATAGTATTTATGGTGTAATGATAAGCAAGCTTTAACTTTTATTTTACCTCAATTTCCTTATCAGCTTTTTTTACTACCAACAAATCCAAGTTGGTGATTTATCCAAATCACATATGGAATTTACTTTTAATGTGTTATTTTCAATCTTTGGTCACTCCTAGAATGGTTCAATTAAATATTCCCAGTATTTCCTACTATTAAATAAAGCTTAAATAAAACAATGGGGAGGTATTATGGACCAGCGCAGGGAATCAAGAGCTAGAAGGTGGGCATCAGCTTCCGTTACAGGGACAGTTCAGTTCCCACTGGCTCACTTACAAGGGGAGCATTAGCAAGGTTTTGATGGTCCACTGGTTAAGCATAGTTCCACTTAGGGCAACAGAATAAAATGTGTGCATAAAATCAAACTGTACAAGAAGTATGCAAGCCTGATAACTAATCCTCATACCTAACACAAAGTATTAAGTATCCTAAGTAGCGATAATTCATGAATGCTTTAGAGACCCTTCATAGATGGTAAATCTATAACCATAGACATATCCTGGGTGTTTAACAAATACTCATTAAAAGTTAGACACAGAGACCTCAAAATTAATACCACAGCAGAAACTATTTTAGACCTAATTTAATACAGCAAATATACCTAAACTAATATATATATATATATATATAAAAATTGCCAAATAACCAAAGTGACAACTTTAATAAATTTATTGCTTCCCTTATACTGACATAAAAATAAAAATCTGTAATTTGGTATAGGAATTGAGGTAAAACATTGATCAAAACTTATCACACAGTAATAAAGAGCACTGCTTACCTAGTTCAATGCATGTTATTCCCAGAGACCACACATCTACCTTGGCATCATACTGCTCATCATCCATGAGTAAAAGTATTTCTGGGGCTATCCTAAAATAAAAAATGCACTTAAAGTTAAAAAAGAAAAGAAAAATATACTATTCTTTAAAAACGTAATGACCATCTACATGGGGAATACCTGTGTGAATTCCAGATGATATATCTGGACATAAGAATTCTTGTAATGGGAAATAAATGCATTACAGGTTGTGAGGTACATATTTACCATTGCATATACAGTGTTAGACTTATTCTCACCATTTGTCATGATCATGTAACAGCATCCTGGAGGAAAGATTCCCCAGAGCAGGGTTGTATTCTGTACCAATTCAAGTTTGCAGATTCTATTATTGTATATCCTTTGTGCCAGTGGTTCTGAAACATTTTGGTTCCAGTATCTTATTTAAAAAGTCTAAATTTTCCTTGAAAGAGGGCGTTTTATCACTGGCACTTGTTTCCTTGAAGTAAACAAGCTCATTACATTTAGCTGAGAAAATACCTGCCACAATAAGCAACGATGAATAAGCAGTTTGTCAGTCTTTTTTTTTAAACAGGAGTAGTGTTCTGTACTAAAAGTGGCTAGGGCAGCCACTCATAACTAAATAAATCATACAATTATTAACTTTAGAGGCATCTTGGGTATAAAATGAAACGCTAATTCGCATCTTCAGCTAGACTCTAATGTTCTCACTGGTACTTCACCTTGTACTTCCTTTGCACTTGTTGTTAAGCACAGACAGACATTTAGGACAGTGTCTGACTGCTTAATAAGATTGTCACGAGGCATATGTGTGTTCCTGTGTGTAAAAACATGTGAATATGTACATAGTGCTGTGTCCCTAATATGCTATATACAAACGAATACATATGTAACTTTCAATTGCCAATAATAGAGGGCTTCTAATGTGTTAAGATGTTGAAGTAAGCTTGGGGAGTCACTAAGCTCAACAAAGTTAAAAAAGTAGTTTTGTTTTTAATGCACAACTTTCTAGCTCCTTTCTAGTATCTAATATTGATCACTGATTTGTAAAGAGGGGACCATTAAGAAGTATTACTTGTCCAAAGAACCCTTTGTTTATAGAAGGGAAGAGGATTCTATCTAAACTAGGGTTCTCCATAAGAAATTTTTGATCATACATAACAGTCGTCTTCAAACTTTTTATTTTCTTACTTCCGATGAATTTATTTTAAAATGTATCCGCTTGTACATTTTTGAGTTGGTATCTAAATTTCGTAAACTTAATAGTTGCCAAGGATATAATGCATGCATATGTATATACATTATTTTGTATATGTGCTTTACAGATATGTAAAACTCGGAGCTGAGGACCTAGCTCATTCGATTCATTAAAAACACGGCTGTATAATAACCTAATTAGCAAACCCAGCCTGCATGGTCATATCAACCATTCAAATAAGAATTATTTTCTGTCAGAAAATGTCAAACTTCATTTTTCCATGTAAACAACATGTTAATGTGTGTCCTCATGACAATTGTCTCAGTTATAAATGAGGTAATTTATGATTCGTTAGAAAAGAAGATGGGAGGGAAGATAACTGGGGAACAGAAAGAGCAAGGAGTGAAAGGAAGTGAAGAGAGATAGACTGCAAAGGCCGAAGGCCCCTGTCAAAACTTTGTGTCCTAACTCTTCAATATTTCTGATGCTATATATTCTGGATGTTATGTATCCTCAAATTGTCCCTCTGGTGATGGTTTGATGCTTTTAATTCTCAGAACAATGCATCATTCTACTATTCAGGATGGGTGAGAAGCCTTTCTTTAACAAAGTGGGAGTTGGGAGATTAGAAAGGTCGGTGGAAAAGAAGATGCAGGAGACCTAACACCCCTCTCAGCACATACAGAGAGAAGACACCTGTGCAAGTTGAAGATGTGGAAAACTATTCCCTTCAAACGTGCCGACATTAATATGGAATTATTTATGAATAAAAGTAGATGATGTCCAGAAGTCACTTCAAATCCCTGGAGGTGGGAGGGGGGGCAGGAGGAGCACACAGGGCAGGCGGGCCGTGGGCAATGCTGTTGGGCTGAGCTGACCCAGATGAGAGCCTTCGTTATATTTTTGTCTATTTCCCTGTACACTTGAACTTCTCCATAATAAAAAATTAAAACGAAAAATTCCTAATCAGCTACCAGTCTTCAGGTACTCTTATTCAGAAGATACTGACACACAGTAAGTATAAATCTAAAGAAAATGTCCACTTAGCATTTCTATCTTCTCCCTTCTTAAATATTAAAACTTTTTCACTCCTGCACCCAGTACCCGATGTGGATGGTAACAGGAAAGAAACGTAAGGGGAACAAATGAAACAATAGGGGATCCAAGGGCAGCGCTCCGAGTCTGCGCCTGAAACTAATCATAGTGCTCAGAGGAATGTCTACAGCAGCACTGGATTTTCAAGAAAGAGATAAAGCATCTGAAAAAAGTACAGCCACACATTGCCTACTTCAATTATGAGGATCAATGCCAGATAGGACTATTCTTACCAGTACGGTGTTCCCACACGAGAATCGGCATGAGAGCCCATGGAAGCAAATCCAAAGTCAGCAAGTTTGACCCGGCCTGGTTCTGCCAGAAGGATATTTCCTGCTTTGATATCTCTGGGTTTAAGGAACACAGAAAATTATTTATCTTTCCTTCATAAGATTATACTTTAATAAAATAGGGAGGGAGAAATCAGACTAATTAAGGCCTTGGATAATCTCTCAGTTCAGATAATGAGAATTAAGATCCAAATTAAAGAAATGAGATACACAGAATTCCTATAAGTATATAGTAACAATTTTCTAAAAGAGAAGATAAAATAGCAGTAGAAACAGAAGAAATATTAGGTAATTAATAGCACGTACTCTATATATGAGTTCCTGTTTATTGGTACAAATAATGGTTTTAAAAATTTAGCTGAACATTCTTACATAACTGTAAGATTTCTGAGTATACCCTTAACATTAAAATGGGAAAAAAAAGAACCTCATGCTCCCAATTTTTTTTTAATTAATCATATCATTCCAAATGTTAGCATAGTTCTCTTACCTGAATATGAAATGAAAACTGAAACACATGGATAAGGTAATATCAATGATCCCAAATTTATTTTAAGCTCTTTTCTAAATCAGAAATGTACATTTGAACTAAGAAAATTATAGTGGGATTGTATGTCCAATGGGCACCATAACATTCAAAAAGAAAGAAATTTTTAAGCACTTATCAATTCATACAATATAGTATTATAATGGATATAATATTAAGTCGATCTATTTTCTTCCATTTAAAAAATGGATAGGTTCTTTGAAGTTGAGAAGACCTTAGGTTCTCCTTCCAACTCTTCCCTTCTCTCATTTACTATGCATGTGGGTTTCTCTTGGACCTTACTATCCTCATCTAAAAACCTGATAACCTATTAATTTGCAATGAATCTAATATATAACTTTACTGTGTATTGTCTGGTTCACATAGATAATTTAAAAAATGCTATCTTCCTTCTAAAAACAGGCAAAACAATACCATTGCTAAAAATGTAGTTTATGACTGTTTAATCTTTTAATTACTATCCATTATCAAGGATTATCAAGGATTATCTCAAAAGCATAGAGTGTTAAGTAGCTTTTACTTGTCTATGTCATGGAATCAATGGAACAAATCTGGCATTATGAGTCACCAGGAGGACAAAAGATCTAGGTTACTTCTAGTCTAATCTATCTTGCTTTGTAAGCTTTGGGAAGTTAGTCACAAATTGGGGCATCAGTTTCTTCACCTGTGAGATGAAAATAGGAAGAATACATAATCCCCATAGTCTTTTCCACTTCACAAATTAAATTATTCTATAATTAAATTTCTATCATAAATCGATAAAGTGCACATACTTCAGAAAGTCAAGCAGCATGTGTACAAAAAGGTACAAATTATCCTCAACAAAAGAGATCAAATAAATTAGTATATTCTTTTTAAGACATGGATAACCCCAAAAAATATGAGTTTGTAAAAAAGAATACTTTTATTTAGCTAAAACCAACAAAGCTTCCAGGATTAATAAATTCAGGGTCTGATAAATTCAACAAGCCATTTGCTTATTAATATATGATAATTTCTAAAGTACTTACCTATGGATGATGGCATGAGAATGTAAGTAGGCTAATCCCTGGAGAGCACCGTGGGTAATTGCTGCTATTTCCACTTCTTGTAATGGGGTTTGGTGAACTTAAAATAAGAATTTATTTGAAAATAATTATTCTATAGAACATTTCTATTAAAAAAATTTATACACATATCTAATATATGAGGAAAGTTTTAAAACTAACACTTGGCAAGAAGGAATTTTTTGCTGGGACCAAGATAATAAAACAAATCAATTGTTTTATTTATTAGGTGCAGTTGTGCCTAGTTGTTATAGTTCACAGCCAATTTTCCTCTAAGTTAACAACATTTAACAATTATTTCATAATTATAAAAACAATGAAAGAGAGGCTTTCCCTTTTTATATTCCTACATATCTTCATTCTGGACAGAAGGAACTCAAATTTAGGAGTTTAATGGTAAAGAATGCAGAAAAATGCCTGTTAAATCATAATGAAAGAAAACGCATGTGTTATGCTAAAACATAGTATTCAACGAGGACAGTGCAGACCACACTGAGGCTCTAGAAAAGACAAAGGTTTTTACTCGTCCTGGAAAGTTTTAACATTATTAAAAAATCTCTTACTGAATGAATTCTCATTTTATTATACTAGTACTCTTCTTTACTTCATAAATAAAGGAAACTTACCTTCTAGCAAATATGAAACAGATCCCAAACAATATTCCATTACAAGCTACATGGGAAAAAAATTACAAAAACATTAAAATGCACTACTAAAAGAAAAAGATTTTATATGAGATAAAATAAATTCACCAAGGAGATCGACAAGACAGTTTGAAGTGAAACAAACTCTAGTTATCAATTCCCTTTAAATAGAAATATACATTTTGGAACTTGTTAAATGCATACATGAAGTTAAGCCAAGGCTACATTAATCTTTTATAGTGCCAACAGATCACTGCTTGTAGGACATGTGGGTTTCATATAATTACTAACTAAAGCTATAAAGGAATATACATATTCTATTAATATTAACCTATAGTAGCAACACTGGTATTGTTAGGAAGCAGAAAATTGTCCTCTGCTACTATATATATAAAGTTTAAGTTACAGTTTAAATCTTTCCTATAAAGCAAACACAGAGCACCTCTTATGTGCCAGGTATTTTATATATATTAACTAACTTAATCCTCATAACCACCTTTGGAAATAGACCCTATTATCATCCTTATTTTACAGGTGGACAAACATCAAAGACAGAGAGGCAGCCTACCCTTTCTTGAACCACAGCCTCAAATTTAGGAGTCCCGTCACCACCAAATTAAACCAAACATTACAAATCTAAATCTAAGTTCTGTATACTAAAATGAAAATCAGCTGTAGCTTATTAAAAATAAAAGTTCATTCTTGTTCAAAGAAAATTTAGCCTTTCTCTTAAAAGACATAATTACTATGCCTATACCGTTGTAAGATTACTACCTTATCTTAGTTTTAACAATGGGGCAAAATTAATTTCCATTTTCTGCAATAAAATGTCTCAATTTTCTACCCTTAATATTATTCAGCCAAAGAATCACAATCAGTTCAGACTTCACCAGGATTCACCACCAATATTCCACCCAAGATCCTTGGGGTTAAATAGCTTACAATACATTTATGTCAAAAATAGATGCTGATTTTCATCCCTGAGTGATAGGCTTGTTCTCAACAAATGTTTGATAAAGCATTTGAAGAGTCATACCGCTGACATACATCACAACATTTCCCATGCACGTAATGGTCAGCTAAATCTCTGCAGTAAAAGGGCAAAAGTTCTACTATCTCTGACTGCCTGAGAGTTCCAGGAAAAGCTGCTCCCCCTTTCTCTGTATGAACTAACATTTCAAGGTGTTTGTGCATGGCTTTACACAACCATTTTGACACATTTTTGAATTAATTATCAACTACACCTACTACAATTACAGCAAGGGGAGAGCAGATACCTACCCACGCTGTGCGCTCACGTAAATAGCAGCCTTTGTATTCTACAATGTTGGGATGTTTTATTATTTGTAGAAACCTGACCTCCTTAATAATATTCTGCCATATCTGTGGGGAGAAAAAAAAGAATAAAGGAAAAAATTAGGAACAGTTGCCTTTCCGTGGAAAGCTATATAAGTGAAAAGTAATTATTAGATTAAAAAGTTAACAAGAACATACAACATACAACTTGCTTCATCTGTAACATTTAAATGTCAAATTAATACATTTTAAAGAAATTACATTGATACAGTTTATGACTCAATTACATAAAACTCATTCTAGGTAGGACATATTTTTATTTTCATAAAATTTATTATCAATGACTTATTAAAATTTTACAACCACACACCAAGCCTGTTGAAAACTATATACTATATTTAGTGGTTTTTCTTCAAAAGTTCAACCTCCCCCTTCTTTCTGGCAGCTTTATTGTTGTATAATTTACATATCTTAAAGAAAGTCCAGCTGTTGTATTTTTGGCCTATATTGTCTACCAAAAATGTTAAGTTTTCTCTGCTGTTTAAACTCAATCAAGTAATTACCTAAATTCCTAAATGCACATATTCTAAAATGCTAGTGAACACTTAGGTTATAACAGAGGGAAGTTCACAGAAAAACCAAGCAGCATGAAGACAGTTGCCTACAGGATTTTACCAAGAGCCTTCCCATTGACGCCTCCTAGGAAACCACAGAGAAGCCTTCAGCAATAAAAGCTACTCTATGACAACTTCAGAAACTTAGGCCATATCCTAAATATAGTTAGTTGTAAGAAGCAATCAGGGGACGCTGAAAATACAGGTACTTGGGTCCACATCCAGAGACTCTAGAGGCTTAGTAGATGTGGGATGGGAACTTGGAATCTGCTTTTTGTTCTTGTTTCAGTTTTTCCAAGCTGTACCACTGACTTGTATCATATTTCTAAAGGTAGGGGAACTAGAATACAGAACTTTAAGAAATGCTTTGTACTAGAATTTAAGATCCTATATCTCCTATGTTATTTCATAAGCCTTCAACAAAATAGAGCAAAAGACATTCACAGTGTAAAATGTGTAAGCTGTAAGATGCTAAGTTCAGAAAGTGTTTTATGGGCTTTACATTAAAAATTTTAATGCTCTGGGAGGCAAACTCTAAAAACAAAACAAAGCTAAAACCTGTATTCTTCAATGTAAAAAAAACTTCCACGAAGGATACAATATTAGATGAGAGAAGATGATGCCCCAGGTGAAACTTTTTGTTCAAGGCATGACTAATTAAACAGACTCCAACACAAGTCTGCTATGAAAGCTAGTTTTAAAGTTATACTATAGAATGGCAAATAAAATTAGAGTAAACTTGTAAAAAATGGAGTATTTTTAGGGGTTTTAGGAATTATTAAGAGTGTTTTTAGGTATCGACATAATGGAACAGTGATCAATCACAACAGTGTTATCACACACATAAGTATGATTATCACAAAAAACAAGATTTACCATAAAATAGAGATTCCAGAAATGTAGAAAACCAAAACCTTTAAAAATTAAAGACTGATTCAGCAATTCTACCTCTGGGCATATACCCTAAAGTATTAAAAGCAGGGACTCAAAGAAATATTTGTATACCTATGTTCATAGCAGAATTATTCACAGTAACCAAGGGGTAGAAGGAACTAAGTGTCCATTTACAGATGATGGATGTTTACAAAATGTGTTTTTACACACACACACAGGAATATCATTCAGCTTTAAAAAGAAAGGTAATTCTGACACACACTGCAACATGGATGAACTGTGAGGACACTGCATTAAGGGAAACAAGCCCGTCACAAAAGGACAAACAGTGCATAATTTCAATTACATGAGATACCTAAAGTAGTCCAATTCATTGAGACAGAAAGTAGAAAGGTGATTTCCAGGGGTTGCAGAGAGGAGGGAATGAGGAGTTATTGTTTAATGGGTGTAGAATTTCACTTTTGCAAAATGAAAGCGTCTGGAGATGAATGGTGCTGATGGTTGCACAGCAATGTGAATGTCCTTAACGCCACTGAACTTACACTTAAAGTGGTTCAGATGGTAAATTTGTTTTGTGTACTTTACCGCAATTAAAAATAATTTAAAAATTTAAAGAATTAAAGACACAGGTAACAGACTTAGAAAGTAGACATTTTATCAACTTATGCAATTAAGAACTAATCAGAATACTGATGACCTAAAGTATATGCAATACAGTATCAATAATTTTATTTTTCAGATTATTATCCACTGCCTTATTTTTCAGACTAGATATATGCTGCCTGGTGATTATTTGAAACAGCCATTAAATAATTTCTCAACCATTAAAAATTTATATCCAGTATACTTACTGTCAAATGTACCTTATTCTAGTTTACGTTCTCAGACATGATAATCCCTCTATTATAGAATAATCTGCTAAACAACAATTTAAAAAATTAAACTCATGTCAGCAGCACATATCTAAAAAAATTAAAAGTAACGGACACAGTTGGGAGGCTTCTGGGATGTCAGGAATGGTGTTTATGGCTCTAGGTACAAGTTAAATGGGCACATTGAGTCTGTGGAAGAAAACTCACTGAGATACACACTTAATATTTGTATATTTTTCAACACTTTTTGAAAAAATTCCCACCTATCCCCAATTAAAAATGGTATGGCTTTCTTTAACATGCCAATACAAACATATATATGTCACCTACCTTAGTAGACTGCTTCCCACTATAAGATATTTTCTTGATAGCCACTTCATTGTCATCCACATCTCGTGCCTAAAAAAGACACAAGGCCACTGTAAAAATTAACAGATTAAATCTGGGCAATCATTTCTCTAAGAATAAAAGCATTTATCAACTACCAGGTCAAAAAAGATATCAAAACTGTTTTTAAAGAACATTAAAAAAATAAGTAGATAGCAAAAACATGTCAAATTATCAAGGAGCTGGTACTTTAGAAATAAAAATAATGCATGTTTATCTTTGAATGAGTTAGGAGAGACGAAAAATATAGAAATCTGAATAGAACTATAAACAAACAAAACAATGACTAGTACATAAAAGTCTATGCTAGGCCTGTAAACTTCAAAATTTCAATGAAATGGACAAATCTCTAGGAAATAACTACTAAACTGATCTAGAGAAGAAAATTTGAGTGAAACAGTGGTGGCAGATTGAAAAGAATACTAATCGTCTTTAAAATAGTTGGAGTGGAAAAGTTTCCCCAGGGGACTTCCCAGGGTAAAGGGAGGAAGAAGGAAAGCTCTCCCGTCCACTTCATGGAGGCAGTCCGCCCCAACAAGTAAGCCCGCACGAGCAGCACGAAACACAGTCAGGTACCAATTTGACTTAAAACTATAGACAAGGGAGCTCTAAGTAAAAATTTGAAACCAAATATTACAGGGCATTAAAAGAATATTTCATTTGGATTAAATATATGACCACAGAAATGCAAAATTTTGATACAGGAAAACATTCCATAATTTGCCATATTTTTTTTACAAATCAAAGGGGAAAAATATGTACTTATATATATAAATGCTCAATAAATGCTGAAAATGCAGAAATGGCCCAACTCTCAATGTATTCCATGCAGGGAAGACCAAACTCTTAGAAAACCCACATGGGAAAGGTAATTCCTCAACATGATAAATCATGTCTATTGTAAACAACTATTAACTAGAATTAAGACAAGACAGCTAAAATGCTATCACAATTATTATTTACCATTTACCACTGTTGTGGAAATTTTGATAAAAAAATAAAAGCATAACAGATACATGAAAGTTAATGCTTTAAAAAGTAAGAGCCAAATTCTCATTACATGCTTAAAAAAAAGAAAGATGATATATAAAGAAGGCACAAGAGGGTAGCTGCAAAATATTTCGAATGAGTTCACTAAAAAGGGTTAATCATCTCTAGTCATCTGTGGAAGAATTCGTCTTCAATTCAGTCTTTAATGAATTCCCAAAGATACACTGTTTTAAAATTAGATTATGGTGATGGCTACAAAATTCTAACTTACTAAAAATCTATGAAATGCACACTTAAAATTGGTGAACTTAGAATATGTAATTTAAATCTCAAAAAAGCTGTTAAAAAATAAGACAAGCACATATGTAAATTATACCTAGAGTTCCATAAAAAATACATATATATTCTTTTAAGTGGGTCCTGGGAACAACTAATGACATTCCAATTTCAATTACTGGCCGACTGGTTAATGAAAACGTGCACCACTTACCATAATGGGTGAAGTGGATCTATCCGCATAAGATCTTGAATATGAATTTATTTTTCCAAAATGTTCTCTACTCAGCTGTTTGTGAGCCCCTTGATTTTAGTCAATAGGTCTAACCAGCTATATTCTTTTCTAACACTTTTAATGAGATATAATTTACATACCACACATTTCACCCATTTTAATGTGTATAATTCAATAGCTTTTAGTACACTGACAGATACATGGCAGTACTGATTGACATGACAGATATACGCAATTTACTGATAACTACAATTTTAGAACTTTCATTACCTCAAAGAGAAACTCCATATTGTTTCATTTAAAAATGGTTAAATGGTAAATTTTATATTATTTGTATCTTACCTCAAATTTTTTCCCCATTAAAGAAAAAGAAAAAAGAAACCCCACACCCTTTAGCTACCACTCTCCTATCCCTTTTCCTCATCCCTTCAGCCCTAAGGAACAGCTAATCCTCTTTCTGGGCCTCTGGAGATTTGCCCATTCTGTACACTTTGGAACCATATAAGTGACTGGCTTCTTTCACTTAGTATAATGTTTTCAAGACTGTGACCAGTGAATGTTGAGCTTCTTTTCATGTGCTTTTGGGCCATTTGTACATCTTTGTAGAAATGTCAATTCAGATCCTTTGCCCATTTAAAAATTGGGTTGCCTTTTTATTATTGAGTTGTAAGAGTTCTTTATATATTCTAGACACAAGTTCCTTATTTTGATCAAATCCAATATCTATGTTTTTCTTTTGTTCATGCTTTTGGACAAAACCAAGGTCATGCAGTTTTACCCTAAGAGTTTTATACTTTTAACTGTTATATTTAGGTCTTGGATACATTTTAATGTTCATATATCATAACAGGTAAGGGTCCAATTTCATTGTTTTGCTAAAGAGCAACATTTCTAAGTAGCACAAGATAAAGTTCAAAAGTGGGTGTACTGAATGCAGTGCAGTGTCCTGGAGTAGATTCCAGAACAGAAAAGAGCACAAAGACCTGGAAAATCGGAATAAAGTATGTAGTTGAGTTAATAGTATCAGTGTATCAGTGTTGATTTCTTAGTTTTGATAAAGGTATTGTGGTTATGAAACTTGTAAACTTTAAAGGATTTGGGCGAAGATTATAGGGTAAAACTCTTCACTATTATTGCAAAATAAATCTAGTATTACTTTAAAATAGTAAGTTATAGTGACTGTAATTTACTAAAACCCAAACTCATTAGTAATGATTACTTCAAAATGAAATCAGATTAAGATGAGATTACTTTTGCCTACACACACACAAAACCCACAGAAAAATATTTAATGTGCACAGTCATGTTTCCCTCTATGCTCAGGACTACGAGCTGGGCTTACTCATCATGTCGTGCTCATGTCCTCTAATCTGGAGCAATTTCCTCAGCCCTTCCTTGTCCTTCAGGACACCGGCATTCTTTGAGGCTACACAGCAGCACTTACCTGACTAAATTTGTGTTTGTCGGAAGCTTCTTCAAGATTAGATTCTGGTTACATATCTCTGCCTGAAACACCACATGAGTAATATTGTGTCCTTCTCAGGGTATCATATCTGGAGGCATACAGTGTCTGTTCATCACTGCTTACTAATTTTCATCA
>JAQQAC010012408.1:6527220-6552432 GCA_029783875.1 Phataginus tricuspis | reverse complement strand
GAAAACTTGTTTCAATGCTATATATAAAATTATCTCTTAAATTTAACTAAATGAAAATTCTTGGAATTTAATTACATGGAAAGATATCCTGAAGCAAACACTTCCATGAATTCTCAGAAAAGGAGAAGATCAGGCTAGCATCAAACTTCTCATTCAACAGGGCCTTATTAACATGTGAATATCTTTTGTCTCAAGATATACAGGTTTTCCTTATCTTTAGTTTATTTCAATATTTTAAACTTAAGGTTACTTCTGGATCTTAACACATACAGTAACCTACTAAAATTGGTCAAAGTAAACTTTATTCTGTCACTTTGACTTTTAAGATTATCATTTAGGTTTATATACAATTAACATTAATATTTAATTGCTTTCAATAAGCTGGAACATATAACGTTAAGTCTTTCAAGAAGAAAAAATGCTTTTATACATCATGCAGGTTCCAAAAAAACTTAGTCTATATTAAGCCAGTCTTAAAGAACTAATCTGAAGACAAATTTATAGACCCTAACAGCTGACAGTTTTATTTTACTACTAAGAGACAAAAATCCAACTCCAGAGCTTCTTTTCTCATGCCTAAGTGATGCCTAGCAAACATGCAAGATAGGAGAGCAATGTACAGGATTTTATTTAGAAATAAAGTGATAGGACAGAGCTCCCAGCTCACACCAGGAGGGGAAAAGAGAGTCTGGTGTGCTGCGTTTGTCTGAACACCCAGAATTAACTTAACGCAAGGAATTTCTCACCCCATCTCTCTCTGGGATACTGGCGTCTTGGCCTAGGGGCATATCAAAAGGCAGCCTGCCCAGCCCCCAAGGTGGGCTTGAGGTATTGTCTGTTTGCTAAAGAGAAAGTTAAGAATCCTGCTTCCCAAACTTCCTGGGTGTTAAAATGCAATCTTATCTTTAAGGTGGAATCTTTCTTGCCTTTTACTATGCTGTTTACAGCTGGGTTTGCATGCTAAATCAGTTGAAAAGAGGAAAGACAGCCCACAGACCTGGGCCTTTTAGCATGCTAAAGTGAATTCTACAAGCAATTAGCATAATAAAAACATGAGGTGCTCTTCTTTATCTGGGGAACACCCACCGATCTCACTGAAGAATGACTCTGGAGCTTAATGTTTAACACAGAGCCTTGGAAGGGGGTTTCTTTGCATGTAGTTACATTGCTCTGACTGCAAATATTCTGCCTTGCTTTTTCCCGGAGGTCCTCCCCCCACTCTGACTACACCCACAGTCCCTGTCTCATTCGCAGAGATGCTGTACTAGCAGAAAGTCAAGGAGCCACCTTTGCTAAGCTTTCCAAGACCTTCTTAGCTTGAGAGTCCGAGAGTTCTAATCCTCAGCTCTTAAGCATATCAGTGCTTTAAGCCCAGGTTCATCCTTAGAAAGTTGTCTTTCCCTTTTTCCCGGGAGTGCGCTTACCACGTAATCCGACTGCTTACTCCACGGAACTTCTGGTTCATCAACCGAGGGATCGTTGATCCGTACTGCGTTCCTCACACGCCTCTTCGGATGTGCCTCACATGCCTCTTCGGACGTGCCCCACGTTGGGGGCCATCTGTTGGATTTTTTCTAGCCTCTCCCATGCCGGTCCTGCTCTCCGCCAGGACCACAAGCTCTTTGTGTTGCAAGCTCTTTCTGCGACCCCCTGAGCCAGCGGAGGGGAGGAAGGGAGGGAGAGGCGTGCCCCAACAGGCGGAATAAGGGAGGTAAGAGCTGACTGCCCGTTCCCGCAGCCTCCGGCGCTTGCCACCGCGCCGCTCGCTGCCGACGCCGCCGGAGACAATCAGACGTGACAGGAAGTTCACTCGAAGGAAGAACTCGTTTATTGTGGCTCAGGGCAGGGGATATATAGGGAGAAGCCTCTCCTGATTGGTTACCCCCCACGCTAAGAAGGCGACTTTCAATTTTTCAATCACACGCGGAGTTGTGCGCATGCACAGTCGTCTCTGATATAAGCAGTGGACCGGAGTGGGCGCAGCTAAACCCCACGGGGCTTTCAACGGCCACTCCTGCGGCGCCGCTGAGTTCTCAGCGGCCATCTTTGGCGTGGCTGAGATTTAATTCAAAGGTAGTTCTCAGCGGCCACCCTCGTGGCAAGGCTGAGATTCAAAGGCAGTTCCCCACAGAATATTTTCCAGAATAGATAATATACTAGGTCACAAAAGGAGCCTCAGTAAATTCAAAAAGATTTAAATTGTACCAACCAGCTTCTTAGACCACAAAGGTATGCAACTAGAAACAAATTACACAAAGAAAACGAAAAAGCCCACAAGCACATGGAGGCTTAATAATCAATGGATCAATAACCAAATAAAGACAGAGATCAAGCAATATATGGAGACAAATGACAGCAATGATTCAACACCGCAAAATCTGTGGGACGCAGCAAAGGCCATGCTAAGAGGGAAGTACACTGCAGTATAGGCCAACCTCAGGAAACAGGAACACAATCCCATATGAACAGTCTAATCTCCAAATTAACAAAACTAGAAAAAGAAGAACAGATGAGGCCCAAAGTCAGTAGAAGGAGGGACATAATAAAGATTAGAGCATAAATAAATAAAATTGAGAAGAATAAAACAATAGAAAGAATCAATGAAAGCAGGAACTGGTTCTTCAAGGAAATAAACAAAAGAGATAAACACCTAGCCAGACTTATCAAGAGAAAATGAGAGTCTTGACACCACATAAATAGAATCAGAAATGAGAAAGGAAAAATCACCACGGACAGCACAGAAACACAAAGAATTATTAGAGAATACTATGAAAAATTACATGCTAACGAACTGGATAACCTAGAAGAAAGGGACAACTTTCTAGAAAAATACAACCTTCCAAGGTTGACGCAGGAAGAAACAGAAAATCTGAACAGAAACAATTACCAGCATCGAAATTGAACTGGTAAGCAAAAAACTACGTAGGACAAAGGACCTGGACAAGATGGTTTCACTGCTGAACTTTATCAACATTTAGTGAAGACCTAATACCCATTCTTCTTAAAGTTTTCCAAAAGTAGAAGATAAGGGAATACTCCCAAACTCATTTTACGAGGCCGGCATCACTCTAATACCAAAACCAGGCAAAGACATGACAAAAAAAGAACACTACAGACCGATATCCCTGAAGAACATAGATGCAAAAACACTCAGCAAAATATTAGCAAAGCGAATTCAAAAATACATCAAAAAGATCATCCATCATGATCAACTAGGATTTTTTCCAGAGATGCAAGGATGGCACAACATTCGAAAACCCATCAACAACATCCACCACATCAACAAAAAGAAGAACAAAAACCACATGATCATCTCCATAGATGCTGAAAGAGCATTCGACAAAATCCAACATCCATTCATGATAAAAACTCTCAACAAAATGCGTATAAAAGGCAAGTACCTCGACATAATAAAGGCTATATATGACAAACCCACAGCAAACATCATACTTAACAGTGAAAATCTGAAAGCTTTTCTTTTAAGAGCAGGAACAAGATAAGGATGCCCACTCTATCCACTTTTATTCAACATAGTTCTGGAGGTCCTAGCCATGGCAATCAGACAAAGAAATAAAAGGCATCCAGATTGGCAAGGAAGAAGTTAAACTGTCCCTGTTTGCAGATGCCATGATATTGTACATAAAAAACCCTAAAGAATCCACTCCAAAACTACTAGACCCAATATCTGAATTCAGCAAAATTGCAAGATACAAAATTTATATGCAGAAATTTGCTGCCTTCCTACACTAACGAAGAACTAGCAGAAAGAGAAATCAGGAAAACAATTCCATTTACAATTGCATCAAAAAGAATAAAATACCTAGGAATAAACCTAACCAAGGAAGTGAAAGATTTATACTCCGAAAACTATAAGACATTAATGAGAGAAATTAAAGAAGATACCAATAAATGGAAACACATCCCATGCTCATGACTGGAAGAATTAATAGTCAAAATGTCCATCCTGCCTAAAGGAACCTGCAAATTCAATGTAATCCCTATCAAAATACCAAGAGTATTCTTCAATGAACTATAGCAAATAGTTCTAAAATTCATATGGAACCACAAAAGACCCCAAACAGCCAAAGCAATCCTGAAAAGGAAGAATAAAGCAGGGGGAATTACACTCCCTGACTTCAAGCTCTACTATAAAGCCACAGTAATCAAGACAGTTTGGTACAGGCACAAGAACAGACCCATAGACCAATGGAACAGTCTAGAGAGCTCAGAAATAAACCCAAGCATATGTGATCAATTAATATATGATAAAGGAGCCATGGATATACAATGGGGAAATGACAGCCTCTTCAACAGCTGGTGTTGGCAAATCAGGACAGCTACATATAAGGGAATGAAATTGGACTATTGTCGAACCCTATACACAAAAGGAAACTCAAAATGGATCAAAGGCCTGAATATAAGTCATGAAATCATAAAACTCTTAGAAAAAAATAGGCGAAAACCTCTTGGACATGAACACGAGCAACTTCTTCATGAACGTATCTCCCGGCGCAAGGGAAACAAAACCAAAAATGAACGAATAGGACTATATCAAACAAAAAGCTTCTGTACAGCAAAGGACACCATCAATAGAACAAAAACACATCCTACAGTATGGGAGAATATATTCATAAATTACATATCCAATAAGGGGTTGACACCCAATTATATAAAGAGCTCACACACCTCAATAAACAAAAAACAAATAATCCAATTAAAAAATGGGCAGAGGAGCTGAACATACACTTCTCCAAAGAAGAAATTCAGATGGCTAACAGGCACATGAATAGATGCTCCACATTGCTAATCATGAGAGAAATGCAAATTAAAACCACAATGAGATATCACCTCATCACACCAGTTACGATGACCACCATCCAAAAGACAAACAACAACAAATATTGGCAAGGATGTGGAGAATGGGGTACCCTCTTACACTCCTGGTGGGAATGTAAATCAGTTCAACCATTGTGGAAAGCAATATGGGGGTTCCTCAAAAAACTCAAAATAAAAATACCATTTGACCCATGAATTCAACTCCTGTGAATTTACCCTAAGAATGCAGCAGCCCAGTTTGAAAAAGACATATGCACCCCTACGTTTATCACAGCACTATTTACAATAGCCAAGAAATTGAAGCAATCTAAGCATCCATCAGTAGATGAATGGATAAAGAAGATGTGGTATATATATATACAATGGAATATTATTCAGCCATAAGAAGAAAACAAATCCTACTATTTGCAACAACATGGATGGGGCTAGAGGGTATTGTGCTCAGTGAAATAAGTTAGGTGGAGAAAGACAAGTATCAAATGATTTTATTCATCTGTGCAGTATAAGAACAAAGAAAAACTGAAGGAACAAAACAGCAGCAGACTCACTGAACCCAAGAATGGACGAACAGTTACCAAAGGGAAGGCACTGAGGGAGGGATAAGGGGGAGAAAGGGGCATTATGATTAGCACACATAATGTAGTGGGGGGGATACAGGGAAGGCAAAATAACACAAAGACAAGTAGTGATTCTATAGCATCTTACTACACTGATGGACAGTGACTGTAATGGTGTATGTGGTGTGGACTTGATAATAGGGGGAGTCTAGTAAGCATATCGTTGCTCATGTAGTTGTACGTTGATAATACCAAAATTTTTTTAAATTAAAATTAAGAGGGAAAATATAAATAAATAAATAAATATTTAAATATTTAAATTAAAAAAATAAAGGAAACCATGTCTAAAAAACTAAAGGAAAGTATGAGTGTCTTATCAATTGGAAGCTTGATAAAAAGATAGAAATTATAAAAAGTGTGGGTAAAATTGAAGGATTTCCACAATCTCTCGCCTGGCATTAGTGTATTTCCATATTAACAGGCATTCCTTAGGGGTGGAGCAAAGTAGTTCATCTCCATATCAATAGGTAATTACCTGGGGCAGCCAAGAGTTTGGGGGGAGGTCTCACTTGCCTATGCCAGAGCAGGAGAGAGTAAAGGCCCTGGACTACAGTTTGTAAGCAATGAATGGGTTTTAATCTTTAAAAAGAAAAGAAAAAAAAAACTCAGCATCCCCTAGTTGAAAAATTTGTAACATCAAAAAGCTGCTATACATTCAGTCACATCTTTGTCTTTATGAACCATAGCTGCATCTGCATTTATAAATTGTACATGTGTATGAGACATATCATTTATCCAGCCTTATAGAAAAAGCCCAGTATTCATATATAGAATCTCAGATTCTTTGCAATAACTAAGGCCTCTAGTGTTCAAAGTTCCACAGGGTGGAATTCACCACAGGGTGGTTTATTCCTTAGCCTAGAAATCAAAGTTTTCTTCAACTCCGGAAGCTGGGCCCTCTGCTTTATATCCCATTATAATCTTCAAACATTATACTCATCAATACAATTTTCTTTAAAAAATTTTGAAAGTCTCATATGCAAATCACTGTGCTAAAGTGACAGAAGACAAAGATTAATAAAACAACACACCCCCAAGGAGTTTACCAGTTTTTATGAATGTACTAATTATTTTAAAAATACATCACTGTGCTATATATTATAGAAGGGTTATTAATGAAGTGCAGTGGAAGGATAAAGGAGTGAAAAACAAAACTCACAAATGAAGTGCTATAAAGTATAAACAGAGACCACCAAAGAAACAAAAGCATTTCAACAGAAGGTACAGTATGAGCAAAGTACACTTATTTATTTAACAAAGACTGATTTATAACTCACATTTGGAATTAGAAAGCAGGATAGTAGCTACTTTGGAGAGTGGTAGTGATTTGAAGGGGATACATAAGGAAAGCCTCTAAAATGCTGTAATATTCTGCTTCTTAATCTGGATTTTGTTTTCATGTTGTGTGTTCACCTTGGGAAAATTCATGGAGCTTTTACTTATAACGTATGCACTTCCCTAAATGTATGTCAATGCAACTTCACCGAAGAAAACAGTAAGTTAGGGCCAAACTTGAAATGCCATATTAACCAACTCTGATCTTGTGTGATAATTTCCCATTTCTAACTTTGTTCAAGCTATTCTCCCTGCTCAAGAAACCCTTTCTTTCCAATTCTATTTATATACTGACCCAGCACAAATCTAAATTGCCCCTGGACACAATTAAGCTCTCTCATTATCATTTTTATAACAATTATTATAATCTATCTTGTTTATGGCTATTTATGTTTATTCTTACTCCACTCAAAACTGTGTGCTTCTGAAGACCTTTGTTAACATAGTTCCTGGTGAACTAGCTCACGTGTGTTGGTCAAAAACTGTTTCCTTCATTGAGCTAAAATATATTAAGTATCTTTACCCTAAAGAAGTTAAAAATCCAAGCTAAACTGTAGGGAAAAATTAGGTAATGCAATCCAGAATATAATCAATATAATCAAGGCCTATGGACTGAAAGGGAGAATCCATGTTGTCTTTAATTATATGCAGGAAGTTATCACTGAGAAGACGGACTTGAAATGGAATAACAGTATTTAGATGAATGGAAAGGAGGACTATAACCATTCCAGTATTGTAATTCCAGGGAGAAATGCAAAATGATTCCATTCTTGTACCAGCGATTTATTGCTAAGTAAGAAACCATCCTAAAATTTAATGGTTTAAAAAGAATGTATTTGATCATGTGTATGCCACCTGAACGTGGTTCAACTTTCTGGTTCTTCTGCTGGTCTTGCCTGGGCTGACATGTAAATTCAATCATCTTTAGGTTTAACGACAGCTGGAAATGCAAACGGGTTCACTCATACGTCTATTACCTCAGATGGGAATGTAGGATGGTTGGGGACTAGATGAGCATCTCTTTCCATGCCCTCTCCACCTGGGTATCTAGACCTCTTGTGGCATTCAAGAGAGAGTATTCCAAGAGGACAAGTCCCACTGAGCAATACTTAACAAGCCTTGCTAAAATCCTAATGGCCAAGCACAGGTCAATATGATACGGGACTACACAAAGCATAAATCCTGGGAGATGCGGTTCACTTAAGTAAGCCAAAATTACTTAACCTTCCTCAGCCTTAGTGTTTTCATCTGTAATTGTAGCTGCTATAAGGATTAGGCGAGACAAAAATAAGACACAGAAGATAGAGCAGCTAAAATAGACATGGCAGAGAGGAGAGTCCAATAAATGTTAGGTCCTTTCACACCATTTCCTCAATCTCCAAAAAACTCAATCCAAAAAAGATTCTTAATGATGAAATTATGTTTAATATTGCTTCATTCACATATTTAAACAGAAATCCATAGGCATTTTGGCTGAACAGGAGCAGAGGTCAGATACTTGTTGGTGAGAAAAATTAAAACAGATCAGTTCACGTTGGGGCCTGAATGATTCCAGCTACTAAGTTTGATACCAGCCCACAGGCATCTTCTTGCCTTCACTGATTGACATAAATCCTGGAAAGCTCCTGGGGGACGGAAAGGAGGTGGCAAAAATGGAATCCTGTCTATTATTAATGTTTGACACATATAAATGTGTGATAAATTGAGAGAGTCTCAAAAGGAACAATGATGTCAGGAAAGACAAGAAGGGAAAAGGTCTGCTGCAGTGAAGCCAGATCCCATCATAGGATTTGGGGGGGGAAATACTGGTTCCGGGGCCAATGACACATACCTGATACTAGAAATTACTCTACCCCAGCCAATCTCGAAGCACTTGTACACTACAGAAGAAAGTAGCTGCATGTGCGTATGAATTGAAAAGCTGTCATTTGAGGTGCAAAACAAACGGGTATCAGCCATCTTCTGATTAAGCATAACGAGTGAGGAGTGTAAGTTTCCTAGGGCTGCTGTAACAAACCACCACAATCCTGGTAGCTTACAACAGGAATTGATTGTTTCACAGTTCTGGAAGCCAGAAGTCTGAAACCAAGCAGGGCCATACTCTCTCTGAAAGTGCTAGTGAAGGATCCATTCTACGCTTCTCTCCTAGCTTCTGGTAGCTTCAGGTATTCCTTGGTTTGTAAATGCATCACTCCAATCCTGACTTCATTGTCAAACATCCACTTCACATCATCTTCCTCTGTGCATGTCTATCCCCGTATCCAAATTTCCCCTGTATATGACACCTGCCATGTTAAATACTGGTCATACCCTGATGATTTCATCTTAACTTGATTATTTCTGTAAAGACCTATTTCCAAATAACGTCACAGTCCGAGGTACTGGGGGCTGGGACTTCAACATATATTTGGATGGGGGGGACAATTCAACCCATTAGAGGATGTTTTCCCTTTCCCACACACAGAAAGCATGCTTACCAAAGTAAACTGACTGAGTGCCACACAAAAGTGGTCACTGAGGCAGCAGCAATGCCACAGAAAGCAGGTCAGAGCGGGGCCTCTGCGGGGCTGCTAATGCCTGAGCTCTGCTGTCCAGGCGAACAGCAGCCTTGGTGGTAATAGCAGAGCTTCTTACCTACTGTCACAGTTCAGGTGCTCAAAACAAATGAAGCCAGTGGGAATTCAGACTGTAGTTCTACCTGAATGGTACACTGAGGGCTGAGCTGTAATATTCCAGTTTGACTGGTCAAGGCAGAAATTAAAAGATCTAAATTGCTAATCAATCTTGCTTCAGGTAGAGTATTCTCTATTAATTCCAAGAGCTACAAGCACTGGTTTGCAGTTCTACCAAGAACAACAATAGCATTACATTTTTCCTAATGATATTCTAATTTCACTGATTATCAGACACAGTGGATTCTTAGCTTACAAATGATGATCATGGTGATAACCACCAGTAACAGAGTGAAATCCCTTAGCAGCACAAGATCAGAACTCCTAAGGCCCAGATCAACAGCAAATGATGACCAGGTCTAACTTACAGACATTAGTAAGCAGTACTTCTAAAGCTTCTGGGGACTGCTTCAGTAAGAGGGCCCAGAAAAGCCTAAATTCCTTCCAGAAAGTGAATGGAAGCTTGGAGCACAGTGATTTGAGTATTAAGGGAAATGTAACCACTTTTGTGCTCACAGGTCACTAAAGCTTGTGACATTCAGGTCAAACTTTATTTTACCCAAGAATCCATCAGTAGATTCCTTTAAAGAAGCTTGTCTGGCACACTTACAATTTTTCAATTTAACAAAAATTAAACTTCACAAAACTTAAAAATTAACATATATGTTTCCTAAATAGGGTATAACTAAGTTCTAATGACCCATGATGGCTTAGCCAAACATGTACGCAGAAGTAGTATTCTATTTTTACATTTATTCTCTCTTATTTAAGGGTTTATAACAAAGTAAAATAGAGTCCACCTTTCCTCTGTCGATCAGCATGGATATTGATCACAGTACTATGTATAAAAGATTGGAAACATCCTAAATACCTAACAATATACGAACGACTAGGTAAGTCTACTCACTAATGGAATTATTCCAGAGTCATTAAACTTATGTTTATGAAGAATATTAAATGACGTGAAAATGTGGGCATTATAACATTAAAAGAAAAAAGTAGGACAGCAAACTATACATATAGTGTGACTGCAATTTCATTTAAAGAGAGTAAGAGAAACCAAGAAAGAAAGAGAGACAAAAAGTCTAGAAGGAAATATAAAAATATATTAAAGTACTAAACCTGATGTCTAGACAGAACGGTTACAAGTTCTTTCAGGAAGCTTTCCTGTCTTATCCTTTCTGCAACTGAAATACTTTCAAAACCAGCAAGAAAACATACATGTCATTTTTTTATATTACCATAATATTTTCAGCTTATACATTGCAAGAGTGGAAAGGCCTACTCACTAAAGCAAGAAGTTTTAAATTCAGAGGAAAAAATTATTTTACTAAGACAAAAAATATTTAAATTCAGAGGACAAAAAGATGGTACCCACACAGAAATTCTAATACTAGTAGTTTATATATTATTCTTAGAAATTTAAAAATTACTGTTAGGTGGCGTATAAGAACAAAGAAAAAACTGAAGGAACAAAACAGCAGCAGACTCACAGAACCCAAGAATGAACTAACAGTTATCAAAGGGAAAGGGACTGGGGAGGATGGGTGGGAAGGGAGGGATAAGGGGGGATAAGGGGCATTACGATTAGCACACATATTGTAGCAGGAGGACACAGGAAAGGCAGTATTTACAGAGAAGACAAGTAATGATTCTATAGCATCTTACTACGCTGATGGACAGTGACTGTAATGGGGTATGTGGGGGGGACTTGATAATAGGGGGTCTAGTAACCATAATGTTGTTCAAGTAATTGTACATTAACGATATCAAAATTAATTAATTAATTAATTTTTTAAAAATTACTGTTAGGCAAGTAATAGAAATAATTGAATCTTTGATAATAGAAGTAAGTTAAAGGCTAGTAAAAATATCCTTTAGTACTGACAATTATTATTCACGTTAAGGTAACAGTGAATAAAACAGCAAACACAAACCATCATTATTTTTGTCCAGACTATTAAATGTCAGCCTCATTTTTTTCTCATGTTCTTGAAGGTACTCCATAAATTCTTCAAAGTCCAATTCTGAATCATTACTGGCATTTTCAGCTTTAAAAATGTCCTACACGAAAGAAGGAAATCATTGCAGAGATATATTGCTATTATGCCCTAACACTGGCATGTTTAACTCGTACTAACTTATGATTTCCACCAGCGTCCATTGTCCTAGTTTTTCAGTCACACCTACAAGACTAAGTACATGAGGTGATTTTTCTATACATCTAAGACTAGACTTAATAGCCACCATGTCACACCAAATAATTATGCATCTTATAAGGAAATATTTACCTGAGGCAAACAATGAATGTCAGGTACCTTGTGAGAAAAATGATACTAAGATACAGTCTTTTCCATAAGAGACCTCACACTCTATTAACCAAATGAGATAAAATATGTGAATTCTCGTGTGACTATAGTTTAATGGTTTGAGACCCCTTATGAAGAGTTTATGTTCAGATCTCAATGGGGTGTTATGCTTTTTTAAACAAAAATACCATAATTTTGAAATGCATATCATATGTATTTCCAGCAGACTCCTACCTCAAAGACATAGGCCATGCCTTACTCATCTTTGTACCATCCATGCCTAGCATAAAGAATGGCATACAAAGACCCTTAATCAAAATTTGTTGAATTGAAAAATACTGTGATTGGGGCACTGGAATAGGTGCTAGAGGTTAAAAGGCAAGAAGATGAAGTCCCTGTCCTGAAGGAAGTTACAGATTAGTAGAGAACACTCACATAACGAAAGGAAGTATGTTAGGTGACGTATCAGAAATGTATTCAAGATACAGAGAAGTTTGGGGGGTGGGGATTCAGGAAAGCTCTCACAGATGAAGAGAAAAAGCCTCAGCCGAGACTTGCAGAGAAAGGCATTAGCTGGCAGACAAATAGAAGAGGACATTCAAAAAAATGTCACAGCATTTGTAAGCAGGCAGAACACATGTAAGTTAGACAAAACACAATAATGACAGTGATGATAATAACACCTAATATTTATTGAGGACATACTTCTAAGCATTTTGTATATATAAACTCATTTAATCTTCAGAACAGCCCTAAATAGTTCCAATTTGCTAAAGGACAAAATGCAAGGGTGAAAAGTAAGAATGTAGACAGGGGAGAGATCGGAAAAGGATGTACATGCCACAGAAAGGATTTCAAATTAATCCTGTAGGGAGTGTTTCTTGATGAGTGAAATACATATGGCACTTACATGGAAACAGTATTAGACAAACTAAATCACAGTGTAAAAAAATTATTCCTGTTTCAATTATCTTTCAATATTCTCCTTACATCATCGAGAACATCTCGGTTTTTGCTAATATGCCCCAATAACTGCCATCTTAAAAAAAAAACCAGTATAAACTTCAGGATCAGCTTTACCACAGAACAAAGTATTTAGCCAGAAGTTGATAGCACTGACCTCATTTCCATCCCTTCCCCCGCTCCTTTGCCCTCCTAGCTCATTCTACCCAGGAATTTGCACAGTTTCTTCTACCTGTAAACCCTTCTAAATCTTCACACTGATAATTCCCTCTTACTACTCAGGCTTCAGATCAAATGTGACCTTATCAGAGATTTTTTTTATGATCATCCATCTAAGTGCCTCCCTCCCAGTCCTTTCCAACCATATTACACTATATTATTAGCTTTCTTTCTTTCATTCACTCACTCTACAAATATTTATTCAGCATTACTATGTGCAAGGGCCTGCTCTAGGTGTTAGAGATACAGTAGTGAGTAAAAAAGACAAAAGTCTTTCCCTAATAAAGGTTATTTCCTAAAGGGAAGCCAGTCAATAAGCAAGGTAAATAAGTAAAATATATGGCATTTTAAACCACTAAGGATGCTAAGGAGAAAAACAATGCAAGGAAGGAACAGAGACAGGGGGAAGGGACTAGCAATTTAAATGGTGGGTCAAAGAAGAACTCCACAGGTAGGTAACATTTAAATAAAGACTGAAAGAGGGAAGGGGATATGCAGGTATCTGGGGAAAGGCAATTCCAGGCAGAGGCAAAGGCCTCTCAGCAAAAGCCTGCCTACTGTGTGCTTGGAAACACAGGAATGCCAACACTGCAGAAGCAGGGTAAAACAGTGAGCAAAGGGGAGAGTGAGTGAGAGATGGAAGAGTAACAGAGGGGTAGAAGTCTGCGAGTACTGTAAAATTATCTTACTGTTTACTGCCTGCCTCTCCCACTAAAACATAAGTTTCAAGCAGTAAGCATTGTGTACGGTTCATTACTGTGTCCCAGGCACATAGAACAGCCACACACACATAACAGGTACTCAATAAACACTAGCTGAACAAAGCTTAAAAATGCGGAGATATAATATGAAGAAACTACAGTTGACCTTTCAACAACACGGGTTTGAGCTGTGTGGGTCCACTTACATGTGGAATTTTTTCAGTAAATATATTGGAAATTATTTGGACATTTGAAACAACTGAAAAAACTTTGTGATTAATCGATACCCTAGAAATATTGAAAAAATTAAGAAAAACGTAGTTATATCCTGTATGCAGATACTAGTCTATTTTATCACCATAAAATATATACGAATGTATTATAAAAAGACTCTAATACAATTCGAGAAAAAGCGAAGTCATAGGACAACTTAAAGCAAAAGGTGGGTGAAGGATCTAAAGCTGGAGAATTTAATGCCAAAAAAGGATAGTTTGATAATTTTAGAAAGATGCTTGGCTTTAAAAAAATGTGAAGGTAACAGGAGAGTAGCTACTGCCAACCAAGAGGCAACAGACTAGTTCTCTGATGCCATCATGAAAATCATTGATTAGAAAGGATTATCTGCTTTAAACAAGTTTTTAATGCATAAAAAAATGCCCCATTTTGAGAAAAAAAATGCCACAAGGAGAAACTTACTAGTAAGTAAGAGAAGTGAGTACCAGGATTTAAGGCAAGAAAGGACAGGCTATCTCTACCATCTTGTGCAAATGAAGTTGGGTTTATGATCAGTACTGGCCTTATCTATAAAGATGCTATGAAGATGGATCTATGGAAGCAGACACAAAGTAAAATTATTTTTATATTGTATACTCCCTACCAGGAAAGAGATACAAAAAAACACAAGTAAATGGAAAGATCAGCCAACTAAAGTCAGACGACTTTCTCATAAGTTAACATAATGAATGCCGGTGCTGACACACAATGGGCTCATAAATGGAGTAGCCATGATGGTGGGGACAGTGGCTATCCATTGACCAAACGGCCTGGGCTCCCACTCAGCAAGCTTAATACAGCTACTGCGGCTCCCAGGTGCCCAACACAGTGGTTTCAGAGACTAATACTGAACCACTGCACCACAATCCTTTGAGAAAATTTACCAGCCAACCAGCAACAAGTGAATTACTTGGAGAAACTTTACCACCCTGAAAAGTAAAGTGTTTCATCTTGATTAGAAATGACACATAAAACCCTTCCCTGGTGTTAGGCCAGCCAGAGGGAAGATCTGTCTACAGCAACTAAAAACACGAAGCACAGAGGCTTATACCTGTGCACTCAGCCCACTGGTTCAAGCAGTGGAGACAGGCATAGCAACCAGGAACCAGGAACCAGCCCTTTCCTGCCCCGAGGCAACAATACCATTCCCCTACAATCCCCAACATTGCTTCAGCGGCTGAGCAGCTCCAGACAGTAGAGCTTCTGGGCACTAGAGGGCGCCATACACAAATATGAAATGCCAAAGGAACCTGGTCCAGAGTAAAATTATGAATACAACTCCTGAGAAAGATTTAAATGATATGGACCTCATGACTCTCCCTGAAAGGGAGTTCAAAATAAAAATCATTAACATGCTCATGGAGGTACGGAGAGATATTCAAGAACTCAGGAATGAATTCTGGTCGGAGATCCAATCATTGAAGAACACAATGGACGGTATTAAAAGCAGACTGGATACGGTGGAGGAGACGATAAATGAAATAGAAACTAGAGAAGAGGAATACAAAGAAGCTGAGGCACTGAGAGAAAAAAGGATCTCTAAGAATGAAAGAATATTGAGAGAACTGTGTGACAAATCCAAATGGAACAATACTTGCATTATAGGGGTACCAGAAGAAGAAGAGAGAGAAAAAGGGATAGCAAGTGTCTTTGAGGAGGTGATTGCTGAAAACTTCCCCAATCTGGGGAAGGAGGTAGTCTCTCAGGCCATGGAGGTGCATAGATCTCCCAACACAAGGGACCCAAGGAAGACAACAGCAAGATATATAGTAATTAAAATGGCAAAGATCAAGGATAAGGACAGACTATTAAAAGCAGTCAGAGAGAGAAATAAGATCACAGACAAAGGAAAACCCATCACACTATCATCAGACTTCTCAGCAGAAACCTTACAGGCCAGAAGGGAGTGGTATGATGTATTTAATACAAAGAAGCAGAAGGGCCTTGAACCAAGATTACTTTATCCAGCAAGAATATCATTTAAATTTGAAGGAGGGATTAAACAATTCCCAGACAAGCAAAAACTGAGAGAATTTGCCTCCCACAAATATCTCAACAGTGTATTTTGGAGGGACTGCTATAGATGGAAGTGTTCATACAGTTTAATAGCTGTCACCAGAGGTAATAAAACCACAGCAAAGAAAATAGAACAGCTAATTACTAAGAAAATGCAAAATTTAATTAACTATCCCCAAAGTTAATCAAGGGATAGACAAACAGTACAGAATATGATACCTAATATATAAAGAATGGAGGAGGAAGAAAAAGGAGGAAACAAACAAACAAAAAAGAACCTTTAGATTGTGTTTATAATAGCATATTAAGTGAGTTGTTAGACTTTTAGATAGTAGGGAAGTTAACCTTGAACCGTTGGTAACCACAAATCTGAAGCCTGCAATGCCAATAAGTACATACCTATCCATAATCACCCTAAATGTAAATGGACTGAATGCACCAGTCAAAAGACATAGAGTCACTGAATGGATAAAAAAACAAGACCCATGTATATGCTGCCTTCAAGAGACTCACTTTAAACCCAAAGACATACACAGACTAACAGTGAAGGGATGGAAAAAGATATTTCATGCAAACAACAAGGAGAAAAAAGCAGGTGTTTTTGTATCAGACAAAATAGAATTCAAAACGAAGAAAGTAGCAAGAGATAAAGAAGGACATTACATAATGATAAAGGGGTCAGTCCAACAAGAAGATATAACCATTATAAATATATATGCACCCAACACAGGAGCGCCAGCATATGTGAAACAAATACTAACAGAATTAAAGGAGGAAATAGAAAGCAATGCGTTCATTTTAGGAGATTTCAACACACCACTCACTCCAAAGGACAGATCAACTGGACAGAAAATAAGTAAAGACACAGAGGCACTGAACAACACACTAGAACAGATGGACCTAACAGACATCCACAGAACTCTACACCCAAAAGCAGCAGGATATACACTCTTCTCAAGTGCCCATGGAACATTTTCCAGAATTGACCACATACTAGGCCACAAAAAGAACCTCAATAAATTCAAAAATATTGAAATTCTACCAACCAAATTCTCCGATCACAAAGGTATAAAACTAGAAATAAATTTTAGAGAGAAATCAAAAAGGCTCACAAATACATGGAGACTTAACAATATTCTCCTAATTAATCAATGGGTTAACGACCAAATCAAAACAGAAATCAAAGAATATATGGAGATTAATGACAACAACAACACAAAGCCACAACTTCTGGGGGACGCAGCAAAGGCAGTTCTAAGAGGAAAGTATATTGCAATCCAGGCCTACTTAAAGAAGGAAGAACATTCCCAAATGGATAGACTATAGACACAATTACTGAAACTGGAAAAAGAAGAACAAATGAAGCCAAAAGTCACCAGAAGGAGGGACATAATAAAGATCAGAGAATAAATAAATAAAATTGAGAAGAATAAAATAATAGAAAAAAATCAATGAAACCAAGAGCTGCTTCTTTGAAAAAATAAACAAAATAGAAATGACACATATTCTAGGAACTAGTTTGCCTTACTTGTCTGCAGAATCTCAGTCTGCAGGACAATCCAACAGTTAAAGAGTTTGATTTTTTTGACATGGGATTATACATTACATTGCATTGGACCAAAGGTCCTAATATACAGCAAAAGGGGCTATATAATGACCATAGGATCCATTAGTCCGATCACATACAACAGTACCCGGAAGCTGCTGGCCTGATACAGTGGCAGAATCAAATCACGGTTTTCATCCAAGGGACAGCTTGCAAATGATAAATTTTGAGAATGGCATAGTAGACACCCTAAATCAGTACTCATGCTAATGTTCCTCTATCCCTACCATTCCTTTCCAATCCCTGCCCCCTCTCAGGTTTCTTCTCTGATAGCCTTTCTCAGGTAAACAGGAAACTGAGATACCTGACAGGCTGAGATGCAGTGTCCTGGAATTCTGGTCTAAGAAAAGAAAGCAGAAGTAGAGCCTATTCTAAGAGACAGGGCCCTGGAAAAAATAAAAATAAAACTATGCAGATGGTTTGATTAAGTCACTGATCTGAAGGGACTAAGCAGAGTGGGAGGATACAGGTATGAGATAATGAAATAAAAATCAAATCAGAGCAACAGGTTTTGGAGCACGTAATTCTTAAGGAATTTCCTGAACCATAGGAACGGTTTGCACTTCACACACACACACACAATCTCACCAGTAGAGCACTGAAACAAGGGAGAAAATCTCTGAAGACGGTTTGGCGCTGATAGAGGGATAATGGAACAGTTTTCTCCTGATAGCCTGAAACTTCTATCTGAACAGTTTTTTAAATAATCAAGTCAAGACCCATCTAGAGAAGGAAGGCATCCCTAATTTAGGCCAAGGTATTAAAACAACCAGCTGAAGAGTGAACCCATGCATCAAGATTGGACTCCCCCTACATATATGGTGTGGTTGTCAGAAAGAGAAAGCAACGCTGGGGATCCATCTGTGCCTGCTGTTTGTAGAAGACCTTGAGGCGTGACCCCTGGACGGTGAACGAACTGAGAAGGAGAGGTCTTTCACTCCTGCATTCACAAAAGCTACCATGGCCCCTGAAATACTGTGTAGCTTCAGTAAATGTTGAACAAGTCACCAGAAACCCAATCAGCATCTGACCAAAGCCTAGGCGAAGCTTTGGCCACTGAGGAAGTGACCATTGGAAGGCTGGGAACGTGCTTCGCTGAGCTGCATCATTCTGCGTGCGGGGGCTGCCGGCGGAAAATGCCACCCTTTACTCCTCGGGAAGGGCAGGTTTGGTTTCACCCTCTGCCCAACATCTCTCAGACTCCCGGTGCCCCGTTCTCTTGGTCACTCACCTTCTCCAAGTGCGGGTGAAACGAGGAGCTCCAGTTTCTCAGCCCCTGCTGCAGCCGGACAATGTCCACCTCCCCGGCCCCGTCGCCGACCAGGTCTTGGAAGAGGATCCCGTAGCGGAAGGAGTCATCATCGTCGGGCTGGCAGGCCGCAGCGCGCAGCACCAAGCCCCGCAGCCAGCGCAGCATGGTCTGCCCGTCCTCCGAGCCCCAGGGAGGCGTCTCGACCCCCGCCACACCACCTGCGGCCTCCGGGATGCCGCCCTCCCACCTGCGCGAGGCCGGGGGTTCCCGGGGTGGGCGCGCCTGAGGCAACCGCCTGGCGCATAGGCCATGGCTGCGAGCGGAACCGCGCCTTGTGGGCTCTCGGGCGACGCTGAGAGAAATCTCGCGAGGCTGCCTCGAGACTAAGGCTGCGCGCGATGGTCGGCAGGCCCTGGAAGTTGGAAGTTGAGACGCCAGACGTCGGGGCACGCTGTTCCCTGGACAGTGCCAGCCTACCATCGACGGGTGAAGCTTGGGGAAGGGAAGAGTATTACCCAGGTGGCGTCCAAAAAGCATTCGGATGTCTAGAATTTTCCGACGCAAACTCAGTGCCTGCATCAGGTGAGCCGTTCTGACCTGCACCTCTGACGTGAGCATCCAGTGACCTGACGCCAGCCCTCCACCCATCACTTTGCAGTTGCGACCCCGCTGATCCTGAGGAAGAGACCCTGAGGATCCTCCTCCCTCCGTTCATGTCTCTTTAGAAGAAACACACCTCTTCCCCACCCCTGCTTTCTCCTAGATCCACTGCAGTCTCACCTCAGCCACCACCACCTACCATACTAAACTGCCTTGTCACAAAATCCAACGGCCACTTTAAAATCCTCGCCTTATTTAAACCCGATCGTGTTAAGACACTGCTGATCACATCCTCCATCTTGAAACATCTATTCCTTCCGCCTCTGGGACACCACACTCTTCTGCCAGTCCTCAGCCTCTCTTACAAGCTCCCACAAAGAAATCCGAAATCTAAAATTGAAGCACTTATAAAATTGCAGTATGTAGGGTTGAAGGATTATGTAAAAATCTAGTTCTGTAATTTGTTGCGCTGAAACTTTGTTTCCTTCACCTCTGGTCACATCGTTTGAAAGTCCATGTCACAGTCTAATGACAGACCCAAAACAGTGTTTTTAAAAGTATTTTTTCTTGTAAAAATCCCAAATCTTAGACCACAGAAAAAAAGTTAACATATCTCTTAAAATAACACTATTACTTTAAGATGTTATTTCATGCAGTTTTTTTACACCAGATATTTTGTTAAATGCTAGAGATAAAAATAAAGAACATTGACCATGCTGTCATATAAGCTCACCATCTAGTGTGCTCTAGGTGTATAAACATACGAAATTCAACTTAAGTGCTATAATAAAGATGTGACCAAATGTCATAAAGTATATTATTTAAATGAATGAGTTTTAGAATTAACAATAAAATTTTAAATATTAATAAAATATTTAGAAAATATTGTAAGTGCTGGGCATATATAAATACTAAAGCCTTTTCTTTAAAAGAAACTGTCAAAAGCAAATATAATAGCACATTGTGGCACTTTCATAAAAGTAAAATGTATGACAGCAATAGTACAAAGGATGGGAGACAGACATGGAAGTATACTGCTGAAAGATTTCTTGCATTATTGGGAAGCAGTATACATTTAAGAATGCATACAGGAAACCCTAGAGCAACCATTGAAAAAAACATGGAGTTGTAGCTAATATACCAATAGAAGAGATAGAATACTAAAAAGTACTGAATTAATCCAAAAGACTATAAGAGGTAAAAAGAAGAAAGGACATTTGGGACAAACAAAATAATTTGTTACACTTAAAGCTGAACATAATTACATTAAACAATGTTCTATACACTCCAGTTAAACAGAGCAAGCAACACCCAACCACATACATTTTTCAAAAATAAAATGTAAAGACACATATAGGTTAAAAGTAAAAGGATGGATAAGGAAGACATTTTATAATGTTGATTATATTATCAATTAGGGTTGATTCATCAAGATGATAAGACCATCACAACATGTATGCACCTAATAAAGCTTCAAAATACATGAAGCAAAAACAGACTGTAAAAGAGAAATTGATAAATCCACAATTAGCATCAGAGATGTCTATAAAAGACTTCAATCAAATGATCGACTAATTGACATTAATAGAACAATAGACCCAACAATAGAATACCTATTATTTTAACTGTACATGTAAAGTTCTCTAAGAAAGACCATATGCTTGACCATAAAATAAGTCAATAAATTTTAAATAATTGAAATCATACAGTATGTTCTCTGACCACAATGGAATTAAATTAGAAATTAATCACAAAAAGGTAGTGGGAAATACCCTAATACCTTGAAATTAAATAATATATTTTTAAATAACACACAGATCAAAGAAATCACAGGAGAAATTGGACAATATTTTGAACTGATAATGAAAGCATATCAAAATATTTAGAATGCAGCTAAAATAGTGCCTACAATTAACATTATAGCTTAGATGTCTGTGTTAGAAAACAAGAAAGTTTAAAATCCACAATCTAAGGTTCCACCTTAAGAAACTAGAAGTGCAAATAAGTGCCAAATAAGTAGACAGAAGGATTTTAAGTAAAGACAAGAAATAAATGAAATAAGACAAAAATTAGTAAAATCAAGTCATTTATTTGAAAAAAATTATAAAATTGATAAGCCTGTAAGTAGACCAATCAAGAAAAAAAGAAAATACAAATTGTCAATAACAAGGAAACATTGCTACAAATTGTACACCCACTAAAATAATAAGAGAACACATACACACCTTTATATCAATAAATTTGACAATTCAGATGAAACGGAAACATTCTTTGAAAGACATATTATCAGAGCTACATTTAAATGCAAATTTTGGTAGGTGGCATTAAAATTTAGAGCTTAAATAGATTTTATAAATATTGAAGATTTTAATTCATAAAAAACTTAGTTCGGGCTTACATAAAATTAAAATTCAATATTTAAGTCTAATTTGTGTACTTATCTTTTTGGAGAATGGAAATAGCATCTTTTCATACAGACTTCTTGTAATTTAAGGAGAAAGCCAAGACATTCTCATGCTTATAAATTAATGTACATAAATGATAATTCAAAATTTCATTTCTACCCTGTTCCCAAGAGTTGGTTTACTGGTTCATAAACCACCCAGCTTATGCGTGCTGAAGGAAGCAACATGAAGGAAATCTGGAGTCATGCCTCTGAAAAATCTTGTCTCTCCACTGCTTTTATAAATTTGACAAAGGATGCTGATCATATTTAATTGTGGGACTCCCATTATGCCTGGAAAATGAAAGGGAAGGAAAAAAGTAAAATTAATTTGGTATTTTAGCTTTCTTTCAAACAGTAAGTTAAAACATATGCTAGAACAGATAATAAAATACAATTAAGTCCTTCGCAAACAGCGCCAAGGGACCCTCTCTGCTCCATCGCAGCATCGAATCAGAACTCTGACAGAACTATTTGATTCTCATCTCTAGTTGTTTTTTCCTCTTAGGAACAAATTCTGTCCACTGGTGGTGATATTTACTTATAACTATTGTGGGCTTACAGTTGTTTTAAAGACTATCTAGCCATACTGAGTTGCCACTATTCAACTTTTTAAGAACAACTCAAACTCAGAAGCAAACTCGTTATGTTCTCACTTGTTACCCCTTTTCTCAAGGAATGGCCCATCGTTTACCCAGCTGTTAAAACTAGAAACCCGAGAGGCATCCATGATATTTCCCTCATCTTACGTATCCAAACCATTACGCATCAGTTTTACTTCCTAAATCTCTCAAATCCATCTGTTTACCTACATGTCCACTACCGTGCCTTCATTCTTAAACTACCACCATCCCGTGCCTGGACTGTTGTAATAGCTTTTCACCATAATCACCTCTTTCAGTTTTTCTCCATACTTTAACCAGAGAGAACTTTTAATAATGAAAATCTGATTCTGTTACTGTCTTGTTTCAGTAATTTCCCATTATGCTTAAATACAGTCTGGTCTGGCCTGTTTCCTCCTCCTACCTCACTTGTACGGCTCCCTAGCTTTCTGCACTCCAGCCATACAGGCTACTTTTCCATTTCTCAAATGTGCCACTGCTTCTGCCTCCTTTAGGCTAGTTGCACATGCTTTTCCCTTTGCCTGAAAGTCACTCCCTCAACCTTTGCCTAATTAACCCCACATCAGCCTTCAGCTCTCAGTTCAAGCAACGCTTCCCTAAGGAAGTCTTCCAGAGCTGCCTCAGATCCCTGCATTATAGTCCTTAGAGAGCTCCACTTTCCTTTACAGCCTTATCAGTTTTATTTTCATAAATATTTAGTTAATATCTATCTTCCTGACAAGCCTATCAATTCCATGACAGCAGGGACCTAGGTCTCCTTTTGATAAGTCAAACCCCATACACCTGGCACATTGCACAGTACCTGGCAACATTCACAAACTCTTTAGCTAATATTTTTCTCCCTAATCATTACATCATGTTCCCAAAATTGACATAGCTAAATTGAGTAAAAAGCAGGAGAGAACTGAAAATTATGTCTTTTACTATTTGTTTTAATCTAAACAATTTTAGTCTAAAAATTTCCTCCTTCTCCATCCGCTCCCCACACAAAAAACTAAAATTCCTTTGAAATCTAGAAACGTCCCTTGAAATTTTAGAAAATATTTACTCGCCGTGAAATTTCTTGGAGAATGTTCTATTGCTATATGCATTTTTTGTTTTGTTTAATAGAAGCTAATAACATTCCCCCCAATTTCTATAACTTTGTAAAGGAATATGGAACATGCCTCCTTTTTTCCAATGTTGAACTACTTTACCCATTGACATTCCCCCAACTCATTACTGTTAAAATTGCAAAGTACAGAAGGAAAAGTACAATGAACGTGTGTATACTCACCACCTAGTTTCAAAATTTGACATCTTGTCATACATTTTTGTCTCTCTTCTCTATACATACAGACATCGTGACACTTCATCCTTAAATACTTTAACATCTCCTAAAAACAAGGACATAAATCGACATAATCACAATGCCATGACTACACCTTAGAAAATCATTTTCTATGTCACCAAATACCTTCTAATTCAAATTTTTCCAATTGTCCCCAAAATGTCACATACAGCTGGGGTTTTTTTCTAAACTAATATCTAAACAAAATTAATTCCTTGCCTTGGTTATTATGTTTCTTTAGTCTCTTAATCAATTCTAGTATCAGTCCCCCACTACCACCACTTTTTCTGACAATGACTTTTTGAAGAACCTTTGTCAATTGCCTTGTAGAATATCCCATTATCAATTCTAGATGTGTCTGAATGATTCTTAAAAGTATCATTTGACTTGTTATGCAAACTCCTGCATTACCTTTAGATCTAAAACAAGCCCAGATGCCAGTAAAACATTTTTGTTATTAGTATTTCACAAGAGATGCTATGCACTGCATATCACACCACATCAGGAGGCACATATGTCAGGGGGTTATTTTACTTTTCCCTGGGCTACATTGTGTTCACTTGGTCCAGGCAATGACTACCTCTTTTCTCCATTGTAAAGGTCTGTTTCCCTCTTTGCCATTAGCAAGAAATCCAATGGACGATACCTTGGCGTCATGTGAATATACCATTTCCCGACTCCCTTTAACTCAATAGTTTTCACACCCACTGATGATCCTAAGACTCAGATTTGATTCTGAAGTATCACCGCCCTAAACACTAAAAGGAGGAGTTGATTACCAGGAAACTACAAATGACCATGAAACATCATTTTCAAAAAACACACAGAAGATCCTCAGAAACGAATGTGGACATGTCAAAGGAACAAAGGAGAAAGTTTGGTTCCAGTTATGACAGAGTATTTTATGTCAGCAATTTAAAAATTGCTCTTAAAAGATGAACAAAGTACATAAGTCAGTGTTTTAAGAACAATCAATGCCAGCAAAACTAGGGTCCCTGGGGGAAGGCAAGTACACAGGTAAGCACTGTATTCACTCTGGTTTTTCCCCTTAGGCCATTTGACAATTCTCAGCATTAGAGAACAGGGTCCGAGCAGAAAACAGCAGTATTACTGAATTGAGGACAGAAGTTGAGGCTCAAGAATGCCAAATTGCCAGATACTTAAGGAGCAAAATCCTGAAATGGAGGTAATACTAGTAAAGTGAGTCATAAAATCTCAATACAGTTTTCACTTGAGTCACTGTTAACTCTAAAGCTGCACAAAATGAGAAAATCAGCAGAAAAGAGCAGCTGGAAGCTAAAGATCTAAGAAAAGATGTTAACAGTAACACCGTGCTGGATAAGAGAGTTCAAGCCCAGCAAGGCGAGGGGCCTTGGTAACCACTCCAGGCTTTCAGATAATACCCATAAGGGTCACT
>JAQQAC010012408.1:6514913-6526720 GCA_029783875.1 Phataginus tricuspis | reverse complement strand
ATTTGGTACTGGCACAAAAACAGACCCACAGACCAGTGGAACAGACTAGAAAATCCAAACATTAACCCAAACACCTACAGTCAATTAATATTTGATAAAGGAGCCTTGGATATACAATGGGGAGAGGACAGCCCTTTCAGCAGCTGGTGTTGGAAAAACTGGACAGCTACATGTAAGAGAATGAAACTGGACTACTGTTTAACACCATACACAAAGGTAAACTCAAGGTGGATCAAGACCTGAATGTAAGTCATGAAACCATAAAACTCTTAGAAAAAAACATAGGCAAAAACCTCTTGGACATAAACATGAGCGACTTCTTCATGAACATATCCCCCCGGGCAAGGGAAACAAAAGCAAAATGAAAAAATGGGACTATATCAAGTTGAAAAGCTTCTGTACAGCAAAGGACACCATCAATAGAACAAAAAGACATCCTACAGTATGGGAAAATATATTCATAAATGATGTATCTGATAAGGGGTTGACATCCAAAATATACAAAGAACTCATGCACCTTAACAAACAAAAAACAAATAATCCAATTAAGAAATGGGCACAGGACATGAATAGACACTTCTCTAAAGAAGAAATTCAGATGGCCAATAGGCACATGAAAAGATGCTCCACATCGCTGATCATCAGAGAAATGCAGATTAAAACCACAATGAGATGTCACCTCACACCAGTGAGGATAGCCAACATCCAAAACACAAACAACAACAAATGTTGGCGAGGATGTGGAGAGAGGGGAACCCTCCTACACTGCTGGTGGGAATGCAAATTAGTTCAACCATTGTGGAAAGCAGTATGGAGGTTCCTCAAAAAACTCAAAATAGAAATACCATTTGACCCAGGAATTCCACTCCTAGGAATTTACTCTAAGAATGCAGCAATCCAGTTTCAAAAAGACAGATGCACCCCTATGTTTATTGCAGCACTATTTACAATAGCCAAGAAATGGAAACAACCTAAGTGTTCATTAGTAGATGAATGGATTAAGAAGATGTGGTACATATACACAATGGAATATTATTCAGCCATAAGAGGAAAACAAATCCTACCATTTGCAACAACATGGATGGAGTTAGAGGGTATTATGCTCAGTGAAATAAGCCAAGCCAAAAAAGACAAGTATCAAATGATCTCACTCATATGTGGAATATAAGAACAAAGAAAGAAAAAAAAAAACTGAAGGAACAAAACAGCAGCAGACTCACAGAAGCCAAGAACGGACTAATAGTTACCAAAGGGAAAGGGACTGGGGAAGAAGGACGGGAAGGGAGGGATAAGAGGGTAAAAGGGGCTTTACGATTAACAGATATATGGTGGGGGGGGCACGGGGAGGGCTGTACAACCCAGAGAAGACAAGTAGTGATTCTCATCTCACTACGCTGATGGACAGTGACTGTAATAGGGTAGGTGGGGTGACCTGATGAAGGGGGGAGTTTAATCACCATAATATTGCTCATGTAACTGTAGGTTAATGATACCAAAATAAATTGTTAAAAAAAAAAAAAGAATGCATGGCTGAATATGAGGACTAGAAATAGCAAAACTCTAACTGAGAATCATAGCCAGGTATCTTGGGGAAACTAGAATTCTGGATCTAGTCTATGTCTCAATGACTAGTATTAGGACTCAGTATAGATAAGGCTGCATTATTGAAACAATACTTTTCTCTAAAATCACCCTCATTTTTATTAGAAGTAACCATATTAAGAAAATAGTTAAAAGCCACTGAGAGTTTTTAAATTCTGGAGGGATCAGGTAGAGAGAAAGATAAATGTTTCAATTCTGCTTACAAAGGTACTGTCATTTACTAAACTGTTGTCGGCTTAAGAGAAAAAGCTTAAAACACTATCAGTAACATTTGAAACAAAAGCCACAAAATCATCTTCTTTAGTTTACTTAATCGTATGTTAGACCTGTTTTGCTGGAATCTAGTTCTTTACTAGTTTAGGAGTAATAAAACAGTGACTATAAATGACAAAAGACTTGTAAATGAGAGTGGCTAAAGATCTGATGAGAGCTTACTATAAGACAGTTGACATAAGGAAATTTGGATATTTTTGTAATATAAAGTATTCAGCAACAAAGTTTGGCATCATTCTTTTAGACAGTGCTTTCCAGGCAATTATATATCAGATAAATAAGCCAAATTAGCCAAATACTTTCTCTAATGAAGAGAAAATTTCTCTGATATTTTTCAGGGGCCCTCTGGAAAATATCAGAGTTACTTATAGGTAAAGTACCTTTTTGAATTTGATTTTGGAAAGTTGTCAAAAGAAAGCTTTTAAGGCACTTGCCTAACAGAATTATAGGTTATTAATACTTATTATTTAACTAGAATGACAGTAAAAAGGTTTAAAGGCAAATACAGGTTACTCAGTTGTTAACAACACTTAGCTTACAGTCCTTTTAACAAGATCTTATTATTATTATTTTATATATAATTTTTTTTAATACTCAGATAACTCATTGAGACTTTAAGCATGAGAAAGTGCTTTGATAAACAATTAGAAAGCCTTCTGCAATCTTACAATATTAAAGTTAGACTAATAAACTTCTGTTCTTTTAACAAAAACTTCTAGTTTTGCTGTGTACTTGATAGAGACTCATTTGCTTTAATTTTACATAGCACGACCATGTCAATTTTTCCACAAACTTTCTACAACTTTCTTTTTACATTCACTGTTCTCCCTCTTTAAATAAACAGCTGTACTTTAGAACAGTATTTTTCTTTTACCCTAAATAAAATGAATCTCCATTCTTTACACCTTCTCTTGTTAAAACACACATCTTTTCTAGCAAGCAGAGATGTTTTCTTTATTACTTTAAGTAGTTTTAATTAGAACTTAAAACCATTAGGAACTTTAACTTTCACTGAACACTGAAAATAGGCTATGGTAAACTGTAACACCAGCATTTCTTAGATTGATACATTTATGAATACATTTTATTATTTCTGAAAATGTGCCTTATAGCACAATTTTTTCTGAGCACAAAACATCTTCATATAACTTAGCAAAATTCTAAGAATTTCGGTTACCACAAAAATTCTTAGGCTGTTTGCAGATACACTGTTATACATTAATATACTATTATTATTATTAAGATATTCATTTGTTATACTTGTTTACACACTTTAGCAATTATACTAGATTACTTATAAAACTTTTATTAAACATTAGACAAAGTCAAGCCTTTCTCTAAGCATCTTCTTGAAAGATTTAACAGATAACATCAACTTAAATGACTTAGACAAACTCAGGCAACTGATAACTACAAGGACATGTCCATCTCAGATAAACTTAAATTAGCATTAATGCTTAATATCTTTTATTAGAATTTCTTGGAAGTTTTAGAATGCCCAATTTTCACAAGCGCTCGTTTTTAAATTAATTTGCATTAATACCATCCGGAGGTAGAAAAACATTTTTCATTACACACTTAGACAAACAAACATACAGACTGAGACATAATGATTATAAGTAGCAACACTTTTCATAAAAGAACATATATTTAGATAAACTAATACAAAGATCTGAGTTACTAATATTCAATTGCCCTCTTTCTTTTTAGCTTACTTGACTAAAGGTATCTCAATTTGTAAGAATACATCTTAAGGGTGAGTAGTTCACATAACTGGGTTAAGGCCCATACGGGACTTGAACTTTGGACCCTCAGATTAAAAAATCTGATGCTCTACCAACTGAGCTTCTGAAATGGCTGCCTCTGTCTGTTTTAAAGCTTCCTCCCGCAGCGTGCCCTCACTTTTTAAGCAGTCATATATGAGTTTCCACGTACTTAAGGTTACTATTGGGAATGTTGCCCCATCTCTCCTTAATGCCTGCAGCAAGTCTCTTCTAACATCCTCCCAATCTTTTGGGGATAATGAGCCGCCATGAAAAAACCATGAGCATTCCTTTTTTACAATTGTGTAGAGGTCCTCAAGTGTCTGTTTCTTAACAGAGAGACCTCTGCTTTTAAGCAGATCCGCGAACTGCTGTATAACTAAGGCTTTGCTGTGGCTATTCCCCATTTTTAACTGTAATAGGTACAATCACTAAATATATTTAAGGCACTATAGTCCCTTTTCTAAGACATTTAAGTCTATTGTTCTCTAGACATTTAAGTCCACACTGCTCTAGACATTTAAGTCTACATTCACTCACTGGCCAGTAGAGTGGTGATCAAGATGTCCTCTGTTCGTCCAAGGATCTCGGTGGGACCTCCAGATGTCAACGCCTGCGCCAACCCATGTACCCCGGCCCCGGACGGAAGGCTTGTCGCTTGAAGAAGAACACATATGCGGTTTTGTGGAAGAGGAGAGATAGCACCTTTATTCAGCAGGAGCTCCAATATTTATCTCTGTGCCTGTTTAGGAGGCGGGGGAGCTAGGATAATGAGGCGATCTACAAGGTCCAATCACACATCGAGTTGTGCACATGTGCAGTAGTCTTTGACGTAAGCAACGGACCGGAGTGGGGACACCTGGCGGGAACTAGTGGCGGGAAACTGACCAAGAAGAAGTAAACAACAAGATGAAGGTGAACCGCAGCAGGAGGAAGTAGCTGATTCCGAGAATAGTACGGCTCAGTGGAAAAGGTCCCGAGGCAGCTGCCTTGTCAGCACGCAGGCAGCAAGTCTCCTGTGTCCCACAAGGAACAGTTTGACTTCTTCCTTATCAATGTGGGTGCCTTTTATTTCTTTGAGTTTTCTAATTGCTATGGCTAGGGCCTCTAGAACTGTGTTGAATTAAAGGGGGGAGAATGGGTATCCTTGTCTTGTTCCTGATGTTAAAGGAAAAGATTCCAGCTTCTTGCTGTTAAGTATAATGATGGCTGTGTGTTTGTCATATATGGCCTTTATTATGTTGAGCTACTTGACCTCTATACACATTTTCTTGAGCGTTTTTATCATGAATAGATGTTGAATTTTGTTGAATGCTTTTTCCGCATCTACTGAGATGATCATGTGGTATTTTTCCTTCTATTTGTTGATGTGGTGGATGATGTAGATGGATTTTTGAATGTTGTACAATCCTTGCATCCCTGGGATGAATCCCACTTGATCATGATGGATGATCTTTTTGATGTATTTTTTAATTCAGTTTGCTAATATTTTGTTGAGTATTTTTGCTTCTATGTTCATCAGGGATATTGGTCTGTAATTTTCTTTTTTTGTGGTGTCTTTGCCTGGTTTTGGTATTAGAGTGATGTTGCCCTCATAGAATGAGTTTGAGAGTATTCCCTCCTCTTCTACTTTTTGGAAATCTTTAAAGAGAATGGGTATTAGGTCTTCACTAAATGTTTGATAAAATTCAGCAGTGAAACCATCTGGTCCACGGGTTTTGATTTTAGGTAGACTTTTGATTACCAGTTCAATTTCTTTGCTTATAATTGGTCTATTCAGATTTTCTGTTTCTTCTTGGATCAGCCTTGGAAGGTTGTATTTTTCTAGAAAGTTGTCCATTTCTTATAGGTTATCCAGTTTGTTACCATATAATTTTTCATAGTATTCTTTCATAATTCTTTGTATTTCTGTGGTTTCTGTAGTGATTTTTCCTTTCTCATTTCTGACTCTGTTCATGTGTGTAGACTCTTTTTTTCTCTTGATCAGTCTGCTAGGGGTTTATCTATTTTATTTTCTTGAATAACTAACTTCTCCTTTCATTGATTCTTTCTATTTTATTCTTCTGAAGTTTATTTCTGCTCTAATCTTTATTAGGTCCCTCCTTCTACTAACTTTGGGCCTCATTTGTTCTTCCTTTTCTAGTTTCATTAATTGTGAGTTTAGACTGTTCATTTTGGATTGTTCTTCTTCCCTGAGGTAGGCCCGTATTGCAGTGTACTTCCCTCTTAGCACGGCCTTTGCTGCGTCCCACAGATTTTGTGGTGTTGAATCATTGCCGTCATTTGTCTCCATATATGGCGTGATCTCTGTCTATATTTGGTTATTGATCCATTGATTATTTAGGAGCATGTTATTAAGCCTCCATGTGTTTGTGGGCTTTTTCTTTTTCTTTGTTTAATTTATTTCTAGGTTTCATACTTTTGTGGTCTAAGAATCTGGTTGGTACAATTTCAATATTTTTTAATTTACTGAGGCTCTTTTTGTGGATTAGTATATGATCTATTCTTGAAAATGTTCCATGTGCACTTGAGAAGAATGTGTATCCTGTTGCTTTTGGATGAAGTGTTCTGTAGATGTCCATTAGGTTCATCTGTTCTATTATGTTGTTCAGTGCCTCTGTCTCCTTATTTTCTGTCTGGTTGACCTGTCCTTTGGAGTGAGTGGTGTGTTGAAGTCTCCTAAAATTAATGCATTGCATTCTATTTCTCCTTTTAATTCTGTTAGTATTTTTTCCACATATGTAGGTGATCCTGTGTTGAGTGCAGAGATATTTATAACAGTTATATCCTCTTGTTGGACTGACCCGTTTATCATTATGTAATGTCCTTCTTTGTCTCTTGTTACTTTCTTTGTTTTGAAGTCTTTTTTGTCTGGTACAAGTACTGCAACTCCTGCTTTTTCTCCCTATTAGTTGCATGAAATATCTTTTTCCATCCCTTTACTTGCAGTCTGTGTATGTCTTTGGGTTTGAAGTGAGTCTCTTTCGGGCAGCATATGAATGGATCTTGTTTTTTTATCCATTCAATGAGTCTATGTCTTCTGATTGGTGCATTCAGACCATTTACATTTAGGGTGGTTATCAATAGGGTTATACTTAATGCCATTGCAGGCTTTAGATCTATGTTAGTGTTTTTTGGATATATTTTTAATTCATTTACCATTAAACTTAAAGATTACAACACACATCTTTGATTTACCACGTTCTACTTTTAATTGGCATATAACCATTTCCCATCAACAGAAGAACTTTTTCACAATGGAGGTCTGTTTACCCACTCCATCGTTTTATATTATTAGTGTTATGTAGTTTACCTCTGAGAACCTGGTTTGGTCCAATTTCAATCTTTTTTAATTTAGCTGGGTCTTTTAGCAGGCTAATGTAAACCTTACAATAGCATGGCTTTATTTACACAATAAAGACTTGGGCTAAGCTTAGCTATTCACTTATCTGGGGGATATTCAAACATTCTAGGCCAAGTTACTCCTGGGTTTTTAGTTTTAACTCATTTCACTGAAGAATGCCTATGTTTTCAGTTTGATATTTTTACCTTAGAGAATTAATGTAATTCTGATTTTGCTTAATTTTTAACACGGAGTTTTGGTAGGGGTTTCTTTGCCCATTGTTACATTGTTCTGACTGTGATTAACCTGCTTTTCTTTTTTTCCTGGAGGGCCTCAACTTACTCTGTCTAAACTCAGGGTCCCTGTCTCACTTCCACCCCAAGTATTTGCAGCTAAGAGGAGGAATATGTTCATTTAAACAAATACCCGCCCTGGGTGCCAGGTGCACAGGGAAATTTTCCACTTTGCACCCCACTCTCCACCCACCAGTTATGCTCTGGGGGGTGATGTAGGAAGAGGCCCTGGCCCACAAAAGCACACGGCTGTCACTCAGTGCCCAGCAGGGCAAGTGTGCCGTTTGCCTCCAAAAGGACATGGGGACTGTGCCAGTTGAATTGCTGATGAAAATCCCTCTAGATTTACGCTTCACACTGGATCACTCACATTCCAGCCGAGTCCAGGTGTGACAGGAACCAGAGTAGGGTGAGGGCCTCTGGAATAAAATAAAGCAAGATAATCACTGAACAATGTAACAATGTAGAAAGAAAACCCTACCAAAACAATTAATTTGGGATTCTGGGCCATTGATTTAGCAAGCAACCCAGTCATAAACAAGTAGTAAAAACAGGAATGATTTCATCTTACAGATAAGACTGCATTTAAAACGAATTTAAAATTAGTTAAAAAGTACGTTTCTTAACATGCTCTTTAACAAACAGACAGTAACTCAGCCCACCTTGGGAGCAAAGCAGGCAGTCGTGATTGATATGCTCCCACACCAGGAAGCTGCTATCCTGGGGGAGAATCAGAGCAGTAAACTTATTGTGTTAAGCTAACTTTGCAGAATAATGCAGAAGACTGATAAGAAACTTAATGTCTCTTCAAAGACAAACATTTTGGAACCACTTAGCAGGTCTGCATCCCTAGCCCTTTGTCACTCAACCGCCGATGAATCCCCTAGACAGTGCACCACCATGGACTCTCTTGTCCCCTCCTGTGAGCCAGGAGCTCTGTCCTCTGCTTAATCTCTGAATAAGAGCCTCTCCCTGACTCTCCTGCTTTGAGTGTTTGCGAAGTTCACTCTGACTCTGGGAACAAGAACCCCAACATCACTGTCACCCATGTTTGTCTGCTTCCTAGAGTATCCAGAGGCAAACTGAACCAGTGAACAGGAAGGTGCAGATTCCAGGAGTCACCGTGTCCAAGCGGGTACGGAGGGTAGGTCTGGGGGCGCTGTGTGTCTTCTGTGTGTCACCCTTCCCCATCCTGCACCACCAGGGTTTCTGGTTCCTGGAGGGCGGCCGGACACCACGGTCCCCCAAGAGGCTTCTCAGGCAGCCCCTCTAAGTAGCCAGGGTCAGGAGCGGGCATTTAGGCGCTAAGGCCCAGTCTCTGCCTCGCACTCCCTCAGACAGAGGGGCTTCCAGAGAGGCACACCCCACCAAGGCCTCACCCTGGGTCGCAGACACGGGGCTCCTTGGACGCGTCCCGGGGGGTACCCAGAGAGGCTGAGCGCCCTGCATAAGTCGGGGGATGGAGGACGCGTGGAGTTGACGGTCACAGTAACTTCCAGGTTCGTCGCACCCACCCACAGGGTGGTATGGTCTCCAGAGAGCAAGGGCGAGGCTGGGGTGGGAAGGCGAAGGCTCAGTCTGCTGGGCCTCCCGCAGGGCGGGCGGAGGAGCGGTCAGGAGGCGCGGGTGCGAGTAGGTCCCAGATAGCGCCCTGCCCAGCCCCATTCCCCATGGAGCGTGCTGCCCGCCCACCCGCGGGACACGGCGGCGGTCACAGCGGCAGCTCCCGGTAGGGCTGCGTGCTCCGTGATCCGCTTCGGACTCCGTTTGTTGCCGCCTGCGCGCCTCGCCCCCGACAAAGCCCCAGCGTCCTCCCGGCTGCCAGCCCCTGGGCACAGCCTTCAGCGCCCGAGTGGGCCTCGCAGGCTAGATTCCTTCCTGCCTGCTGGGGCCGTCGGAGCAGCCAGTTGGAGCCAAGGAGCAGGCAAGGTGCGCCAATTTCCCTGCTCACCGGCCAGCGCGGCAACTAGGAAGGTTGGGGCAGGCTAGTGTGGGAATGAGTCGCTGTGGCGCCCTGCCTGGTTCAGCGACAGAGAGGGCCTGGCCTGTGGGGCCCGCTTGGCCAAGGGAGGCCGTGGCTGCTGTGGCCACTGGGCCTCCTCTGGGGCCGTGGTCCACCTGGCCACTGCCAGTTGTGCACCTGCCTGTCCCAGTAGGCATCCAGGGTTGAGTTTAAGAGTTCATTCTTACAGGGGACGGTGGCCTCAGGGCAGCCCACCAGACTGTCCTTACAAGCTGCTCCAAAGGACGCTTTGTTTAGGAGTATGTTAAATACTTACAGGAGCCATGGCTGCAGGGGAGTTTTGTTAATCAATACATCAAAGCACTGTTCTAAAGGAACAGATAATGAATTTCCTGATGCCATCCATATGTGAAAGAAAGTGACAGTTAGGATTGCTACTTACTCTCCTAAGAGATGTACTATGGAACAATGAACCAGACTGGTTTTTTCCTTTTGGGCATTCCAGGCAGGTGGTTTTCCTGGTCCTGGGTGGGGGTGAGGGGCTGTCGTGTGACACAGGTGAGAACTGCTGAAGGGCATCTTCACAGCACAGCACCGCTGAGCTGACCTGGCTGACTGTGGGCCTCTGTCCCTTTACAGCCCTTTGCCTATGGGACCACCATGGGGAACAACAAAATTTCGTTTTATTTCACAGGGCCAAGGTGTGTATTTGCTTAACAGTAACCAACCTCTGCTGCTCCTCCTCTGGAATGAAGTGGTCCTCCACCTGGAAAATGGGGCTAATGCCTGAGGACTGCCTGGCACCAGCCCACAGCCCCCACCGCACTCACCCAGGCCCTGCAGATGAGCCGCCCCATCGAGCTTCCGGAGAAACCTCATTGAACAAAGAGGAGGTGGGTGTCCCTGGCAGCGGCAGTAGGGCTTCACTGGGGGAAGTATGGGTTTCTCGTGACTCTGAGGGTTCCCTGCTCTTGAGATTGCCTTGTGTTGCTGGGAGCAAATGAATCTGACTTGGCTAAGGAACGTTTCTGACATAACTTGGTTCTAAATGTTTCCCCTGGTGGACCTGCCACAGTTTCAAAGTGTTGTGTCATTGAGCTTTAGTAAATGTGTTTCTATCCTGCCCTCTCTAGAGGGGTCTACCTGCCCTGCCCTTTCTTGTGGAAGGGTTTTCTTTCTGTCACTTGCGCCCCAAAAGAGTGGAGGGGATGTCCTGCTTTTTAAAATTGCATACGTTATTTTGTTCAGGTCTCTGTGTGCTAGAATTAAGTATTCTAGTTTTATGATGATTTTTCAGGAAGTAGTTTATAAAGAATATCAGCTTTGGGTGCTGATGGTGGGACTGTTGTCTCTTTCCTGAATCTCAGTTAAGTTTGTGGCTTCCTTTACTGGTTTACAAGACCAGGGTATTAGATTATACTACAGAGACTCTTCATTTTATAAGATTGTTTCCAATGATGCATCTAATTGGCATGGCTGCTAGGTTTAGTGTAAAATAGAGAATGGAGGCTACTTGCCCAATTATAATAAAGGGGTGTTTTATGGGTTATCCTCCAATTCAGGTTAGTGTTAGGAAATCAGCCACTAGAAGTCAAAACGCAATTGAGTTAGAGGTCGAAATATTATGGTCCGCTCATTTGAGGTGTGTAATATTGGAATTATTACTAGTGCAAGGATGTATAGGATTAGTGCTAACACACCTCCCAGTTTATTGGGAATTTATTGTAGGATCATGTATACAAATGGGAAGTACCATTCTGGTTTGATGTGGGGTGGTGTATTTAAGGGATTTGCTGGTGTGTAGTTGTCTGGGTCTCCTAATAGGCCAGGGGAAATAACACTAGAATTATTAGAACTATGATCATGAGAAAAAGTCCTTAGGACATTTTTAATTGTCGTATGGGCGAAATGCAAGTGTCCTTCCTCTTGGCTTTTTCAGTAATTTCTCCCGTTATCTGGAATGCTTTTGCCTCAGACACCTGGTTCAGTCACCTCCTTCTAGACTGTTCAAGTCCCTCCTCCCTGCTGAGGCTTACCCTGTCCACTGTTTATATTGAAAGCCCTGCTTTTCTCTGCTTATAATCTCAGTCCTCCATATACTGCTTTATTCTTGATAGTGTTTGTTACCGGCTAACCTACCAGAAAACTTACAAATGTCCATTGTCTCTTTCCTCCCCTCCAACTAGAATGTAGTCTCCACAAGTTAGGAATTCTGCCTGTATTCAGTCTAGTGGAGACCCTGAAGACTCTATGGTTAGCGAGACGTGGGCACAGTTGTAACTCAATATGGTTTGATGTTTTAGCAGTTTAGGTTAGAGTCAGGCCAGTCATTAAAGAGGAACTTTTCTAGTACTTCTAAGCTACGCGATTAATTCTAAGAGCTTAAATTTTCAATAATCATACAGCACGCGGGAGCGCTTCCTTCTGTCGTTCCTCCAGCCTCGAGGACCTGGACACCAAATCTGTTCTCTCGTGGGGAAGTGGGAATGTGTGAGGATGATTGGCCGAAGTCTAAATTACATAAGACACACACACACACACACACACACACACACACACACACACACACA
>JAQQAC010012408.1:6491892-6514903 GCA_029783875.1 Phataginus tricuspis | reverse complement strand
ACACACACACACACACACACACACACACACACACACACACACACAGAATTAAACATTTTTAAAAACCAAAATGACAGAGTGGTTTCCTGTGTCACAGCAGGGATTCCCTAGCCTCCGGTGAGCTCAGAGCAGTGGGAGAGAAGAGGGAAGGGGCCACGTAAGTCAACCCCGTCTCCCTCCTCTGGACTTGCCTCCCGCTGGGTTGTCATCCCTTGAACACTCAGAACGCAGACGTCAGGGTGAGCACACACAGTCATAAAACACGGCTACTTCCACATCCATCACTGGGGCATGGAGCATGTTGCATACTTAAGTGTGGCTCAAAACATTATCACTCATGTATGTGAGTTCTTCCTCTGTAGCTGAGTCAAAGAGTAAACAGAGCAGAGGTATATTAGCAAGAACAAGGTTTAATGTGAATATATAATATACACACATAATCTGGGACAGATAAGGGCTCATTTTATTAAATGGATAGGAGATATGAAGCCCCTATAAATGGACATAGGCCTTGTCTGGGGCCGGGGGAGACATGTAGATGATGGCCTCTGAGGGTGGTGGCATGTCCATTGCTTTGTCGTCAGAATCGGAGTCGGAGGTAGGCTTGAGGCCAGTGGATGTGCTGCCCATGGCCTTGTGTAGGGCTGGGGGAGACTGGAAGATGACGGCCCTCGAGAGCGGTGTCATGTCCATTGCTTCATCATCGGAGTCCGAGGTAGCCTTGAGGCTGGCATATGTGCTGCCCACGGCCTTGTGTGGGGCTGTGGGAGACCAGAAGATGAAGGCCTGTGACTTCCCTTTCTAGCTAGCAGGCAGGTTCTTTCTTTGCTTCTCAGAAAGTGTAGGTCAGCGACCACCAGGTTTCAGCAGAGCAACATCCCACATTCTGACTGAGCCTGGCAGCCCAGATCTTGTCTTTGGTCTAGTTTTGGGGCCTGTGTCTGGTTTATTAATAACACAACACAGTAAACTGGGAAACACTTTTTATTTTTAAATGTATCTCCTTTAGATTCTTCTTCTCAATGGTGTCACCATTCTTGCCATCAGCCAAGCTGGAAGCTTCCGGAGCAACCTTGCCTCCTCTCAGCAGTCAACATGTCCATGTCAGTAACCCTGGTTCTAGTTTTTTAGGTCTTTCCAGGTGGACCTAGTCCTTGCTCACTGTTTTACTGTGGAAGCATTGACATTGTTACAGAATAAAATTTGAAATTCTCCAGCTCCACTCACAGTCTGGCCTTAACTTAGTCTACATCTCCATCCCTATGAGCCAAGCTCCCTGCTCCTTAAAAACATCTTATCTCATGCTTTTTCATCTCTGTGAATTATTTCCTCTGGGGGTTCCCACTTCTTATCTCTTGTTTTTAAGACATTTCACCCCAGCAAAACATGTATCGTTGAAGACCCACCTCTCTAGTCACCTCTTCTTTGAGGCTTCCCGTGCACTCTTATTTAGGTGTGCCCTCTTCTCCCTTCTCCGTACTTAGTGAGAACCTCCCTTATCTCAAATATGAAAATGTAAGCTCGTGCAAATCACTCTTCAGATAACGGGATCTGCTGAACAGTGCTAACAGTGAATGCCTGGACTCGGCTTCAAAGCTCAGCCGCCCATTCAGGCGTACCTGATGCTGCTCGCTCATTCACCAACCATTTATTATGTTCCAAACAATGTGGAATATAAATGCGGGCAAGATGCTACTGACAACCCTTAAGTCCCTGCAGTATATCTCCAGGTGCTTCAGGAGAGGCCCAGTGAGCCGTGCCCGCGTCCTCTTTTTAACAGCGACGGGCACAGAGTGTGTGGGGCAGGCTCCAGATGCTGCTGCTGTGATTACTCCTCTGGCCCAGTGGTAAGATTCCAAATCTCTTGTTCTCTGCCTGTGCTTTTTCCATAGTACTGTAGTTTTGTTTTATGGGGGCGGCTTCTTTCATATCTCTGAAGAAATTAAATATGGGTGTTAGAAACTCTTTTCTCTTGCCTTCATTGTGTCTATTTTTATTGTATTGTACCATCTTTTATTTCTATTTGTTTGGTTTTTCTCTCATTGGTACTGCTTTTCCTCTGAGAGGACCTGTACCACAGGCCTGTTGTAGATAGAAAAGTAAACTTGGTGCTTTGCTCACCATCACGTTTGAGTGACATCAGTGTCACAGCTGACAGAAGGAGGGAAAAATAAAAAGGAACACCAAGTTCTAGAAAGGAGCAGTTGAGAGCAGAATGTGTGTTGTTGAGTTATGTGTTTATTTGAGTGTTCAAACTTCCCTCTTTGTCTAGTTATTACTTCTTTACATTCATAAACATCATAAAATCCACTGATTTCAAAAGCCCAAACACATATTATAGGAATTCAGTTGTTGAGATGAGAAAATATGAGAAGGACATAACTATACCACCAATTCTATGACTGGATAATGCTAAAACAAAACAAAAAGAATCCACGGTGGCTAGAAGGGCTATTTTCCACTGACTGTCTCTCTGGGGACTTAAACAGAATCTTTGTGTGTGTGTGTGTGTGTGTGTGTGTGTGTGTGTGTGTGCCATTAATGTACAATGACATGAGCAACATTATGGTTACTAGACTCCCCCCATTATCAAGTCCCTACCACATACCCCATTACAGTCACTGTCCATCAGCATAGTAAGTAAGATGCTATAGAATCACTACTTGTCTTCTCTGTGTTATACTGCCTTCCCCATGCCCCCAGATACGTGTTTTAGAGTTTGAGGAGAATATGGAATACTTAAGTTTTCCTTCACAACATCTAGAAATGTGAGATTGAAATGCATAGTAGGGTGGTATTAAGTATATTACTTGATTTGAGTTATGCAACAAAGGATATGGTTGTGTTTAAAAGAGTTTGATGTATTTTAAGTATGTTGGTTCTTTTAAAGTTTACCTTAAAAAATGTTCAGTGGCCTTATTTTCATTTCCCTGAATCAGATTTTCAGACAGCTTTTTAATTTTTTTCTAATTTGGTGCGATAATCAAGATTTGTTATAGATCTACAGTTTCTTATTGGAATGTACAGTTTTTTGTGAGTTTAAATTTCTTTCTTTCTATATTTTTAGGACCAATCTCATTTTTAATAAGGTTTAAAAAAAAAAAAAGCTAGAGAAAAAAAACTTCTCTGTTTTTGCCATGTGATGTTCCACAAGTGCAGCTGTAGAAAAGTGCTTGTCAGTTAAATAAAAACCACATTTGATAGAGAAAAAAAAAGACAAAACCAAACTTTAAATTTGCCAGGGTTTAGCTGCTCATTTACATTAGTGTGTGTGCATTCGTTCAGCCACAAGGTGGCAAATTTTGTTTCTTTCCCTACTTAAGGCTGGGGTACAACAGTCATCAGGGACTTTGTGCTAAGCCCGATGAAGTGTTTCCTAAGGGCACAGAGCCCTTCAGCCTCCAGAACATTATCGTAACACAAAGGTCTCAGCTACACTGAGGAGAGAAGTCAGAATTTGTTTTTTGAAATTGATTGGAATCTAAAGCCTGAAATAAATAAATATTCATACCATACTTTACATAAAAAAATGTATTTTATCCATTGTTTTAGTTAATTCAAGTAGGAGCGTAAACCTGGGCCTTGTTACTCTATGCTTGCCAGGAAGGGAAGTCCTATGCAGTCCTATTCTTTGTCTCAATAAACTCATCTTTGAAATGGGTCTATTCTAGCTCACTGGGTCATCCCTATTTTACAAACTATATAATTCCTACATAAATATAAGATCTTAATTGAATAGGGTGAAATGTACACACAGTTAGCTGTAAGAGAAGTTATGTTAAGATTTTGTTAGCCATTTGCATATTAGTGAGAATAAGTTAATCAGAACTGTCACTCAGATTCAGAATTGACAGTAGAATTGCAGATAGTGACCCATTTTTGCCCAAGGCCTTTTCAGTCTTTATGATACAAGATACAAGAGTTTAGTGATCCAGTGTGGAAGAATAAATATGGCCAAGAGTAAATTTGCCAGGGAATGATTCCAGATTGCCCTAAAATACAACTTAAATGTTTCTATTAGAAGTTAAAGAACTGGACCTGCAACCTGAGTAGAAAAATACATTGCTTCTTTTGAGGACATGAGGGCTTGGAAAGAGGGCAGCCCTGACCTGAAAGTGTGAGCAGATAACCTAAGATGAGAGAACAATAATTCCATGGTCAGGATTAGGAATGGGGAGTTTGGTGTCTAGAACAGCAATAAAATTAGAAGAACCTGGAAAAAAGAAAGAATAAAGCCTACAGTTCATTCAGTGCAAGTTGAATAAATGGAGACTGAATTTGTAATGTATCTTAGCCATGTATATTTGTATTCTGAAACCCCCTGTGCATTAAACTGTAGTAGTTTGAACCTTTGGGCATGATGTTTGCTGAGGAGGCCTCACCTTGGAGCCTGTGTTTTTTAGGGAAAACACTAAGGTTTTGGAGAGTGCTACAGACTGAACGTTTCTGTTCTCCCAAATTCAAATGTTGAAGCCCTAATCCCTGGTATTTGGAGAAGGAACCTTTGGAAGGTAATTGGATTTTAATGAGGTCATGGATGGAGCTCTCATGATGAAATTAGTGCCCTTATAAGGGGATGAGGGGACCAGGGCTCTCTCTACCACGTGAGGACCAGCAAGGGAGTGGTGATCTGCAAACCAGGAGGGAGGTTTGCTCTTACCAAGAACTCAGCCGTGCTGGCGCCCTGATCTAGGACTTCTAACTATCAGCACTATGAGAATAAGAGCTTGTTGTTTAAGACCCCAGCATCTAGTATTTTGTTACAGCAGCCCAAGCTGACTAAGGCTTTTACCTCTGTCCTCCACAGGTCTCTCTGGTTCATTTTGGTAATGAAAGGAGATAAAATGAAATGACACTTCGGTGTGTCTATTTAGAGATGCCCATTTCATCTTGATTTCTACCTCTTACGTACATGGAAATCATTAGAGGAGTGACGGTGCCAGGGTCCTCTCCCAACCCAGTCCTGCCTGAGACCCTAGTGGCATCAAGAGATCAAACTGCACCTTCTCTAAGTATTGGAATCTTCAAAGGTGTGCCAGAGGACTATACCTGAAGTCACAGATCTTTTCATTTAGCTTTATCTTCCGTGTTCTTACACTACATTAACATGGAAAGGCTGAACTCCCTGATTGTTGCCCCCACCTGTCTACTTGGCTGTAGCACCGGCCTCCCGCCTGCTGATCTGCTGATGCTCACTGTGATGATGCCACAGTCTCCACCATCGGTGCAGCCTCGGGTCCTAGAGGTCCTAGAGATACTGGAGTGGTGCTCTGTGCATGCCCCGCTCTCTGGACTGGGCCAAATGGGCCTTTCAGCTTCATGAACGTGCTGCTGTGCTCTCTTCCCATGCCACATGCCCTCTAAGGGATCTGCACTCACACTTCTTCAGTGCAGAGCATTCTTTTCCCTTTTCATTCTGTCCTTCTCCCCTCTGAATGGTTCAAAGGGCCTAGTGGACATCTACTTTCTTCAGATACCACCTGAAGTTTCACTCTCTCAAATAAATCCTGTTTCTCCCCTTCCTCCCTCCTCCACAAGTCTTGATTAAGTTCTTTTGTTAAAAGACTCTCAAAGTATCAATTCTATATAACATGTGTTCTAGGTTGTGATTATACCCTCATTTGTGTGATTATTTGATTAATGCTTGTCACGTCCGCTGACAGCCAACTCCGTGAAAGCAAGGACCCCAGCACCCCCCTGGCATGTGGCAGTATTGGTACAGGGTTTGTGGGAAGAATGAATGAAGAGTGGGGACGGTGCACCTCCTGCCTTCTCGCTCTGCCACCTGCATGCTCTAGAGCAGCATTTCCCATCTCCACCATCGTGATTCAGGGCCACCTCCCTTAAATAGCTCTTTCAGATTTTGCCTGTAGTGCTACACTCCAAGGGCTCAAAATTGAGCCCTTTGGACTGGTTGGGGACAGGTGATGAGGAGTACAATGTCCCAGCGCAATAGGTTCATCTCTGGCCTCAAGCATTCTTAGTCAATGAATCACTCCAGGAAATAGATGCTTGGGGAGTGGAGAGGAGAGAGTAGGGAGAGTCCTCGGGCCCCACCTTTCCTGTCTCACTTTGGCTGACCCAGGACTACCCAGGGTTTTTGTTTATTTGTTTTCATGTAAATCCCCTAGTTAATTAGAGGGGAGGGGCCCATTCATGTTCCTTCTACCCTTCCTATTTTCTACATTTTTTCTTCTCATTGCTACTTAATCTCTATCTGGACGAAATGTTCTTTTCATCTTGTATGGTTTCCAACTGTATTAGTTTTCTAAGGCTGCTGTAACAAATTATCACAAATTTGGTTGCTTAAAACAACACACATTTCTTCTCTTAAAGTTCTAAAATTCCAAAGCTGAAATCAGTTTCACTGGGATAAAGTCAAGGAGTCAGCAAGGCTTGTTCATCCTTGGGAGCTCTAGGGTAGAATTTGTTTCCTTGCCTTTTCCAGTTTCTAGAACATTTCTGTATTCCTGGCTTGTGGGCCCTTCCCCTGTTTTCAAAGCACTTCAATCTTTGTTCTTACTGTTCTCTCTCCCCAAAATGTTGTCCACTGGTTCTTCCTCCACTTTCAGATCTCAGCGTAAGGCTACCTTCTCTGACTTTCCTCACTTTTCCTTACAGCCTGTTGCACAGCACACACACTCACATGCCAGACCGTGGGTTCCCTGAGGGCAGCGACCATGTGCTACTTGTTCAGCATAGCTCTCCTGGTGCCTGGCATTATGCCTGATACACAGTAAGTGCTACAGAAATATTTTGGGGCAAGTTTCTTGAATGTCCTAGACTTGTTCTGCTTTTCCTTCTGCCTAGAATTCTTTCCTTCATTCTTTGCATAATTGACTTCTTATTTCAGTTCCAACCCAAATCTCATCTTCTTGGAAAGGCCTTTCATGATCACAAAGTTTAAAATAGATGCCTCTTCACCTTTTCCTGTCTATCCCATCATTCAGTTTTATAGTTATTGCATCACTTCATACTCATACTTACCACTTCATACTTACCACACCCTGAGACTATTTTGTTCAATTTTTTATTTACTTATATTTTTTTCTCCCCAAACAGAACATAGGCTCTATGAGAGCAGAGATTATATTTGTTTGGTTCAAAGCTTCAGTCCCAGCCCTCTCAGCAATGCCGGGCACATTACAGGCTCTCAGTAAATATGTGCTGACTGACTGACTGACTGAATGAATGAATAAAGCCCAGAACTACAAATTGCATGCATGTGACTGCTTTGCCTTATTTAATCCTCACAACAACCTTATGAAGGAAGCATCATCCTACTGTTAGCTCCACATTATAGAAAAGAGAGCTAAGTCTTAAAGAGGCAGTGTAACATGGCCAAGGTCACTGTTGGGGAGGATGGATTTTCCTCTACCCTTTAAGGTTCTTCTAGCTGGTATAAGAACCAAATTTACATGAGACAGATTAACTAATTAAAAGTCTAATTAAGTATATATGGGGAACCCACAGACATGAGATTCCAAAGACAGGGAAAATGAGGTATATATGTCATCCTGAACTAAGGAAGGGGGTAGGGGTCTGAGACTTCAAAGGGAAAGGGGAACCATTTACAGGAATATGGAAGAGTAAATGGTAAACATGTTTGCTGGGCTACACAAAACAATGGCACATAAAGAGATTTAACAGACTTTGTCACATGCCTCCCTGTCTAGTGCCTGTAGGTTATATTATGATGTGGTAATCTATGGTGATAGTTCCCTTCCTCTCTTTAAATTCTTTTTATTCGTTGGGGCTAGGAGGAGGGCAAAGTTTCTTTCCAGTCTTTTGGGCATTGATTGTCTACAGTTCTGAAATAATCTGCATGCCAAAGTGGTGCATTTTAGGGCTGCCTGCCCTTGGCTTTTACATCAGTTTCAGTCATTTGAGAAGCTAGACTTCAAATCCAGATGTGCCTATTTTGCAGATGACCATTCATCATCAACCTCTCAAAATATGTTCTATTACTCATATTGTGAGTTTGGAGATGGCAAATGGGCTCCCAGGTAGAGAATGGGATTCCTACCTCTCCTGTTTCTTGCTCCCCCATTAACCATATCCTCTACAAGCTGAGCAGCCGGAGGGCTGTGGCCACCGCACCCTGAGGTGCCTGGGGTGGGGCCTGCCCTGGGAGCTCCCTACACACAAGGAAGCAGGCAAGTACACATTATCTGGGGGCTTGCAGCTCCAAAAGAGAGCCAAGAAGGGGCTGGCCTGGCCTCACACTAAGACCCCAGACTCACTAGTCAGAACAGTCTATCTTACAAGGTCCTGCGCCAGGGCAGGGGAAGGAGTGAGGGGTCTGGAGAGGGGTAGAACTATTTTCCTGTTTCCATGAGAGTCCAATTTCCTTTCTTATGGATGGAGGCGATAACAGGGGGAAGGAGAACATTTCCCTTTGCTCCTACCCTGGATTATAAAAGAAACCCCAATTTGCAAAAGGGTGAGGGGTGAGCCTGGGGTGGCCGAGAGAGGTGGTATCTACATTAGCAGCAGCAGGCTTATCAGCTGACTTAATCATGCCACTTCTAAAAAATTACCCAGCACCTCGGTACAACCTCTGAACTCCTTCTAGGACAAAGGCCTTTAATGAGCAGCCCCTTTCCCCTCTGCAGTTCCATCTCCTGCTCGCCTGGAACCTCCCACAAATTCTTCCCATCTCTGGGACTTTGTAAAGGTTATGCCTTTTCCACCTGGCTACTTCCTATTCAGCTCTCAGTGTTGGGCAATTGACCAAGAGAAGTTTGGAGGCAGATGATGTTTTACTTTTCTCCATATCCTGTGCCCCTCAGAGTGGTTGCTTCCATTAGCATCAAAGTGTCAACCCAAGGCAACCTTGCTGGAAGACTTCCGGGTGCCCTTAGGCTGGGCTGGGTGGCGCTGCTTCTCCCTCCCAAAGCACTTCAGCATAGCTCTATTTTCAGTTCTGCTGTACTTTAAATGTTGTTTTGCTTTCGTTCTGAGGTAAGAGGCTGTCTCTGGTGCATCACCACATCCCCCAGTGTTAAGCCATGGTAACTGGCACATTGTAGTTGCTCAATATATTAATTTTTGAATGAAATCTCTTCTGAACCTCTACAATGTGGAAAGCACTGTGCTAGGCACTGTTGGAGGGGTATAAAGCTGTGTCTGATCTCAATGGGAGGCAGTGGGGAACATGAAATATTCACACATATGCATGGCACTATGAGGTAACTTGAAGACAATTCTAGAGAAATTTAAAAGAGGAACATTTCTGATTTGTTTATGGTAAAAATTATTACACATCCTTCTTTCCACCTGGAAACTGCCTCTTACATATTCACTGTATTCTTAATAGGTCTAGAAATGTCTTTTGCTGTGTGGTTTATATCTGTTTTAGAAGCAGCTGGGGCATAAATAATAAAGAAAATAATGGCCAGGTGATGGGGTATGGAAGGGCCTCTGGGCTGTGAGTTCAGACAGTATCTGAAAAGGCTAATTCAGTGTGAAGGGGTGAGGTTATCTTTTAGAGACAGCAGGGTTTAGGGTCTACACTAGTTGAAAGTAGAAGGTGAGCTCTGGGAGGGGCTGAAGAAAGTGGTAATAAAAGTAGATGCTTCCAAGTCCCTTCATTAGCCCCCAGGGCTAGGTCTACTGTCTGTTCCCAGGCCCCCAGGGCTGCCAGGCACCTCCTGAGAGGAAGAGAAATGGAGTGAATACTTGGAAGCTCTGGAATGAAGAAACGTGAAATTATCCAAACAAGTAAACGGGGTAGACAAATTATCTTCTTCCCCACTGGGAGCATTGGTCTACAATCTGATTTATGCTTAGGAATTATCAACCCCACATTTCCATTACTTTATAATATTGATGTTGCATAGTTCTAGAGTAAGGATCAAGCACTCGAGCTTCGTGAATGCTGCAGGACAACTACACACAGTGCTGACTGGGCTGGCTGTGTCCATAAAACCGAAGTTTAATTCATCCACGTGCGTCCCTGATTCTGCTTCTGATACTATGTGGCCCTAAAAAATCCAAAACGGAATTTTTCAATATTTCTGTAAAGGGGGTCATGAAAGAGCTTATTTGTTTAAGCATAAAGTGGTTAAGCGTTGGGAAGTGCCTCCTTGGTCAATACATAAATTAGGCCAGACTGTTTTCTCATTTTGCTTTTCCTCTTTTACATAATCAGAGAGGAAGTGAAAGTGGAGGACCCTGAACAATAATTTTGGCTGGTCTAAATGAACCAGGTCCTTGCTCTCTTTCAAACTCATAATTCTCATTGCATCATTCTTTGGAATTAAGCACCACTGGTGAGGTCTCAGAAAGTTCTTTGCTTTCTATTACTTAACTTTCCGTGTCCCTGTCTTTGGGTACCCTCTAGGCAGCCCACCAGAGGATGTTCGAGCCCCCTTTAGCACCCCACACAGAGCCTTGCACATAATAGGTGTGTTAAAAACTGTTGAGGAATTATTGAGCAATTCTTTAAGAGTGATTAAGAACTGCAACAGACACGCTCTTAAATGCCACCCCACCCCCGCCCTTTACAGAAATACTGGAAAATTCCGTTTTGGATTATTTAAGGCACCTGGTATCAGAAGCAGAATCAGGGATGCGCATAGATAAATTAGAATTTGGTTTTATAGACATACCAAGCCGTTACCACACCTTTAAGTGAAGATGAAATATTACTCTCAGGGTGAGAATGAATATTTCCCAGTTTGTTTCAGATATGAATCAGCTAATCAGCGCAAATTGTGCTTCTGTATGCTTACCAGGTGTAGGGCAGAGCTTTGGCTGGAATTGGGAAATCCTTCGCTGGTATAAAGTGGGCGGGGAATTGAAGGCTCAGAACTGCGAGGAGGAGGCGGAGTCACCGAGAGTTTGAGCGTTTCTGTCCAATCAAAAGGAGACGGAACAGAAGTCGGGAGATAAAGGAGAAGGAGATCGAGAATCCTGCCCATTTCCTTGCGCCCGCCAGCCGGAACTGTAGGTTGTCTGCTCAGCTCTGCCCAGGGCTAGCGGCCGAGGCCGACTCCAGCTATGGCCTTCGCCAATCTACGGAGAGTGCTCATCAGTGATAGCCTGGACCCTTGCTGCCGGAAGATCTTGCAAGATGGAGGGCTGCAGGTGGTAGAGAAGCAGAACCTGAGCAAAGAGGAGTTGATAGCCGAGCTGCAGGTAAGGCTAGCGAGAGAAAGACGAGGGCTCAGGGGCATCCTCTGCCGAAACAGGCTGGCCACGCCGGAAAGGCGTACCCTACTCCCACTCCCCGTCCTTGGTAACAGTCCTGGGGCCTCCTGAGATTGGGGGCTGGGGGAGGGGGGAGAAGGGAGGAACAAACGGCCGCGAGCTGCAGGATGCAAACTTTCCATTCAGTTTGCAACCGCGTGTTTCATGTTGGTTTGCCTCCTGCGAGCACTGCAAAGCGCAGGCTTCTCCAACTTGGCCTGCAGGATGCCAGCGCGGCTCCCCAGCTGTCGCGCGCAGGGGCCCTGGCAGCCCGGCGCCGCCTCTTCCTCCCGAGCGGGGGCACCGGGGGAAGGGGCGCCAAACTGGCCTCCCTGCAGGGTGCCAAGAGACCGGCGATCCTTCCCCAAGTCCTGGCTCGCCTGGCGGAGTCCATCTTTCCCTGGGGGGCACTGGCGGAGCCCCAGCCTGTCTCGTGGCAGCTGAGACGCCGCAGGGAAGGCAGCCTGGCTGGGACCGCAAACGCCGAACCCGCCGTTTTTCTGATGCAAGACTGCCGGCGAGTTGTCACCGCCCCTCGGCGTCCTGGGAGCGCTCGGAGGAGAGGGGGCGGGCGGGGGGCGGCCGAGATTCCCTGCAGCACACGCGGCCGTCGCCGCCGCGGTCCAGGCTTAGTCTCCGCCCGCGGCCACCGCGGAGGGCCTCACCTTTGGCCTCATCGCGGTCAGGAATGCAGACTGGACTAGAATCCGATCCCAAAGGCCCCCAGAAATTTATATTTCTTAGCAAATCTTTCTCAAGAACCTATCAGTATGCGTGATACCTAATTAACTCAAATTAATTAAGATTTTCTTTGCTTTGTTTGTAAGGGTCTTGCGAGGTTTGGTGGCCTCATCCAGTCTCATGACATTTATTTTGTGAACTCTTCTCCCCAGTTCCTGCACTTCTGTCCGGCACCCAGCACCCCGGTGTCTCTACCCATCAACTCCCACGCGTGGCTGTGCTTCCTCCTGCCAACCCCAACAAGCCAATCGTGGGTCCGCGCCCTCCGCCCTTTCCAACAAGAGCCCCTTAAATCAAACCACAGAGGCGGCTGCAGTTGCTTTAGCTGTGCCACAACCACCCACCTGGCCCCTCCTCTACCCTTGTATCTGTCGCTGTGTTTTTCCTGGGCTCCCCTCCCCCAACGCTCCATGGTGGTCTATCCGGGTATCCAGCCCCTGTCCTGTACTCAGAGAAGTTTCTGCTAGGTCCCTGCCTTCAAGAAGCTTGTAGAAGAGTTAGGAGCCTGACTAACACACGCTAGACAATTGAGATGACAGTACTTCAGTGACAAACAGGACCATCTAGGGGCCTAGCCTCTGCATACCCTGCTGCTGAAAAAGTGGAGAGGAGAGGGGTCAGTAAGGCCGGGCCTGGAGGCAAGCACTCAAGACCTAATCCTCGGAGTATGGTAGGGCTGGATGGGAGGCAAGTGCCTCGCACTTGTCTTTTCCACTTCTGTATGGGGACTATTAATGGGCTTGGCTTTGGGCAATAGTTGGAAGGCAGTGAAGTGGCCTTTAGTCCAGCTTCAGACCCTCACCTCTGCCAAAGCACCAGGTTGGAACTGGGATCCTTGCAGCTTTCCTAAGGAAATTAGAAATCCTATACCTCTGGGGTGGGGTGGGAGTGCAGGAAGTCAAGGCTTCAGGCAGCGGGGCAGCAGAGAAGGAAAAGTGCAGAATGAAGGCGAGGCCTCCGGTGTAGTGGGTGGGCTTCATCAACTTGGGAGTTAGTGGCGCGGGGACTGGGAGTCTCGCTGAAACTTGGGGGACTTTGTAAAGGCACTGAAAACGCGAAGCAGGAGTGGGGGAGGGGTGGCTGAGGCAGTGTTCAGCTCCCTACTGCTTGGCTTGGGCTGTTTGGGAACACGCAGCCTTCATGTCTGTCTTTGTAAAACATTCCGCTTCAGCATGCCAGTTAGTCAACCTGGGCAGCCTGCCGGAGGGCCCGCACATCCGAACTATGCCTTTTTTATCCTGTGTGGCAGGGTGTCGGGGTAGTGCTCCTTGCCTTCCCTATTGAAATCTTTTCAATAATGAGAAGCATGGGCACATTGCCTGACCAGGCCTGGCCTCCCTTCCCTTCCTTGGTATTCCGGGCAGGCACAGTTTTCTCTCGCTCACTCCATGGTCAGGAAGCAGAGTTATCTCCCTGAATGGTGCTTTTCAGACTCGAAGCTCATTAGTAGGTAATGAGGTAGCTTCATTGGGTCATCATTAGCTTTAAAAAAACAAAATAAATATCAGTGAGCAATGCAGGTAGTAAGACTTAACACTAGGAAGGGTAGTATGTGTCATGAAATTTGTTTCAATTATATATGTAGTTGTGTGTGTGTGTGTGGTGTGAGTATAAAATCATAAACGTGTTTCTTACTATAGATCTTAGAAAAGTTTGGAGAACACTGGCTTGGCATAAGAAAGCTTCTTGTTTGGAACTCACAAAACTCTTACTTAGACTGTGTACCCCTCTTCTATTAGCAGGTGTCACATCTTAAATGAACCTCATATGTAGGAACATTTAAATCTTACCAGCTATCAGTGGCTTTCAAACTTTGACCAAGACCCCCAGTAAGAAATTCATTTTATGTCATAATTCAGTTACACATACATATGTGTACACCCACTAAATTTCATGAAATAATACCCTTAGTATATGTGATAGAGATATTTTTCTCTCCTGTTTCATTTTCTTCTGGATTATTAATTAGCAACGCTGGTCAGAATGCACTAAATTGCGAGTTGGTAATGCATTTGACTTACTAAAGTACATTTAGATCTTGATCTCAGAATTTGAAGAAAGATAAAGAAGGGAATAAATTTCTATGCAAGAGTCCATCTTTTGAAAGGCTTTTTAAAATAGCAGGTTCCTAACCTTTCCACTAGGATTTAGTTTGTAAAAGTTAAATAGCCATCTACTTAATCAGGATCATCTGTATTGTGCCAAACAGTGCCTACCTGCATTCTTTAGCTGGGGAACATGACTTGGAGAAATTTTTGGACTTCCCCTATGATTCAAGTGAGAGGCGGGAGCAGTGCCGCAATCACCCCCAGGCTAAGCCTGTCCTACTTGTGAAAGGAAACATGTGTGAACTTGAGGAACGTGAATGGGTTTCCACTGCTGAGTTAGCATAGTTTGTCAGGAACAACTTTAAATCCAGCAGAATGTTGGCCTTTTATTTTCCATCTCTAAGGCAGCTTGAGGGGCAGGGGGTAAGACCACGAAGTTTGGGCATTCAAGGAAGTGCTCCAGCTGCAGCACTCATGCACACACACACCACAACGCACAGACAGCAAGTAGATGGTGAAGTGGGTGCAGTTTCGGGAGAGGGGCATTCTCCTTTGAGAGTGCCAAAGAGGAGCTCAGCGTGCTGAGGAATGTTATGATCAGAGCAGACTGCACTGAGGATGTGGGCAGATTTGTAAAGCGCTGTCGTTTGCATAAGTAGAAGAGAGGAGCAGGCAGTTAGAGCCAAGTTTGGAGGTATGACACGTGGCCTGAGAAGCACAGTGCCTGGGAGAGTGGGGGTTTGAGGGATCAGTGGAAAGTAGGTTGGCATGTAGGCTTAATATATGCTGATTGAATGAGTCAATTAATGATGCAATTGAAAGAAGAATTGAATGAGGAAGGGGTAGTTGAGGGTGTGAGAGACCTTGAAAACTAGGAAACTGGCCATATGGGGTGCCTGGTTCACAGTGGGACCGGGGAGGATCTGTTGAATGGGAATCTCCAGAGGCAGATTCTCTATTTGGGACAGGCGAGCTCTGGCTGCACTTCTGTCTATACGCTCTGCCTGGAGATTCTTCAGACTCCCTAGATTCAAAGAAAGCTGGTTTAAAGGACATCACCCTTGGGGGAAAAGTGTAGAGACTACAGGGTAACTGCAAGGGAGATCCCTCCATACAGAGAGGCCTTGCTGATTAAAAACCATGTTGTTTCTGAGTGTATCCTGAGGGCCTGCAGGTATCCTCCCCTACAGCCAGGCCATCCCTGGGGAAGCAGATTCCCCAGGTTTGGGGAGGATAGGGGCAGCTTTAGAGACCACATTCAAGGAAGCCAAACCCTAAGATTGTGACACCTTGGGCAGTCCCTGCTCCAGGTTTGTTTCTTGTCAGCTGAACCCTTGGTCCTGGGCTGACCACTTCCTGTTTTATTTGCTCAGTGGTTACCAATTACCTGAGGTGCCATTGCTGGTGGTAAAGGAATGTACACAAGAAACATGCTTACACATTGCCTGCCACATTGCCCTCCAAAAATGTACGATTTATGCTCCTGTTTTCCTGCACTCTCACCAACACTGAATAGTGTCAATTTTTGTTTTGCCAGTATGATGCCTGATAATACCACATATAAAAATTTACATTTTTTGCATTGCCAATATGATTCCTGAAAATACCACTTTTAAAAATAAACATGTCTCATGTTTAAGTTATCTAATGTTTTAAGTCTTTTTATAAAAGACTGGCCATTTTATAATTCTGTGAATTGCCTGCTTGTATCTGCTTATTTTTTTATTGGGTTCTTTATCATTAAAAAAATGCATTTATGGGAAGTCTTGATCATTTTTGGTGATGGATCTTTGTTATATATTTTGCAAGGTGTTTCTTACTATATCAAGCCTGTCACTTGCCTTTAACTTTGTTTATGGGGTCTTTTCCATACAGAAATTTAAATTTCAAAAGAACTCAAATTTGTTACTATTTTCTTCTATAGTTTCTGGGATTTGTGTCTAGCTTATGAAACTTCCCCTCCCTGAGATCATAAAAATATCCCCCCTGACATTTTCTTCTAATGCTTATATTTAAAAATTCTTTAATTCATCTGGATTTTTTAAATCTGTAGCAAGATAGGAATTCTGTTGATTAATTTGTCACTTCTGAGCCTTTTCCTCCTGGCTCCCTCCCAACTTGCTCTCCGTTTGCAGAAAACACTTGAATGCTGTCATGTGGCTCCTGTGCCTCGTTATCACAGTGAACAGGAGGGGTTTCTGATGGAGGATTTTTAGTCATCTGACAAGTTTGAATTATTTGGGGAAAGAATGTGGGGGCAGGGAGAATGGTTTCCAGGAGCCTCTCAAATCACTGGATTCATTGCATTCAGTGGAATGTATTAGTGAGCATCAGCTGTTACAATAATACTTGGTTTAGAGACATAAAATATAGATGAGGAGACCAAAGTGAGGGCAGGAGAGAGAACAGCTAGATGATGCAAAAACACGGCAGGAATGATCACTGAGTCCAGGACTGTTGGCAAAGGTTTCCTGGAAGAGAACTTTATTGTGCCTTGAGTTGGTGGTGTGTGGCCAGACAGGGGGATTCTTTTTTTCAGAGCCAAGTGCAGTGGACTCTAGTGTGGGACAGACAGCAGAGTCCCCTTTCTGCCCAGGCATTAGCTGATGGTCAACAAAGATGCTGTAAAGGGAGGAATTCAGAACACCCTCAAGGTTCCACCTAGTGCTCGCAGTCAGCCCATTCAGGATGGCTCCTGTTTGATTCCTCCAGCCTTTCCACTGTGTGCTTTATACACACTGACGTCACAGCACTCACGTGTGATGGCAAGTTTTGGTGTGTCTGCAACCTCAAGCTCCTCGAGGGGTGGGCTGTGACTTACTCATCTTGTGTTTTGACAGGCCAAGCATAGTGCCAGATGCATACATACCAGGCACCCCATAGATGGAGGAAGACATGAGAAGGGGGGAAGGAGGGGAAATGGGCATCCTTAATTCTGCTGGGCTTCAGTTTCTTATCTGTGAAATAGAATTGGACCGGATGTTTATAAATGTTTCTTTGAATCTCACATTTTGAGATTCTGTTTCAGAACCACAGACATAAAAGGGTTTGGAGTGCCTGTGAGGTGTCCTGCATCTACCCCCTGAAGGCCCAGTCCCCAACCAGTGAAGCATAAACATCAGAGAATCAATTCTACAACCTCTCTTGAACAATCATTCCAGTGTTTAGAAGCCCTACAGATGAAAATACTATATTCTGCAGTGTAAGCTTCATTTCTCTCCTCCTCTCCAGAGAAAACCAGCTCTCTGCTCTTTCCACATGTAACTTGTCCAAACCTGTTCATAGTCCCTGGGCATGTGCGCAACACATTGTGGGCCCTCACCCCAGGAGCCGGATGTCCACGGCCCTTCTCTGCACAGCTGGTGCTGGGGAGGGGAGAGGGAAGGTCCTCCTGGGGTCCAGCTGGGTGCTCTGCTGGGGAAAATGCAGAGACTTACACTCAAGTGTCAGATCAGACATGGGAAGGGGCCCAAGGCACCATGAGTTCCAACCCTTTTATTTTACAGAGGAAGACCAGGGTGCTGGTGACATGACTTAGCACCGGGTCCAGCCTCCTGACCCCATCTTCCTCACCAGCCTAGGACAGCCAGTTTGGGGCAGAGTGTGCACTTGTTCACCTGCTCCATTTCCTGGGGACTCATACTGGGTGTTTGGGCAACAATATCGTTATTCTGGGAACATAGCTCTGAATGAGCCTGAGAAAGACTGTCTTGGGGTTTAACTTAGCCCAAGTAAAGTGATTATGATGAATCCAGAAAGCCATTTTTCACATATGGGTATTTTTAGTTTAAAATTGCCTGGCTTCTGAGCAACTATAGGCAAATTTGATTGTTCTTCCTTCCCCTTATTTTGGTCTCTATTTTAGGAAATTTTTTTTTTCAACAGTTTTGTCTTTTCTTCACTTGGTCATTCAACAGCCAGCATTTATCGAGTGCCTTTGCTGTGCCAGTCATAGGGGCTTACAAAGCAGAATTTGATGCCCCCTCTCCCCTTCAGTAGCTCAGTGTTCAACGGAGAAGGTGACATCCATTGAGCAGTGCCAGATATTGTGCCAGGTGCTGTACCTGTCCTATTACATGGCCTCCTCACACAGTTGAGGAGGCCAGAGCTCAGATTCATAGCTTGTAAGGGATGGCACTTGGATGTGACCCCAGGCCTGACAAATGGTGGAGCCTTGTCGGGTGTGAATGCATTACACACATGCCACCACTTCCCTTTCCTTGGGTATATCCAAAGTATCCAGCATGTAGGAACTCCCACTTTGGGCAAAGAGGATTTAGCAAGTCTTGAAGACTGACTTGGGACCCAGATATTTCTTCTTCTGCCTCAGGACTGTGAAGGCCTTATTGTCCGCTCAGCCACCAAGGTGACCGCCGATGTCATCAATGCAGCAGAGAAGCTCCAGGTGGTGGGCAGGGCTGGCACAGGCGTGGACAACGTGGATCTGGAGGCAGCAACAAGGAAAGGTGTCCTGGTCATGAAGTAAGTCATGGAGGCCAGGGATGGGGGTGGAGACCACAAGGAGGGAGGAAAAGTCTTGGGTTAGAGAAAGCCAGGTCAGAGTTGGAAGGGCCTCCAGGAGGATGCCTGGTTCCGTTGGGGTGCAGACAGGTGGCCAGTGCTCACAGCCTAGTGGTTCCCGGGTGTTTGACATTGAGGCTCTCTTTGCAATCTCAAAATGCTTTGTATACCCACTCCACAGATATTTGGGCTGCAGCCTGGTTTGGGGATCCAAAGAATGTTAGTGAATTTACTTGCATCCCCTGATCCTGCTGTATCCTCCCTTGCCGCCTTCATTGTGCTGTGTGGAGCCAGGTTTTTGTTAGCTCTGCTTTCCTCTGTCTCCCTTGTGCAAATGCACAACCTTTGCTAGTAAAGTGACTACATTCTTTCTCTTCCTAAGTTCCCTGCACCCTTCTGGAGCCAGGACCCCAGTTTCTCTTTTACACTCCAGGGTCAAGAGGAAAAGGTCCCATTAGAGTTGTTTTTACAGATCCAGAAAAAAGGTCATGTCAGCATGCCAGCACCAGACGACACTCATTTCTGGCTCCTGTCTGGCACTTAAATGGTATGGCAGGCTTAGCCCCAGCCCACTCTCTGTTCTCAAGCCTTTTCTCTTCTCTCAGGAACCTCATTGTTCTCAGTACCTCCGCTTCTCCTCCCTCCCCTCTGCTTTCCCCTATAAGGTAAGGGTTAATTGACCACTCATCTGACTGAGGTCAATATCCAACAGGAGAAATGTTAAACGGTAACCCATCTTACATTCTTGCCCTAGACCCACCCAGAGGCAGCAGCCCCCAGCCCCTGCAACCCCTTCCTGTGCCCCCATACAGCCTGTCCACTGGGGGAGACAGGAAGCTAGGTGGTCTTGTGAGAAGACAGACTCTGAGGAGCCTTTTATCTTGACTTTTTAAAAAATAGGATCTCTTGACATTTTTTCTCTCTGTAATCTTCATTTCCAGAGATGAAAAAATCCAGTAGGAGGAGAGTGAACATGTGTTAATAAGTTATTCCCAAAAAAAAGCGTTTGAAAAAGGAAAAATTATTTCACAGCTTTCATCTTTATTCTCTTTTCTGTAAAATGGTCAGAGTTAGCATTAACCTGTGTATTTAGGTATGAGTAAGCTTTCTCAGTTCAGAATATGTTAGAAAGATAAGTCAAACAGATGGAGAAAAAAAATCAGCTTTGTTACTAATAAAAGTCAGGTTGGGCGACTTGATGAAGGTCTGTGGGCAATGCACTGACTCTGAATTTGATAGGCTTGCTGACCCATGAGGGGCACAGCCTCGGTAGGATCGGTGGCATGGAGCTGTGTGGACCTGGCCTTTCTGTAGGTAGGCAGATCCTGAAATGGGAAGAGAGAGAAAAGGGCTGAGCCACCCACATGTCTCCCAACTGAGAGAGACTCTTCTGTACTATGGGAGAAGTGAGTTCAGGCCAGGTGTGTTTCTCTGCTGGAGCTCCCTCCATGTGCAAGCGTCAAGCCAGGGCAACAGGTTTCCTTCCATCCCTGGGATTAGGGCAGGAGCGCATCAGAGGCCCGGCATGGTGGCATGGGGCTGGGGGCTGGTACCAAGCGCCGGTGAGCTCAGGGAGCAGGAGGCTGGCATTCAAGGCTTTGTGTTGGGACAGGAGTGGGAATATGGGGTCTGGGCTCACTGGTGTCCCCTCTCCTCTTTGATCTTTAGCACTCCCAATGGGAACAGCCTCAGTGCTGCAGAGCTCACCTGTGGGATGATCATGTGCCTGGCCAGGTAAGTCTCTGACTTCTCAGCAAAGCTGATTTCTGTAATGTCCATAATTAGGACCCTCCAAGCAAAGAGACCCAGAGAAACTTAGAAAACCTTAAACTTGGCGACATGCAAACTGCGAGAGCACTCAAGGCCCTCAGTCCTCTCCTGATGTCCCTCACCCTGGTGCTGGCACACAAAGGTCCGGTTGCTCCTCGGGTTCTGAGTGCTGGCAAATGGGCGGATGTTACAGCACTGCTCCTCACCAGCTAGGGAGGCTCACTGAGAAAACAATCATGTGCGCAGACTTCCTCTTCTCCTTCGTCTCTTTGCGCTCGCCACACGCATCCTCTGTGTCTGTCATAGGAGTGGGTTTCCCTTCGCGCTATGCCTTTTCTAACCTCTTAGCCTTGCAAATGTTGTTTCTGCTGCCTGGAACATTCTTCCCCATCATCTTTATCTGGGTTACTCTTCTTCCAGACGAAGCTTGAGTGTTCATTCATCTAAGAAGTTTTCTCTGGATCCTCTAGCTGGGCTGTGCCCCTCCCTGCCCCCCGTGCCCCCAAGGCCTTGTTCTGTCACTGTCCTTACAGATCTATGTTGTGATAGAATGAGATAACAGCTGCTCTGGGATCCCTACCTACCTGCGGATTCATAACACAGGGGAACTCAAATGGTTAAATCTCTCACCCTTCCAGGAGGAATCCTGGGGGTATGGGCCTCTAGAGGGGACATCCTAGGAGCCACTGGACTGGCCGCACAACATGCATGAATCTTATCGTGTGGGGTGGTAAGGTGACAATTGAGCACTGCTGTTGAACAGGCAATTCAAGCATTTCTGTGGGCAGCGGGCAGGGCAAGGAGCTGCTCTGGGTCCCTTTGCAGATCCGCGGATCCTTAGGCCAGGCAACCAGGGCTCCTCACTCAGGCCTGAGGCCTCTGGGGCTGAGAAATTGCTCTTCTCGCCTCTCAACACCTACTGTCCCTCCTGTGGGGTGGATCTGGGGGAGTTATCCTTTGTTCTACCTCTTCCCAAGATTTTTTCCTGAGCTTTAGGTATTCACTGATGTCCACTGGCCAGGAGGAAGAGAGGAGGCTGTAGAAAGGGAGGAACAGGCAGAGCTTGCACGGTGGAAGGGCCCCAGCCAGGAAGGGCCCCTGAGCTTGGCTGTTTGGATATCCCAGAACATGGGGGCTGGACATGTGCCCCCTGGAGACGTGTAGAGGCCTGCCGCCCTGGTTTCACTTGCGCTATTCAATTCAGTGGTGATTTTTTGTTTTGTTTTTATTTTGAGTTGAGGGAGGGATCGCAGTGTAGCTTTCTGTCTAATTAATTCTCTCACTTTTCATTCTGGAGGTGGGAAGGAAAGGTCTGGGAGCCAAGAATGATTCTTCCCTTGTTCCAGGCCTAGCTTTATTTAAAGGAGTAGGTAGAGTGGAATGGCCCCATTCCCAGCCTATCCTCATTCATCAAAGATGCATCCAAACTAAGAAAGAAGCCCCCATTTAGAAGGAATTGCCAGTCTCATAGCTTATTCTGTGTTTGACTGGCCTGCTTTTCCATCGGGGCAGCAGTAGGAGGGAAGGCTGAGAGCGTTGGGCAGTGTGGGTGGAGAGCAGCCCTGAATGGGCCTCACAGTGGGGGACTTTGAACAGATGGCAGGAGTTCCTGGGGTGCACAGAACAGGGACACAGAAAGAGGAGAATGCAGCACATGTAGGTGTCACCATTTTGCCGCCTTACCATCTCCTCCTCCCGTAAGTCAGCCCAGCTACCATTTAATTTTCAGGAGGTCCCTTGCCCACATCAGGGTCCTCCCCAGATCAGCCTGTGAGGACCCCAGAGTGCTGAAACCTGGCAAGGGCCCATGACCAGCTGGGTGTAGCACTTAGAGGGAGGGTTTGGGGATTTCTTCATGCTCTCTGGTGCCACATGCACATCTCTTAGACAGCATGGTGGAGTCAGGTGGGCAGAGATCAGGATGGGCGGCAGCTGAGAGAAGGCGGGTGGTGGCTCTGTCCTACCCCGTCAGAGGCATTTTGTTAGGCAGCTTGCTGTGAACAGGGCATTTCCTCCAGAAGTCATTGTCCTTACGATGTTCCTGAAATGAAGACCCTCTACTGAGGCCTGATGGACGGGAGCAGTGACATGGAGCTTGTTCCCTGCAAAGCTGCTACCTAAGCTTTGCTGGGTTGCCCCATGAGCTCATCGGAGAACAGAGTCCCGTCGGTCTTACCCTCAGGTAGAAGTCTGTGTCCTGACAATATGTACGTGTGAAAGAATGTCTTTTGTAACAACTCAGTGAAGTGGAAGCACATGGACTGTGTTTGGAATCTCCCTTTCCCACATACACACATACGCACACACACTGCACCCTATATTTTGTGACCAATAAGAAAGCCTGTGTTTAGATACTGAGGAGGCTAACAGTACCGGGGATGTCTTCCTTGGCTTTGAATTGGTTCAGCTGCTTCCAACTGGGTGGCGCCGGGTGAAGTGTTTACCTCCAGTGCCTCTCTCCATGCAGCTGTGGACATCAAATGAGCTAATGTATCTCTAAACACTTCTTATAAGGTGTTTAAAATCAAGAAGGTGCTCCTTGAACATTTTAAGCATTGTTTCTTGTCTCTTCCTGTGTGGTTTCCAGAGAAGCCTGGATGACAGCGTCTCACACTTTGCCCTAACTTCCTCTGTCCCCTCCAAAAAACACATGGCGGCTCAGACATCTATGTTAACCAATAGGAGATAGGCTGTGTGTGTGTGTGTGTGTGTGTGTGTGTGTGTGTGTGTGTGTGTGT
>JAQQAC010012408.1:6462731-6491882 GCA_029783875.1 Phataginus tricuspis | reverse complement strand
GTGTGTGTGTGTGTGTGTGTGTGTGTGTGTGTGTGTGTGTGTGTGTGGTGTTGGGAGAGGAAGTGATGTGGATGTTAGACATGTCTGCACTGTGGCACCCACTCTTCAGCTTAAGAGAGCTTAAGAAATGCTCAGGGGAGAATATGTAATGAGCTGTCTCCTGATACAGTAGAAGATGTCATAGTTTTGGCCCTGGATGGAATAGGGAAATAATGATTCTTGAACTGCAGAAAGTTTCATGTCATCAGAGTCCCTCAGGACCCCATTTTGTTATCTCCACAAACGCTGGAGGATTGGGTATTGCTTTTTACATCCCAGAGTCATGCAGAGTGATACGTCAGTGACTGGGGACAATCAGGACTCATAGCTGGAGACAGAAATCCCAGGGCTCCCAAGCCTTGCCGAGGGCCTCCGTCTGCTCCACTTCCTTCACTCTCCTCGGTGTTTCGGAACCAGACCCAGACTGAGCTTGGTTCCCCGGGGGAATGCCTGTCACAGGTGGTGGCCGTGCAGACCATTCGTCTCCTGCATGTCTGCTGAACCCGTGTGTGTCCTTGCAGGCAGATTCCCCAGGCAACGGCTTCAATGAAGGATGGCAAGTGGGAGCGGAAGAAGGTGAGCGGCCAGCCCTGCCTCACCCTGCCCGAGACCCAGCCTTGGCGCTGACTTCAGCTCCCTTGCCTTCTGCCTGTTTGGTTGCAGTTCATGGGAACAGAGCTAAAAGGAAAGGTCCTTGGAATTCTTGGCCTGGGCAGAATTGGGAGAGAAGTGGCCACACGGATGCAGTCTTTTGGGATGAAGGTAAGAAGCTGATGGACCCATTTGACTCTGCAGCAGTTTTGGAAGAAGTACCTTTGCGTGAGAAAAGCTAAAAAGCTCGGTTCAAGGAGGGTCTGACCCTCCTTTACAGCTCCTGACTAAATAGGTGGTAAAGCCAAGGAGAGAGGGAACTGGCCTGCTGATCTGGACACTTGAACTCAAAATCTGGGAATGCAGGGTGGAGGTCCTTCGGCTCTGGGGTGAGTAGTTGCCCTGAGTCCCAGTGGAGCAGAGAGGGTCTTACATCATGCCCAGCCTTTCCTCCCCGGCAACGAGGGCCTCCTTGTTTTGCTGTGTCTGTTGCCTGTGATAAATCAGAAAACAGGAGCATATTTATAGCCTACAAGCAAGCAATTATCCATCCCTCTCGTAGCTGCCCTCCATAGTTCAGAAGAGGTGGAAAGGTGTTTGTCTATATACTGTGATATGATTGTAAAGCCCATGGTGGCTGGGAGACCTCACATATTTCTGAATTCATCCCTGACCTCTGCCTCTTCCAGGACCCTGCCTTATCCTCTCCTGGAACTCAGAAGTTCCGGTTGAGAGAGGGTCGTCATAAGGAGCAGGACACATTCCCTCTCGGAGGCCAATCCTGGAGACTTTGCAAAGGGGAGGCCACTCAGCCAAGAGAGGCGATCTGCAGAGGTGCCTAGATAGGCCAGGGTGATGGGGTAGCCAGGAGTGCTAGTGGACTCTCTGTTTCTGTGGCTGTTGAGGGAACTGTGAGTTCACACTGCAGCCAGAGCCTTTAGTTAAACGTTAAGGGAAATAGGTTTGAGAATCAGATCATTTCCAGGAACATTCACAGAGAGCTGCTCTGGGATTTTCCCTTTCTCCCTTCTCCCTTTCTTTTTGCCCCTCCCACTTTCATAGAGATGGAAGGGACCTTGTAGGTTAACCACTAATTTTATATTGATGTCTAGAGTTTGTAAATTTTTGCTAAGGCTTCCAGCAAGTCAGTGGTAGACAAGAATCCAGGTGGGTATCCCGTCACACCACAGTGAACATCCTCCCCTCCCTCCTGCCTGGTCCCCACCGAATTTGTTTAAGTCAGCCAGACATCTTTCCTAGGCTATTTATCACTGACAGGGAAGGGCAGGCACATCTTCCTAGGTCCCTGAGAGAGATGGATGTGGCCCAGCAGGATTCATGGAAACAAACCAAAGCTGGACCCTTCTGTGCAGGGGCAGAGAGGTGCAAAGCCACCACGAGTGCCTTCTCCTCCGTCTTGTGATTGCGAGGGATCAGGGTAAAGATTTAGCTCGTGAAGAACTCTGATCATCTGAAAGCAGGGGTCAGGGGTTAAGTAAAACTCAGAGTGCACGTAGCCAAACAGGAGGATTGCACTGATGGTACAGTGACCTTGGGACAGGTTGCCAGGCCTAGTGGCTACTCTGCTCCGTTCGTTTCTCTTCCCCACTGCGCCACAGCACATCGACTCTGCTAGCTCAGCAACATTCAAGAATTTGAGACTTAGACAGTGACTTAACGCAGACAAAAGCCCCACCTCATTTCCTGGGTAACTGAAGCTGCTGAGTGGCCCTGTTCGTCGGCACCACTCAGCTTATAAGCTGCTGCCTGGGCTTCTTCTCAGAGGCACAGACGGATGCTGGACCTTGAACATCAGCAGCAGGAGTGACTGACACCTCGCAAACGTGTGTTTGATTCAGAGATGTCTAGAGGCTGCTCGTGAATGTTCATCTGTGTCTCTGGACACAGCATGCACACCAAGCCCAAGCGTTTTATTCCCAGCCCGGCTTTGAGGGTATGGGTGCTTTTTGGCATTTAACAGATGTGTCTGGAGGGTCATGCTAAGGCTGTCTTTCTCCTGGACCATGTTCTTTGTAAACCCCTGAAACATGCCTTGGAATGTCCTGCCCTCGCCCAACCCCCCATCATCCCAGGCGCTGCCTGGCCCTGCTCATTCCAGAGTGGCCCAGGAACCTCTCCTCATCCTCAGCCGTTCACTTTGACTGAGCTTCCTAGCAAATTTCTGGGCCCAGGTGAATGTTGTCTCAGGGCAGAGAGACAACCTGCATCATCCAAACTTTGGTTGGTGCTTGAGCAGCTGATGAGAGAGCAAGGTTTTTTCCTAAAGGGCGAGGAAGGAAGGTTCTTGAACAAATTGTGAAAGGTGGTTTGGTTTATCAGCATCTAGGCAGGGAACCCATGATCACTGTTTACCCACACAAGTTGTTGTTTTGAACTGGCCTTGTCTGTCTTTGGAAACTGATATTAAACTAGTAGATCATGGAAATCCCTAGGTGTCATATACCTGGACTATTTGAAATTATATTTTAATCACGTAATAAGTGCGTTCTCATAAAAATTGAAATATATTACCATCCCAATCCTAGCCTCCTTCTCACAGGTAATATCAATTTGGTGTGTATCATCTCAGACTTTTTTCTATTTACTTGGAATGCATACAGTTCTTTTCCTATAGGGGGTTCTGGGTCTATAGAGAGTAGAATATTGTACATTCCATTAAGATAAAAGTATGTCTTAGAATAAATAAAATTACGTATTTTTAAACTGCTGCATGGGATTCTATTGTGTGGATAAACTTTTTTATTTGGCCATTCCCTCAACAATGGACATTTAGATTGTTTGCGGATGTGGACTTCAGCAAGACATGGGTGAGGCCTTTTATGGTACCCTTGGGGTTAAGGTGGAAACTGTGGGCTTGGTGCTCAGGGTTTAGTAACTGATTGAAGGACGTATCCGTCTCAGTCTGGAGGGCGATTGTATCGGAAGGTGCAGGGCTCTGCCTTACCCACCCTTCTCAGCAGTCTGGATGATGTGCCATTTGGGGACCATGGAAGCAGGGGAGGTGGTTAATATGTAATAAGCATGCAGACTCAGGTCTTAAAACGCATAGGAAGGCTCAAATGGTTAGGTATTCTACCAGGAAATTTAGCTAGAATACATATCAGCGTCCTACATATGGGCCCCCAAAGTAACTAGACAAGTATTGATGTAGAAGTGTTTATAAAAAGCTTTCCTAGGGAAAGAGGCCTTTGGCTGACAAAAGTGCGGTGTGGTTAACAGTGGCATGGCTGATAGAAAAGATACGGTGACTTCTGGCTGCATTAAAGGAAGTAAGGCTTCCAGAGCAAGGGGGGTGACCGTCCTCATGCTGTGTGCGGGCCCTCTGAGTACTGTGAGCCATCAAGGCCCTATACTCTGAGAGACTGTGACAGCTCTGAAACAGAAGGTGATGGTGAGGAGTTCATGTCTCTGCTTCCTGAGGAAGGGGCGAAGGCACTGGGCTCACTGAGCCCAGTCATGACTTGGAAGTCATACTGGGGGCCTTTGAACAGCTGAAGGGCTGTCCCATAGGAGAATCATGCTCTCTAAGGAGTGGATCCCAGAAGGACCAATAGGTGCAAGCCAGAGGGGACAGCTGGAGACAAGCTGGCCGTAAATGGAATGGGTGGTTACAAGAGTGAGTCTCCCATCACTGCAGATACACTGGGGAGACAGGTTAACAACTTTACCAGCATGTGAGGAGGAGGAATGAACACTGGCAGAAGATAGAAGCAGGTGCCCTTTAAAGTCCTTACATCTTTGAGCACCCATAATGCCACGCGCTCCCAGTTTGTTTATCTGAGAGGTGGCCCTTAGCAGTGAGTCCACTGTGCAGTCGTAGGAACTGGAGTAAAATTATTAATTAAGGCCTGTAGTTTGTTACAGCAACTTGGGAGAACACTGTAATTAAAGACAGAGAGGCCCAGGAGGCCCAGGGAACACTCTGAGTGGCTCTGGTTGGGCTGGCTCAGCAGCAGTGCAAAGCCTGTGAAGGTTGTCTCCACCATCCCTTCCCTCCCTGGCACCTCAGGTCTTATCCTGTGCCCTGTTCTGTGAGCCAGACTGTTAATCCCTACTTAGGCAGGTAATGGATGACTAACCTCTGACCTGTTCCGGAGTATCAGGATCTAAGGGCTGACCCCTTCACATCACAGGAGTTGTAGTGAGAGATTGTCTTGTGCTCAGACATTGGGGATGGACTGCCCCCTTTCCTATCCTATCTTGTCACTATCTCGTTGCTCAGGGGAGGGGGGATATCTTTAGCTCTGCCAGGGAGCTTAGCCAGGTGGTTCCCGGTACCACCTGGTATGTGTGTGTGTTGGGACTGGGCGGGGAGCCCACCTGCGCTGTCATTCCAACCGGCACAGGCCTGGAAGGAGCCTTGACACGCGGCCTTAAAGCGGCTGCTGACTTGCTCTGAGCCACATGACACTGATGTGGGTTTCAGGGTAATTCTGGCATCTGAGACCTCCCAGTCTTAAGGTCTTACATTCTTTCTGCTTGAAACTTTCTCTCAATAGTGCTGCTGAATACCAGGTTGTAACTTCGGAAACACAAGTCATTCATGCCAGCATGTCTCCTAGAATGTGTTACAGGCCCAAGCCAGCCAGGAACTGGGACCTTGCCCTTTCTTATCAAGGTTTTCTGAGGAGCGGACCAGCATCTCTTTACAGTTTCTTTGTGCCCAGTGTTGTGATGAATCTGACAGTAGCCCAGAGGGATGGACATTGAACCTGAGGCACCAGGTGTCACCAGTTCTTTCAGGTCCAGCTGATGTTTGCTGAGCTCTGCTATGTCAGATACTGTGCTCACAGTGACTCTCTGGGAGGATCAATATTATTATCCTAGTTTTACAGATAAGCAAACAGGCCCAGGAAGAGTATGATTTGCTCAAAATAACGGGACTAGGAAGTGGTGGAGTCCAGCCTAGACTCTGGGTCTCCTGACTTCCAGTCTGGTGCCCTTTGACCCACACCAGCACCTTCATTCCTGACATGTTATTTAAACAGTTGCTGTGCCTTGTCGCTGTGCTCAGCCTCTCTCGGGACAAAACCTTCCCCAGTCAGGAAGCTCCTGTCTCAGTTTGGTGACTGGAATTCCTGTTACCCTAGAGCATTGATTTTTCAAGCTCTTCCCAGAGCCTCAAGTTCTAACACAGTGCCTTAGGCCCGTGGCATCGGGGTGCAGGGAGACAGCAGGTGACGGGGCTCTGCCCTTCTGCAGCTTTGATCTGTTCTTTATACTGGGCTTCTGTTCAATACTTCATTGCATGAGGGAGAGGGAGGGTTCCAGTGCTGAGCCAAAATATTTGCCGTGGGGTAGAGAAAGTATGTGACCGTCAGGATCCTTTGCTGGGGCTCCTCCACCTTGAAGGCTTCCTTGCTCTCCTCCAGCCGCTGCTAAGCCAGAGGGCCTGGAGCAGGCACGATACGCCTCCCAAGGCCCTTCTATGAGACCAGCTAGGAGGTCACCCTGGGACACTCCTTGAAAAGCTAGGGTTCCCCTGCTGCTTCAGTGTCAGGAGTCGGTCCTGGGGCTGGGATAGAGATGGGGAGCCCCTTTGTGAGTATCCTTAAGATTCCTCTCTAGGAACAGTCTTTGGGTGATGTGAACCTGGAATTACTCTCTCTTCTGCATCTTAGGACATCTGCCACCTTCCAGGACACATCAGGACCCCATGCAGGCTTTGGTCTTTTGGTGGAAGAACCTCAGCTCCCAGCTGAGTTCAGCTCCTGTCTGCTCTGGGTCTCTCAAGGGAAAAATGGGGACAGGGGTTTTCTCATATTCTTTCCCTGCCATTGTGTGCAGACAGGTGAGATACTGTGTCTGAGAAAGAAAGCTGAGTCGGCGGGTGCTGACCACTGGGGAAAATGCTCCTTTCCTCCTCGCCTCGTCCGCTCCCCTGCAGCTCCAGGCATTTGCAGAAGGGGCACTGGCCAGGCTCTGCCTGAGGTGCCCTTCCTCCTGGTGGCCCCACACCGTTTCTTTGCTCTTGAGAGTGTGCAGAGGTGACAGGCTTCTGTGAACTCACTCCATCAGGCTCAGCTTTGTGACCACTGTGGGCTCTCCTGTCCTCCCCCAACTCCACATGGATTAGAGATGAACAGGTCCATTGTTCCAGCTAGCCTCTGAGCCAGCAGACAAAGACAACTTGTGAACAGGGCAGGGATCCTCTCTCCTCGCCTGGACACACATTCTCCCCACGGGAAACAAGCAGGTTCTATCTGAGAGGAAGGGCCACGTGGGCCTGTGGTGGTCATGATCTCATGACCCTGTAGGGCACGGGGGGGCAGCTTCTTTCCCCAAACCCTCCATCAATGGCTGGGGGTGGGGTGGAGTGGCACTTTCTCTCCTTGTTCCACAAGGCTGATAGTGAAAAATGATCCAAAAGTTATACCCCATTCATAACTCTTTGCATTTTTTCTCTGGAAGGGCTGAATTTGATTTGGAAACCCTCTTTGTCATTATTTTCTAAAATAACTTTTATATTTCCCCCAAAGAAATTCATGGTCAATGGGGAAAAGTTAAAAAGCATAGGAGAACATAAAGGAGAGAACAAAATTTCTGCCATCCAGAGAGAACCACTATTTCAAGTATTAGGTTTTATGCTGTTTCTGTTTTGGTTTTATCCTGGGCCAACTCTGAACATTCTCTCAGGGAACTTCCTTTTCAAGGAATATTGAATTACAGGCTGCTGGAGCAGAGGATGACTTTGAAATCATCCCCACAGATCTTTTACTTAGGGCTGAGGACCCTGGTCCAGAGGGCAGTGCCTTCACTGTGACACACGGTTGACAGCAAGGAAGCAGGACCCAGGTCCAGGCCACGTGGGTCCGCGTCCATGCCTTGGGTCCTGCAGGCCCTCCTGGGCCAGCCGGCCGCCCTGCCTTCACGAGGACACTGATGGCTTTGAGTCCTTTGGGCTCCTGTACCTCTCTCCCCCCCAGTCAGTGTTGCTCACATCTGAGCACGTGGAGACAGCTCCGGGAGGGCCTCCTGGGCAGACCGGGCAGGAAGAGGCTAGGCCCGTGTTGTACTGCAAGAGGCTGCAGATGCTTCTCCACTGCCTGAGCTGCTGTCATGACCTTGCCTTTGCTGAGACATGTGTGACTGGCCCCAAGATGTTTCTCATGCCGGAAAGATCTTTTCACCTCCCTCCATCCCTGTTTTCTCAGCGGGACCAGGGGGCCTCCCCACTCCTCCTGACTAGAGGGTAGGCAGTAGGACTGCAGGCTCTGGAGTCAAAGCCCTGATGTGTGTCCTGCTCTGCCACTTGCTGGCTGTGTGACCTTGGCCAAATCATTGAATCTTAGTCTCCGCATCTGTAAAATGGGGAAATAATGGTACCTAACCTAGCAGGTATGAGTAGGATGAAAGCACCTGACGTAGTAAATGCTAAATACATGTTTCCCATTATTAGCTATGACAACATTCTTTCTTCCTTCTGCGCTCTGTCTTCTCCAGCTTTCCTTCTTCCCATCACCAAGATCCATCCGATGACCTCTGGCCAACTTTATGAGGTTACTGTAGTTCACACCCTCAGGGTTTCCTGCCTGCCTCCACTCCCCAGGGGTCAACTTTCCCTCTCAGCAGCCTCAGAGATCCCTGTGTTTTGGGGCCAGCCCAGACCAAGGATCATTCTGGGTCCGTCACATCCACGGTGCCTTTAGGTCTCACTTTCCTGCTCTTGACGTCGCCATCCCCTCACCTTGCAGAATGGGCCTGCCGTGAGTACTGCTGTGTGATCGGTCAGTCACCACGTCATGCTTCCAGGACTAGCTGCGTTTTAAGCCTTAGGAAAAGAAACTTCAAGAGGGGACCACACTGTCCCCAGTCATGCGGCAGCACTGGCACCTCTCCCTCTCCCTGGTGACCAGGTGTGGCCTCATTCCTAGCTCTGTGCTGAGAGAGTCAGTGCATCTGCCTGCTCTCTCACCTGGGCCTGCCGCCTGCAGCCAGCCTCTCCGCGCCCTTTGCTGGGTGTATCCTGGGACCACAGCACTGCTTCCCACTGGCCTGTCCTCCCTCACGTGGGCTCCCTGCTGTCTGAGGGGTTCAGAGCTCCACCAACGCCAGCCACACATGAGCTGCTCTTGCATATTTTTGTGATTCAAAGCTGGAGGTAGACAAAGCTCCCTTTAAACTCTGGCCCCGCTTCCTCCTGGTATTTGAGCCCTACTTCCTTCAGCTCTAAGGTAGAAAGAAAACAGTACCAACTCCACTGTATTGTGGTGAGAAGTAAACTGGTGCTTGGAAAGGCTTAGCAGCAGTGCCTTGGTATATGGTAAATGCTCAGTTAACAGTTGCCATTTTGATACCAATACTAACCATTCACGATCACCCCTACTCCCTGTCATTCTCACTTCTGACCAGACTATAGGGTACGACCCCATCATTTCACCGGAAGTCTCAGCCTCCTTTGGTGTTCAGCAGCTGCCCCTGGAGGAGATCTGGCCTCTCTGCGACTTCATCACTGTGCACACCCCCCTCCTACCCTCCACCACAGGTGGGTGTGTTTCTGCCTTGTGGGTGGGCCACAGAAACCACAGGCTGTGTAACGGTGGGCTTTCCACCTGGGCCTTCCAGTGCCTAGCTATAGGGAGGGTCCCACTCAGGTTCCATGTGCATGGAGCCCAGTGGTGCTTTGTTAGACGGCTCTGCATCAGGCGGAGAAGGGTGAGCCAGCTGGAAATCCACAGGTGTCTGCATGAGCGGGGCCACATGTAGGCGCAGTGACTCTGCAGCTGGTTCCTGGTGCCCCTACCTGTCCTTCTGGTCTGGGACCACTCAAAGCACTAATAGCTCAGGGACTCCTAGGATGTTTCCAAACTGAGTCTGGTCCAAATCCAGAGCAGGCACTCCTGCCCCAGAGCATCTCGAGAGGAGAGGGGGGATATGAGACGCTGCTGTGCACGGGAAGGAAGTGTGTCAGGAGAGAGCTGGTGTGGGGGAAGGGAGGGCCTCGGCTCCGCTCCTGCCCAGCATGCGGGTCCCGGGCACCATCACTGCAGGGAAGCCCTTCTCCCTTCCAGGCTTGCTGAATGACAGCACCTTCGCCCAGTGCAAGAAGGGGGTACGGGTGGTGAACTGCGCTCGCGGAGGGATCGTGGACGAAGGCGCGCTGCTGCGGGCCCTGCAGTCTGGTCAGTGTGCCGGAGCCGCACTGGATGTGTTCACAGAAGTAAGGCCTGGGCTGCATGCTGGGGAGGAGGGGACAGGTGGGGCTGGGGCTGGGGGGCGGAGGAAGCCCAGTGTGGACAAAGGCCTTTGGCTTACTGCCTCAAGCGTCCATGGTGAATGGGAGAAATTGTGTTCCAAAATGACACTTTTGTGGCTTGAGGAGCCCCTGCAGAGGTTGGTGCAGAGGCAGCCATGTTGTCTTCTGCGAATCTCCGATTCTAAATAGGACCCAATTCTCTGCTTGGGCTCCTGGACTGCTGCCATGTTGACGACCTAAGGGAAGCCCCGAGCAGCACGTCAGTTCTGAGGACTAAGAGAGGTCTGACGTACTGATAGAGGCCTCGGATGAAATGCATCTTACTGCCAAGCCATCCCACCTCCAGTGTCCGCTGACCTTCCCTTCCCTTCCTTCCTGTCCTCCCAGGGAGGGAAGGAAGCCCAAGGATAAGGGTCAGAAGCATTCCCCTGGCCCCCGGGCAGGCTGCTCTCCTGAGGTTTCTCTGCAGGAGCAAGAGACTCAATCTCTGCTCACCCGCGCCCTCCAACCTGCCCTCCCCACAGATGGAAGGATGAAGGGTGCATTACCACTTGAGGCCTGTGGGCCTCTTAGAAATCCTGCCCCCAGCACCAGAGTCCAGGGGCAGGAGTGTGGCTCTTGGGATAGGCGGTATGGGTGCTGTTTACCAGCTCTGCAGCCTTGGCCAGCCCCCAGCCTTCTCTGGGGCCCTGCAGCACCGCTGTATCCTCCCTGCCCAGGCACACGGCGCATAGGTTTGTGCTCCTGGTCGTCTTTCTTGGTTAGATCATAAGCTCCTTGCAGGCAGGGGCATGCCCAGCCCTTCTCTGTGTCAGTGTCCCCATAACACAGCGCTTCCCTTGCTCCCTTTGGCCTCCTCAAGCACCTACTACCGTGCAGCCAGCACTCACAGGCCTAACGGCCAGGCGCCAGTGGGAGCAACAGAGCCCTGGGGAGAATGGCTAGAAGAGAAGAGGCCGAAGTGACATTCCTGAGGGCGGCACATTGTGCTCAGTGAGCAGAAGGGGTGCAGAGGACGCTGGGGGGTGGGGTATAGATGCCAAGGTGTGGTCAGGGTCCAGATGGGACACCTGTGCCTGACACTGGGCTAAGAGGCAACAGTACATGCTGGAAGGTTTGGGGGTGGTTTGAGGGAAAAACCAGTAGCAGCAGTTTACACTGGTTGAGCACCTCCTTAACTGGCCTTACTGGTGCATAATCCCCATGATAGTGTTGGGAGGTAGCTAGTATTAACCCATTTTATAGACAGGGAAACCAAGGCACAGAGAGATGGAGATTTGCTCAAAGGCACATAGGTAGCAAGTGGTAGAGCTGAGGTTCAAATTCAGTCTGTAGCTCTGTCCCCTTTGCTGCGGTGGAACATTCATGAAGAAGCCAGGCACTGAGTCCAGGGACCATCTCGACAAAACAGATTTGGAAGGCAGTGTCCCTCCTGCCCTGTGCTCCTCCATCTGCCCCGGGGCAGTGCCCAGCAGCCGACCGAGAGCTGTCTCTTTCTGGGCAGGAGCCGCCACGGGACCGAGCCTTGGTGGACCACGAGAATGTCATCAGCTGCCCCCACCTGGGCGCCAGCACCAAGGAGGCCCAGAGCCGCTGTGGGGAGGAGATTGCCATCCAGTTCGTGGACATGGTGAAGGGGAAATCTCTAGCGGGGGTTGTAAGTATTGCCAAGTGGGGCTGGGGCCCAGGGGTCAGAGGGCGCCAGAGAAGGGCGTCTTGTGGTTGGGAATGGTGGCAGCGGGGGTGGGCAGCGCTGTGGTGACCAGGTTCTGCCCTGGAAGCAGAAGATAAGTGGCTCCTCTTGAGCCAGCCCCCTGGGCCAGCTTCGCCCCACTCTCCTGTGCACTGCTTCAGAGACTGCAGCTCCTCCAGGGCCCGCACAGAGGCCCCGTTGTTCTCTGCGTGTCTTGGAAGTGAAAGGACTGTGGCTTGGGTGACAGCTGGTCACCTTGGAGCGGGGAACCACGCTGTGGAGAAAGCCCATGAGGGCGCTTTGCACCTTGTAGCCCTGAGTACTCCTTTCATTGTGTCCCTGTGAGAGCCCTGGGCAGGCAAGCCCCTTCCCCTAATGGGAACCCTCCAGGTCAGCTGGCCCCTTACTTTCTCCAGTTCATGGCCTGCTGTCCTACTGCTTGTCTTTACTCACACTGGGCCCTTGCTGGCATGTTCTCCTCCAAACTTAACCTGACTTGTACTTCAAGTCCTGTTTCATTCGTTCCATCTTTGGATGTTCCTTAAGCTCCAGTGGGCACCAGATACTGTCAAAGCCCTTTGGGAACACAGAGATGACTATAGAAGGCATAGCTCTCCTTCGGGGGCCCACCACCTCTTTATGAAGATTTGCTTGTCTTCCCAGCTCCATCTCAATCCTTTTGCAACAAATTACATTCTTTCTCGTTACTAAGGTTTCATGAGTTTATATCTTCTTAACTAAATTCTAAGTTCTCTGAGGACAAAAAACTAAGATGCAGGCTTCCTGCAGCTTGCCTGGCTCTGCCTGGAGCAGTGAGTCAGTACTCTGTGAGAGTCAGTGAATGAAGTGGGGGGCTGGCTGAGGTGGTCCCTGCCCTTCCTGGCTGGCCTTCAGCATAGGAATTTCACTGCTGAAGACAGAAATGTGGCAGGAGACACAGGCTGCTTTGTTCAGCCCTGCCAGGCCTGCTTTGATAGCCCAGCTCTTGGAGCCGCCCTGCCGTCTGCATCCTGAGAACATAAAGGAGCCGGCTCTTCCCCTGCAGAGGAGTCCTCAGGGCCAGCCTGGAGAGCATGGCCGCGGCCCCAGGAGGCAGCATAAGACACTGGGTCTGTCCATGCCCGCAGGCTGCTGTCCTGGCTATGCTGTTGGTTCTCGGGCCGGGGCACCCTTTCATGCTCTGTTTGAGGGTCATTCTCCCAGGTGATGCTGGTCAGGTTCACTGGCTGAGGTTTACGCGGAGACCATTGCCAACCGGTCTGGGCTTGGCTTTTCCCTGTCCAGCCCTTTAGCAAGGCAGGTTTCTCCCACCACGGTTGTAGCCCTTGGGAGTCGTTCATGTTGTCATTAGGTAGCGGTGGCATTCCATGCCTCTTCCTGAAGGGGCCTCCTTCACACTAGCCCCATCAAATGGAGCCACCAAATGTCCCCATCTTATTCAAGAGGTAAAAGTCTTTTGGTAGAAATAGTTAAATTTGGGCAAATGTAACTCTGCACCTCAAGTGGCTAATAGTCTTAGAGCGGGCTTTTGGAACAAAAGACCTTTTTGTTACATAAGAAAAGTTTCTCCCTAATTCTTCCCTATGATCTGTCTAGTTCGAGTCTGTTCTCAGACGCAGACTAACCTTTGGTTGGGTTGGTGCCCAGAAGTACCCAGCTCTTCAGAGCACCCCCACCCACCTTCCAGAGAAGCCCAAGAACCTCCTTCTGTGCAGGTGACCCGTGATGAGCACCCCCAGGCTGGGCTCTGTGCTGCACAGAGGACAGCAGCGAGGGGCGTTCCTGCCTTTGGGGGCTGCTTAGCTGTGGGCTTAGCTCTTGCCCCACCAGCCGTCGCGCGGCTCCTCAGCTCTGCTCCCGGCCTCTGGCCTTCCCTTGTCCACCTCCTGGTTCACTGCTCGCCTTCTCTGTGTCCCCTTGGCGAGGGACTGGGGGAGCCCTGCCTCCTCTGTTGTCTCCAGCGTCTTGACTCTCTTTTTACATGTTTTCACTAATATCAAACCCCAGGTTTCTAATTTAATCCTTCTTACTTAGCTGGTTTTCTTTACAAGTTGCCTCACAAAAGTGGCTTAACTCAGAACCAGAGCATCTTGAACCACAGAAATAGGATTGTGATCCAAGACAAGATGGCTTTGTCACCACGTCCCTGATGGGAGGTCGGCCAGCCAGCCTAGATTCACAATTTAAGAAGGATGTGTGGCTTCTGCCCCGTTCAGCTGCCCAGCACGCCCTGCGGTGGACTTCACGTGGGTCAGTGTTTAAGGAGCAGTGACATCACCAAAAGCATATGAATCTGGCTTTATAAATTGTGATACTTGGTCAAAGTGTATTTAATGATAATGTAAATACTCACTTTTTAAAAAATATCAAGATAGGAAGTGAAAAAGAAACCAGATTAGGAATGGCATCCCAGAGGGACACACCACTCTGCCTCCTCATGATCTGTGCTCCCCGCACGATTGTGTCAAAGACTCGCCTCCCTGTTGTGCTGCCCAGACCCCTGCGAGCAGTCCAGGTGGACATGAGTTCCCCCGCTTCTGGCAGTTTGGGGTGCTCTTCTTAGCCTTCCATGCCCTTTCCTGGCTCAACAGCTCTCCTGAGCCATGGGCACAAGTGGTCATCTCGTTGGTGGCTGTTGGAAGTTGCCACCACCCACCCCTTCCAGGCACTCAGGCAAAGCAAGATGGCCCTGTATCTCCATGTGGAGCTGAGTCCCTGCCTGGGGCCTGGGTCTGACTGCTGTGCCCTGCTGCCTCTTGCTGACCCAGCTCTGCTCCCGTGTGTCTGCAGGTGAATGCCCAGGCCCTTACCAGTGCCTTCTCTCCGCACACCAAGCCTTGGATTGGTCTGGCAGAAGCTCTGGGGACACTGATGAGAGCCTGGGCTGGGTGCCCCAAAGGGACCATCCAGGTGGTAACACAGGGTGAGCCAGGGATACTGCAGAGGGAGGCGGAAGAGGGGTGTGCGCTCTGCACCCACTGGTATGTCTGCGGCAGGTCACAGGCAGTGAGGGACTCGGAGGTGACTTGTCCTGGGGCTGGCTGAATATAGCTCGTGTCCCATGTTCTGTGTGAATATGGCTCACTTGCTGTGGAGTCGGGGAGAGAGGGAGGAGTACACAAAGTCACTGGGAAGTACACTCGTTTATACAGTATTTTTAAGATGTACATGTTTGGGTGCAAGGGAGGCCTCCACAAGGGATGGAGTTTCACGCGAGAGGCATGAAGGTTGGTGGAGGATTGCTAGCTTAAGCAACGGGACCCTGTCACTTAGCTGCTGTGTGACTCCCTTCTCTGAGCCGTGGGTTCTTCACATGTGAGCGAGTCAGGGGTCGGTGTACCAGATGACACGGTGGGGGCATCTATGCTCTGTGGGCCCTTGGATAAGCTGAAGGTCCGTGGGGAGTGGGAGTGAGGGTGGTGCCCTGTCACCCCTTGGTGACTGCACAGAGGCTGGCCACCTTTGCAGCGGGCCCAGCTCAAGCAGATGCGGTTGAGAGACCAGGGAGGGCTGCAGCCCCCTAAGTCTGAAGAGGCTTGTCCTCCCCACTAACTGTTGGGCAGGTTCTCACCTGGGGAGAGAGTGGGGCTGGGGCCAGGTAGACCCTGAGCACTGCCAGGACCAGGCAAGGTCTCCACCGCCTGTGTGCACCATGTCAGAGGAAATGAGGCAGCTGCTTCGGTTGCCCATTGCCTGAGGACAGCAAGGGCACGCATGAATGCCAGGGCCAGGGCACGAGTGGGAAAGGTTTCAAGAGTTCCCTTGGGGTATGACCGGCAGGCCAAGGTGGCCCGGCCAGGGGCGGGGGCAGTGGAGTGGGGCTGAGTTTTAAAGAGGAGTTCCTTAGGTTGGCGTAGAGTGTCCTGGGTTTCCTGGCCTGCATCCCCAGTGTCGCCCTGGCTGCTCTCCACCCTCCAGTGGCAAAAAAGATCTGCCCGGGCCCGCTAGGGTTGGGGGCCCCAGAGAAATGAGCTTGTGATGCCGAGCTTGGTGCCAGGGGTCTCCTGCCCCTTCCTGGGTTGCTCAGCAAACAGCAAACTTATGGTGGCTTTTTCTGGTCCCCAGGCACATCCCTGAAGAATGCGGGGAACTGCCTAAGCCCTGCAGTCATAGTCGGCCTCCTGAAGGACGCTTCCAATCTGGCGGACGTGAACTTGGTGAACGCCAAGTTGCTGGTGAAAGAGGCCGGCCTCAATGTGCGTCCCCCCAACTCTACCTTCCCCAGTCCTGTCAGCACCGCCCTTCCCACCGCCTTCCCTGTGGAGCTCCCAGCCCCGCCCCCTGGCAGGGAGCCCTTGACACTACTCCCCGGAGAGGTAGCCATGATTTCTTCATCTGCAAAGCGAAGACGCCACCTGCCTGTGAGCGTTGCAATGGGCAAACTAATGCTGGAGAGGGTGCTTTGTGCATAGCTGCTCTGTGAACAGGAGGTGGTGGCAGTATCCCGATGTTACAGCCCAGGAAAGAGAGGAGCAGGGCTGCATCTAACTGGAAGCTGAGAAAGAGCCCAGAGGACCTGGCCTCTGACTCTCTCTCCAGTGCTCTTACCACAGCTCCCAGTTTCTTAATTAACTTGGAAATTCTGGCAGCCAATAACTCAGTCTCTTAGACTCTATTGTCCTCCTGTCTTTCCTTCAGCATCCTCTCCTCTTGCTCCCTTTTTAGATCAAAGTCTGTTTCTCGGCAGTGGGAGCTGGCAGAAGCAGCAGGCTGTAGAGCCCCGTGTTCCCCCTCCTCTGCTTTCTGTGGTGAGCAGGAGGGGCCGGGCTGCAGCAGCCTCGGGGCTGGCCTGCTCCCTCCCTGCCTTCTTAGCTCCCACCTCCCCTCCAAGCTTTTCCTCTACTTGGCTGAGCTGTGCTTGCCCTCCCTTTGGAGAGACCATTGACTGTCCCAGAATACTAATGCTCAGGGGCATAAGGCTGAGCTCATTTGCTCTCTCTTCCATCCCTGAGTTGCATATTGTCCAAGGTGAAGTCCTACCTATCTGCGATGAGGCCAAGGGAGAAGGTGGATACTGTGCAGCCAGGAGGCATAACTGTGCCTCCTACCTTCTCTTTGCAGGTAACCACCTCCCACAACCCTGCTGTGCCAGGGGAGCAGGCCTGCGGGGAATGCCTCCTGACCATAGCCCTGGCAGGTGTCCCCTACCAGGTGGTGGGCTTGGTCCAGGGCACCACCCCTGTGCTGCAGGCGCTCAATGGAGCTGTCTTCAGACCGGAAGTGCCCCTCCGCAGGGGCCTGCCCCTGCTCATTTTCCGGGCTCAGCCCTCCAACCCTGCGATGCTGCCTACCATGATTGGTGAGGAGGGCCGGTGGCTGGCTGTACCCTTGGGGCAGGGGCAGGCATGTTGTGGGGAGAGAGTCTGTCCTGGGAGTGGGCTCCATGGCTCTTGGGTCTTGGTCAGCCTCTTTCCATGCTGCCAGGTGTCTCTGGATCATCAGCATACAGAGGGGTTCTCACGCCAGTTTCTAGAACATTTGGAGAGTGGATATGGAGTTCAGAGGGATAGTGCCTCTGTCAGATGGCAGAGCAGTGTGGCAGAGGGAGGACCCCAAAGACCCCGTTAACTGGCTTGCTCGCATGTGAAGCAGTATGGACCTGCCCATGGAGCCAGATCCCAGGAGCTCAGAACCACTGTGTGCAGGTTTCCTTTCTTGACCCCAGGCCCTCATGGTCAGTCTGTCTGCAACAAAGCATGTCAGGGCATCCCCTCGGCATCCTGAACCTGCTCCAGTCCCCTAGTGCCCAGTGCCCAGCTGCCAGGAGGCTTGGAGGCACTTCCAAGTTTGACAGAGAGCATGTCCACAGACTTCACCATCCCTGCCAGCTGCCCAGAGGAACTTTCTCCTGCTTTTCTCCCTTGCTGTTGTTCTGGGTAAAACTGGCAGCCAACAAGTCAGGAGACTGCTCTGGTTCTTCGTGGCTGGATCATTCCTTCTCTGGCTTGTCTGAGGGTCAGGGTGTTCCTAAAGAGACTCCGGAATAGCAGGGGAGCTGGGCAGGTGCTCCATTGTTTCCGCTCTCAGCTCTTTGATTCTGAGGCCATCACCTCCCCCCTCGCCAACACACATATTGCAACTTTGATGACAGGAATCCAAGACATCTGACCCTGCTCCTTCCCCCATGCCCCGTGCCAACCCAGGGTTTCTTCTACTCCCCAGGACTCCTGGCAGAGGCAGGCGTGCAGCTGCTGTCCTACCAGACCTCCGTGGTGTCAGATGGGGAGACCTGGCACGTCATGGGCCTCTCCTCCGTGCTGCCTAGCCTGGAGGCGTGGAAGCAGCACGTGACCGAGGCTTTCCAATTCCACTTTTAACCTCGGGCTCACTGGTCCCAGCCTCAGGACCTTGTCTGAAGAAACCTGCCCACTGTGGTCTACAGAGTGAGGAGATCCACACTCCTGGGGCTGACACCTCTTATGCTGCAGCCCTCATCTGACCCCTGTATACAGCAATAACTCCCTACTAAAGAGCCTATCCCAAATCTTGCATTTTGTGTTGTCATTACCCTGAAGAGCCACCAGAGGGCGTCTGCAGGCTGCCATGGGGCTTGGTTTTGGCTGTGGGAGGGTGAGGGAATTGGAGGGAGTGTGAGGTGGGTGAACCGCATGCCTGGGGGTGGGTGCTCTGAAGAGCCCTCTCCTGTTTCTCAGGTTTTTCAGGGGTATTTTTACAGGAACAAAGTTTCTTGTTTCAGATCCCTTTCATCTGGGAATATACACACACATTAAAGTGTAATCCAGTAAATGTTCAGCATTAACATGCCAGGCACGGGCTAAGTGATATCCCATGGAGGAGGATTAAAACCCAGACTGCTTCCTCAGAAGCCCCCATCTGCTGGGAGGGCCAGAGCACACGGAGGTCACTGGGAGCAGTTTGGAAAGCGCTGCAGCAGGCAGTTATGAATTCTGCTGAGTCTGAAGGAAGAAGAAATTTGAGCCGAAGATGGTGTCTCCGAGGAGATGTTTGGAAGGAGTTCATAAGGGGGAAAATGTGTGAGTAAAAGCATGGGGCATGACAATATTTGGTGAGTTCACAAAGCCAGCTCCGTATGGGTTGGACAGTATAATACTTTGTTTTTTTAGATGATTTTCATGACATGAGAGAGTGGCACTCCTTGACCCTAAGGGTTTCACCTTGTGAGGGACTTTTTCCCCATTATTAGGGGATGACCCAGCGTGTGTGCCCGTAGTGTTTGTTTTCGAGACTCCTGCCTGGATTAGGAAGGCCCAGCACGGGGCAGCTGATGGGCACTGAGCAGGAGCGCATCACCACCTTGGCCTCCTTAGCACTTAGCTGACCTGAAGGTCGGAGGGATCTCTACCACTCATCGGTCGCTGTGCTAGCATCTGCAGTGAGCTCGGGAACATGTCAGGGCCGCCTTGCGGGAACAGACCTGGAAGCCATGGGTGTGGGTATGAGCAGCAAAGTTGGTTTTGAGCAGCTCTGCCCTTCACCAAATGTTGGATACCCTAAGCTGTGTTCCTTCGTCAGTAAGAGGGATAATGATACCTCTCAGAGTTGCAGTGAGGATGAAATGGATTAAAAAGTGGTTTAAGGGAAGTGCTCCAGTCACTTTATGAGCACTTGCTTCTTCACCCTTGTGCCCTTCTTTGAGAGCAGGTCTCAGTCAGTCTCTGACAAAGACCAGAGGCCTCCCTTGACCTCGCTGTGATAGGATGTGGGGCATCCTGACACCAGACAACCCACCCTCTCCTACTGGAAAGAGATCTGTGCATCACATGGCATCTGATGAGAGTCATCTGAGCCCATTGATAGCTAGAAAATCTGGCTGAGATTGATGAAAGTAAAATTTCAGTGAAAAATTGAGCTCAGTTTTCAGCCCCTCTGCTTCTTTCCTCAAAACTCCCTCAACAAACCATACTCTGTTTTCTAAAGTGGTCAGAACAGTTCTAGAAACTCAAACGGGACGTGACCATCTCAAAATGTATTTCTAGGCATGGGTGCCTGAGAAGGCATGGGACAATTTCATTGCATTACTCTGTCCCATGGTTTTCCACATAAAAACCCACATTTAAAATGGTAAGATTTTAAAATGCATAGTGCTCCCCAGAGGGAGCTGTTTCCTCCTTTGTGTCACTGTGTGGTTTGTGGCCTCCCTGCACACCTTGCTTAAGAGTGGGATTTCATTCTTGTGTGTCTTGGCTGGGAAGCAGAAGGTTGCTGTAAAGTCAGTGATGGAGGCAGGGCAAATGCTGGAACCAGAGGAAACTGGCCTCAGAATGCTGACTCCTGGAACCCTGGGATTAAGAAATGTGTGGCCATGTCTGTGCATGCATGGGTCCATGTGCAGGTACGTGTGTGCATGTTCAGTGTGCACCCTAGAAACCCACAGTTGCCTTATGGCCACGGGGCTGGACCATTCTTCCCATCTGTTTTAATATAACCTGTTCAGCATTCTTTCTTGACATGAGTATAACAGGGCCAGTGCCCTGCCTGGTAATCACTCCCTCTTTCCTGCTCTGGGTCACCCTGGGTGATTTCTTGCCCACACCGGAAAATTCTTTATCTGGATGATAATAGCAGACTTGAGGTTGAAATGTGGGGACAGAGCAATTGGAAATCATTCCTCTATGCTGACCTTAATCAACATTTGAGAGCGCTTTGCTCAGAGTCAGCAGGTTAGTTCAGTGAAGTGAATCCTGGAGCTACCAGTGGAAGGCCAAGGCCTCAGCATCAAAGCTGGGAGTTGGAGGAGGCCAGGCGGCCCTGTGCAGTGGTGGCAAGGCCCAAAGCCATGCCACGTGTCCTGAGCTGGCCCAGGGCTGACGCTCGGCCTGCGTTCAGCCATGTGGACAGCAGCCATTCCCCTGGGCAGCACCCTGTATCCTCATCATTAAGTACTTTTAATATCACCTCCAGACTGTTTCCAAATGACACCCAAGTGGAGGAAGGTCTGGCCCAGCCTCGTGTGATATGGAAGGTCCTGGTTGCTAAAGCCCCTGGCAGTTTCCGCACCAAGAGCCCAGAGTGAGCTCCTGCTGGGTAGGAGGCAAAACCAGAGTCTCATATCCCAAGAACTCAGGTGCTGCGGGCTCTTCTTCCATGACTACAGACATTCCTCTGGAGATCTTGGGAAAGGCATATGTTGTCCTCCCAGGGAGGCCTGCTGGACTGGGCCCCAGACAGCTGGCTGAGGAGGAGCAGGCCGCAGGGGGCAGCAGAGAGGCTGCTAACGTGGTGGGATAAAATGGGAGTTCAGCAAGCACCTGGAGAGAGGGCTGGGGTAGTCAGCTGATGCTGGATTGGCGGCTCAAAGTGGGGTTTATCTGGGATTTTCCGCTTGCTGTTGAGACATGAACACCCTTGGGCAAACAGTGAGATGGGTGGGCCCAGCTTCTCATTCCCCTGTGCCCAGCCCAGCCAGCCGTATTCCCACCCACAGAAGCAATCTTCTCTTCTGCAAAGTGCCCCTTTCTTGGCAGGGGGGCTGAAGAAGCTTTCTAAAAGGACATGAATGACAGCTCAGTCTCTACTTCCTGCTGGCTCTCATCAGTATGGTCAGTAGGGGGTCTTCAGACCGGGGTGGAGGCTGGTTTCACTGCCTTTGTTTCCCTGTACTTCTCAGAGAATGAACTTGGAAGGAGAGAGAGAGGCAGTGAAGTGAGTGTCCAGCCATTTTACTGCCTGGGGTGGTGGGAAGACAAGGAGCAGGCCTTCAGGAACCAGAGCCACGAGGGCTGACAGTCTCTGCGTGGCGCCTGGTGCATTTTTTGCGTTCTGGTTTCCAAGAAATGCAAGAGTCAGCTCCTCCTCTGTCTTTTTAATTGTGCTCATAGCTTAGTACCAGGTATAAAACTTAGAAATTCACCGAAAACCTTACAAAACAAATATGCAGGCATTTTCTTTTTTCTGTTTGCATTTTATTGCTCTTCACTTTATTGTACTTCGCAGATACTGTGTTTTTACAAACTGAAGGTTTGTGGAAACCCCAAGTCAAGCAAGTCCATTTGGTTTGCTCCTTTTTCCAATAACATATGCTCACTTGGTGTCTCTGTCACATTCTGGTAATTCTCACAATATTTTGACCTTTTTCATTATTATTATATTCGTTATGATGACCTGCAATCAGTGATTACCACTCACTAAAAGCTCAGATGATCGTTACCATTCTTTGGCAATAAAGTACTTTTAAATTAAGGTATGTACTTAAAAATTTTTTTAAGACATAATGCTATGTCACACACCTAGTAGACTACAGTATAGTGTAAACATAACTTTCATAGGCACTGGGAAACCAAAAATTCATTTGACTCACTTCATTGTGGTATTTGCTTTATTGTAGTGGTCAGGAACCAAGCCTGCAGTGTTTCCAAGGTATGCCTGTACCAGCACAGAAATTTAGTAAAAATAATAATAACAAGATATAAGAAATGATAGGCATGTTATCTGGATCTTTTCACGTATCTGGTGGTGACTGAAGGCTAGGCCTTCCCTCCATCCACCTGGTGCGCAACCCCATGGCGGTGACTGTAGTAGGGAAGGGCACAGAGGACCCGCTCTAGAGGGCACCTCGCTCTTCAAGGCCAGTGCTGATGGGGTTGCTGTTTCCAATCCCATCTATTTACTTGCTAAGGGCAGTTTTCTTTTTTTTTTTAATGTGATTGGTGGGCAGAAGCTCTGCTAGCATACTTTTTCCAGGAACCACTCTGTGGATCTGTAGAATTTAAAGAAACAAAAGAAGGACATTCAGTCGTGAGTCTCATCCTGAACGTCTTCCATCCCCGGGACTGGCTTATTGCTCGAGGCAAAGCTATGCTGAGGCGCTCTCCTAACTGCCTCCTGAAGTCTGAGGCGCTCCGCTGCCTGCCCAGCTCCGAGCCTGGACACCTGGGTGGCCTGTGCTCAATGCCATGGGGTCACAGCAAGGTGGTGGGCAGGGTCCCCATGACACGTTCTGCCTAATAGGGGAGCCAGGCTGTCAGGCCGGACAGGACAGAGACAGAACCTCACAGAGTGATAAACAAAGTGAAATAAAAATCTTCATTTCAGCTAAAATCTCAGTGTAAGTTCATTGGTCACAGGAGTCACCAGCAGGAAACAACCCGGCTGCCCTCTGCACAGGGTCACACTGCGAAGCGCGCTTCTGGACCGTGGGAGCGAGGGAGCCGGGTTCTGAAACTCTCCTGTGAAAATCCCAAGTTCCTCTCTTCCTTTCTCTCTCTCTCCTCTTTCCCCCCACCTTTCTCCCTCCCCTGCCTCTCCTTCTCTCTGCTTCTGATGACTGAAAGAGCTTGACATTTAATAGCCTTCTGACTTACCCTTAAGAACCATTTTTCCAACAAACAAGCCAACAAGCAACTCCCTGGCAGGTCAGTCTGATGAACCTGCTTACGGAGCTCACCACTGTCAGCCACACCCTGCAGGGGAGCCCCTAGCATGGCTGCGGCAGCCTGGCAGAGGAGGCGGGTGGCTGGGAACAGGGGCCGTGGGTAGGAGTAAAGCGAGGGCACCTCTCCTGCTGTCATCTCCTGTTTTGTCTGGGTGTCTCCTTTATGGTGGACTTGCTACGACTCTTCCCCTGCTCCACCCTGCCCTCGCCAAGCCTTTCTGTCCTTCCCCGTTCATCTACCAAAGGAAGGAAACCATCACAAAACAGAAAAATATAGAGGACTTATTTGGGTATGGGGACTGTATTTGTTGAGATTTAAGGGTTGTAAAAAGAACTGCTTCTCACTCTTCCATTCTGCTTATTTTACCAACTTGGAAGATAAACTAAAGGCAGATTATCTGTGTCCATGAAATATGAGATTCCATGTCTGCATACTTGATTATCCTTTAAAAGTACATAAATATTCCTCCCATTTCTCCTCTGGCCCCAACCCTCTTCCAGTGAACTCTTCTCTCCCTCCTTCCTCTTGCCCTACTTATTTCCCAGAGCTCACTGGTTCTCCCCAGAAGGAACTGGTGGCATTAAGATCGCTATACGGCCCCTTAGCCCAAGGCTCCCTCCAGCCCAGGCTTCTGGCTCTAAGAGGATCTCCACACCGTGTTTCCTCAGGAGTGTGTCCCCAGAGCCTGGTGTGTGCCTTTTGTGAAGCTGTCCCCTGAGTCACTGATGTGATACCTCTGCAGGAATGAGTTCCGTAGCTTCAGGCCCACACCCTGCTTCCCTTGTGGTTGGTAACAGTTTTCATCAAGCTTCTAGGGGGGGCTTCCTATTCTGAGAAGATCAGGTAAAGAAAGTGACTTGTATTCACACTCAGCGATTTGAGAACACACTCCCCCCAAGCCTTTGCCTTTCCAGGGAAAGAGCCCCAAGAGTTTCTTTGGTCCTCAGGTACAAACTCCCCATGTCTGATCTTTTCAGGAGCTACAGGCCCTCTCTGGGCTGGTTACACTGTGGGAACTGCATCTGTTACCCAGAGGAAAATCTTTGCACCCCCAACCCTGCCCACCTTTAGATTGGATGCCGGGCATACTTTCGGCGATATAACTCATCCACTCGCTCCAGGTACCAAGTGCCTGGAAAAAGGTTGTTTTTGTCTCCAGGTGGTGAGAAACTCACTGTGGAACAAGAAGAGGCAACACTTACCAAAAGCTACATGGGTTTGGGGGAGAGAAAATACTAATAGCCATGCTATAGCTTCACAGCGAAGCTCTCCTGGCTGTGCTGCAAGGGGCTGCAAGGTCATCTCTACATGTCCCATGGAGCACTGGACCAGCAGAAGAGCTAGATCCAGCATGTAAGGCTTAGGTATTAAAAATTTTATTAGAGGAGTATGACATTTTCCTACACTAAGCATGCCTTTCCTCCACTGAAGTCTTTATCATGTCCTTTTGCCAATGATTCCTATTTCCTAACAGATATTCCTTCCTACCTCAAGTTCTCTGGCTGTGACTCATTGCAGTATTTCAGTGCTCTGTCCATTAATGGTCATCTTGGAGATCCCGTTTTGACTTTAATTGCTTTTCTTGCTTGCTCTAACATCCTCTGTTCCAGATAAGATCAATAACTACAAGGTCTAGGTTTTATGAAAATATGTTCTGTCTCCTTTTCACACCACATTGCAAACTAGGTATGCTAGGCTTTGCTTCACAGGTCAGTTTAGATTTGGATATCTAGTTCCAAAGTCTAGGTTCTTTCAATGGTTGCATAGATAACTTTTCCAAAGACATCTGGCTCCAGGGGACTACATTTTCCAGTACCTTATTTTGGGTGGTTGGCTACAGTCTACACTGGGAAGCCACATGCTGCCTCTTCCCTCTTTTCGACTCTGCCTTCTGCTTTTCCACCCAATTCTGGCCCGTTTGGACCCCACAGATCTCACAGCCATGTCTCATAGACACCCTCACTCTGGCCCGCTAGAGTCTGGACTTCTGATAGACCCCTGGCTCTCAGCTCCAGGCATGGAGTTTGAGGAAGGTTGCCCTCTTCTCCCTTCTGCCCTTTTTCTTACCCTTGTGGTAGAATTGTTCTCGTTGGTCCATAATTTCTGTGAACTCCTCAGGAGACACGCACTTCCGGGAGGCAAGGCGTTTCGGCAGGTCTGACATGCTGGACACCAGCTTCTCCAGGGGGGAGCCTGCGAAGCAAAAGCCATGATTGTTAAACCCGCCGCACTATCACTATCCCTTGTCCAAGTCAAGGGTGCAACAGAGCAGGTCCTGCAGGAGCCAGAACCCTGGGGGAAAGCACTCTGTGTGTGGCTTAGCATGTTCAGAAATGGCATTCTAAGGACAACAAACTAATGTTAGGAAAACTTAAAGGCAGACACAGTCCTTTGCCAAAGTATATCGCACAGTTCTCAGATGCGCATCTGTGATCGCATCCATCATAAAAGAATCAGTGTTTACCGGATATCTCCAGCCCATCCTGTCCCCGTTACTGGCGGCAACCAAACCGCCATTACCTCTTTCCTGGACTCTTTGCTGGAACAACCTGCCTGGTCTCCCTATATCCACCTTTGTTTATCTTGCATCTTTTCTCTACGTAGTAGTCAGGGAACTGCTTCAAATACGTAAATTAGATAAACTTACTCCATTGGTTATATCCTTTCAGGAATTTCCTTTGCTCTTAATCACCACATAATTCTGTCAAGATGGGAGTCTCAGGAGTGGTGAGGCAGAAAATGGTCTCTTTTATCAGATGAGTCTTGTCAGGAGTGCCTGATAGAAAAACAGGACTCACCTGGAGAAGCATCCTGGGACACTAGAAATGAAAAAAAACTTGCTGCTAAGCCCGAGCCGTACGAGAATGCACCAATCCTGGAGCCAGCCAAGTCCTGGGCAGAGTGCCTGCAGGGCAAGAAATCAAAACCCAAGGAACACATGGGCATTATATTCTGCTCTTCAGATAAACCATTAACACGTCCCTCAATCAAATCAACCTCTTCTTGCAAGTAGAAATGGGTTTCGGGCACTCTACATAAAGGGGGACTTTTGGAAGACCCTAGGGATTGGCCTAGGAGGATGAAAACTTGCCAAGAGGAGAGAAGCTAAAAATCCAAGATACAGAACGCACAGCAAGCAAACAGAATTGCGGGTATAAGAGGAACTTCTCCCCACCCATCAGGACAAGATTAATCCAGTGAACCCTGAAATGAAGGCATCTCCAGGTGAAGGTCAGACCACTTGACTCACCTTCACGGCTTCCGTGTTGACTGGTAATGCCTCAGCAGTTGTAATTTCTTTATTCCCTCATCAGTAATAATTTGATCAAGTTTATATATATATATGTGTGTGTGTGTGTATATATATATAATGTATACCTTACACATATATATCTTATGTTATATGCACATACTATAGGACAAGTATTTCCTCATAAAACCCACAAAGAATATCAATAGAAATAACAACTAACATTTGAGCACCTGCGGAACATTACTGTTTTAGTTGCTTCAGACATTAAAAATTCATCAAAACCCATTAGGCAGGAATTGTTGTTGTGCATATTTTAGATGAGGAAAGTGAGGCACAAAGAAGCTAAGTGTTTTTCCAAGGTCAAGGCTAACAAGTGGTAAAGAGATTTGAACCTAGGTTGTAGGCTATGAAGCTAGACTCTCTTAACCATCATACTTTCTAAGTATAGAGATATTAAGTGGATGAGATAAAATATGTATAAAAGTTCTATTTTCTTGTGCATTCAAGTAGCTCTTGCAAATAACCTGACGTCATACATGTACTTCACTTTGGAGACCATTGTTTAATACCGATAGTAAATCTGCCTATATATATACAGCTTTGAAACAAGTTTCTTTCATTTTGCTTCCTCCCTTCCTTCCTTCCTTCTTTAAAAACTTGGTTGACTCCTCAGACCATGGGGTCGGGGGTCTGGGGCGGGGACAGACACAGTACTCACTGGGACAGAAGTGAGGCCAAGCACCCATACAGGGACGAGGTATACATATTCCCGTTGCGTGTGGAGAGGTAAAGGGAGGCCTTGGTTTTCTTGTTGAACGTGTCCAGAGAGACCTCTTGAAGGGCTTTATCCATGTCCTTGTTGGTGTAGGTGTCTTCCAGCTTTAGCCCCCTGTGAGGCAGCCAGAGGAACAGGCCAGGTGAGAGGCCACAGAAGGGGAGGGGGACAAGGGCAAGAGCAACAGCTCTGGACAGAGGACTTTGGGACACTTGTTTTCTATTGTAGAATATTTGAAAATACAGAAAAGCGCAAAGAAAAAAATGTGACTAATAGTCTTACCATTCATCTTCTATAGTGTTATTTTTAAAGGCCGTCATATGGGCCATGACAGGATATACCTAACTTTCACCAATCTCCCCATTCCTGTCCTGACCAGTTAAAATGCTACAGTGAACGGCTACGTGTTTTTTAAACATGCAGAATTACTCAGCCAAAAGGTAGTCACATCTTTGAGACCTCTGCTTCATCTTTTACTCTTACTCCCCCAAATCCTTGTATCAGTTTCTATTGCCCTTCTATTGCCCATCTCCATGGTCTCATCAATCCTGGGTACTTAAGTTTTAAAAAGGCTATGTAAAGAAAATGGTAACTTGTTTAAATTTGTTACTAAGGGGCATACATATGAAAAAATATGATTATGTGCATTTCTTCTTTGAGGAAACTTCTTGTCCATATCCTTTGCTCAAGTTTCTGCTATGGTGCTTATCTTATTATTGATGAGACTTTCATATATTAAACATATTAAGCCATTGTTCTTGGTATATGTTAGAATTTTTTCCTCATGGGGCAAGGCTTATATGCAATGTTTACGCTAATTTTGAAGTTTTAGTTAGCGGCAGAGTTAGTATCATTAGGAATACGGGCAGATGTTGGCAGGAAATGGGAGCAGTTACCGAGAAGAAAAGGAGGGATTCCCTTCCAAGTGGGAACTCTTTGTATTGAAGATTCTTCTTTTCTAAATGTCTGGGAGTAATGCAGAAATAAATAGCATTCTTCCTGCTTTTTTTGACATGTGAAGGGGCAAGCTGGGCTATCTCCATTTCATCGCTGGGGAAGAACTGAAGCAACAAGCAAGACGTTAATTAAGCTAATGGCAAGCGAGACGGATGACATTCCCTGTGCTGCCATCCTGTGCTGTGATGACCTGCCTCTGGCATTTCTTTCCGCAGACTGCGAGATCCTGTGGGCAAGATCGCAACGTCGTGTTCATCTCTGTATGGCTAGAGTTTAGCGTGATGCCTGTCACATAGCTGCTGTTCATGAAATGTGTACTGGCTAAATGATTTAGCTACGCCTCTTCCCCGTTTTCTTACTCTTAATCATTCCTTAGTCACTTGATCTGGATGTGCAGGCAAACTCTCTGTGCTTTCTAGGATAAGAGGGGAGGGTCCTTTGTGTTCCTACTATTATCCGATAATCCACGTAGGGACTTGGTATTGTTTCTATTGTGTCGGAGGTCTGTCCTTTTTTCCCCGCAGGAATGGCTGGTGGTCCAGGCTCAAGGGGTGAGGAAGCCTCCTCTTCTCACACCCCTCACAAGCCTTAAGGTTCCCCATGAAGAAGTCTGACCTGAAGGCCTCTAGTCCCTTATAGAGGCTGGTCTGTGTGTCACTGCTGGCTGACAAGAAGTCATTGAACATCAGGCGAGCCAGGGATTTCTGGACCATCTTGCAGTAGGGAGTGTGAAAGATCATAAACTTTAAATCGTCAAGAGTGAAAGGCCGATGGATGCCAGCTGGAAGAGAAAGTGTGAAGCCAAGGATGCAGCATGACAGATGAGCCATTCACACCCACCCTCCGAGGTCTAACTGCCAAGGGACCCTACGCCTCCCTGAGAACTAGCTCCTGCCCACAGCAGAGACACACAGGTTTGTTCATTCACTGTATAAGCATTTTAGTAAGCACCTTACTTATATAAGTATACCTATAAATAAACTTTATGTAGAAATACTTATAAAGACTATGAAAAACTAAACAGACCAATCACCAGCAACGAAATTGAATCGGTAATCAAAAAACTACCCAAGAACAAAAGCCCTGGACCTGATGGATTCACCTCTGAATTCTACCACACATATAGAGAAGAAATAACACCCATTCTCCTTAAAGTTTTCCAAAAAATAGAAGAAGAGGGAATACTTCCAAACTCTTTCTATGAAGCCAGCATCACTCTAATACCAAAACCGGGCAAAGACCTCACTAAAAAAGAAAATTACAGACCAATAT